>VWZG01004120.1:91948-161015 GCA_013396735.1 Grallaria varia | reverse complement strand
AGAGGATGCTGGAGGATGCTGGAGGATGCTGGAGGATGCTGGGATGCTGGAGGATGCTGGAGGATGCTAGGATGCTGAAGGATGCCGGACGATGCTGGAAGATGCCAGAGGATGCTGGAGGATGCTGGAGAATGCTGGAGGATGCTAGGATGCTGAAGGATGCCGGACGATGCTGGAAGATGCCAGAGGATTATGGAGGATGCCAGAGGATGCTGGGATGCTGGAGGATGCTGGGATGCTGGGATGCTGGAGGATGCCTGAGGATGCTGGAACTTGAGGATGTCAGCCCTTCGCAGCCAGGCTTGATTCTCGTCGTGCTGTAACGCGCGGGAGGTTTTCCCGGGAAAAAAAGGAGAGGCAGTGTATTTTTTTCAGGGCAACAGGAATGAAAAGGCTTCAGGAGGGAAAAAAAAAATCAGACCTGTGTTTTCTGGTGTAAGTATTTCAGGTCTGAAAAAAGAAGCGGCAGCCTCTGTGGCTNGATGCTGGAGGATGCCTGAGGATGCTGGAACTTGAGGATGTCAGCCCTTCGCAGCCAGGCTTGATTCTCGTCGTGCTGTAACGCGCGGGAGGTTTTCCCGGGAAAAAAAGGAGAGGCAGTGTCTTTTTTTCAGGGCAACAGGAATGAAAAGGCTTCAGGAGGGAAAAAAAAAATCAGACCTGTGTTTTCTGGTGTAAGTATTTCAGGTCTGAAAAAAGAAGCGGCAGCCTCTGTGGCTAAGTAAAAGCTGAAAAGAATTTCTCTAATACTTCAATAGTTTGACTGTCTGGAAGCCAAAATAGTCAAATAAGAGATGAGCAAGAGCAAAGGCGAGAAGGTAGGCTACGCCTGAGAATAACACAAAGGTGATCATCACCCTGAAGGAGAAGGGGAGGGGAGTTACGTGCTAGAAAACCCCAGGCCCACAAAGCCCATCCTTTTATCAAAGTAAAAAGCAATACATTTTAGTGCTCATGATTTGTAAGAGATCATGTTTAGATCCAGAATCTCGGAGAAGAAATTACTTTCACAAGTGACCTTTGTTTGTTGTTGTTGTTGTTAGTGCTGTGTCTGGCTGTTTAATACCATGGACACCCCTCAGCCATGAGGAGGTGCCCCAGGAAAAGCAGAGTAAATCCTGGTAACAGGGGGTCAGGAACTCGGATACAACAGGAACTGCTTCTTCTGACAGGCCACTGGAGACCAACAAGCCAGTCCAGGACTTCTTTGTTTGGTTGCTGACCAATTTGCATGTTGACTCTGATGCCAGAAAGTGGACATTAGCATAGGAATATTCCAGGGACAGGCTAAGTAGAAAAGTAATAACTACAGAATTTGGCGGTGAAAAAAAAGATCAGTAAAGGAAGGGTGTTTCCAGTGATCAAGGTGTTTTATACTGGCTGCATAAATCCTAGTGGTATAATTATTTAGTGTTCTTGTTCAAGGTGGCTTTTAAAAAGGTTGGAGTAGTGCAAGTCTTTTCTTCATCTAAGTATGACCAGGATAATGGAGAAGTGAAAATTTTCAAGTCTTAACGTTAAGTGGCACAGTGCTCAATATCAAATAAAAAGGAAAAGTCACTTTATCAGTAACTTCAGCCTTTAGTGTATGATCAAGCTGCAAGAACTGGTCTGCTCATTAAAGCACCAAGTGAAAACACTGGGGCATTTACATTGTATTAGCAGGGAGATTTGTAACATTTAATAAAAAGATTTTCACTGGGATTTTATAACCGTGCAATCGATATGGATAAAAGTAATTTCATTTAGGCAGAAAGTCAATATGCCATGATTAAGCAAATCCCACAAATGGCATTCAAGCCCATTAGCATTACAAAGCCAAATCTCTGCCTTTTGAAGCAAGAAAGTGATAGGGCTTTCCAATTAATTAGGTGGGCAGTGAGCAAGGCTCAGGCAGCTCTCCAGCAAAGATAAAGGAAATGTGGGATGACATGCTGGAGAGAGCAATAGCTTCATCCATCTCCAGAGGAAGGAGGGAAGCAAGGCAGATAGCAGAGGTGAGTGGAACACTTGTCTCTCATGTTGTGGAGTGCTCTCGGGAGGACTTATTTCAGCTAGAAGTGATACATATGAAACTCTGTCAGTCCACAGAATTTTCAGCTCTCCATTCTTGGCATGGAAGATTATCCAGGGAAAGGCCAGGAATGCGGTATTTCCATCCTTTTCTTTCTTCTACTGCACATCCAAATACCAAAGTCATCCTACAACATCGAATCCCACAGGGATTTTGTCAGTGAAAACAGGAACAGGAGCTGCCTGTCTCAGTGGTGCAGGTTCAACTGATAGAACTCTGGCATGCCCTTCACAAAAGCAACGGGAAGCATCCAACTGCAGTGACAAAGATAATAATGATAATGTACAGTTAAATCAATAGGATGGCAAAACTCAGGGCTGAGAACGTGGAATAATATATTAAATTGTACGCCAACCCTTTGTGAAAGAACCATTCAAACCAGGAATAGCTATAATCTGTACATCTATATCCCTGTTCTCACTACATGAACCTTGAAGTCTGCATCATCCAGGGAGGCTCCATACCTGTGCCATAGGGCTAATTTGTACTTTACACCCACCTATGTTAATTAATGCTGTATTTTGGCAGGGTTCAGTCTCCAGGTTAGTTTTTAAATTAGAAAAGTTATCTGTAAATTGAGAATCGTCAGTGGAACAGCACCCTTGACAATACTTTTTAATTAATAGCAGAGCTCAGGGAAAAAAAGTCCAATACAATAATGTTCTGACTGTGGAAAGAAAAAGAAAACAAATGTACCATGTCTGCATTGCTTAAAGATTCGGCTGTGTACAGACTGGGTTCATCAAGACTTAGCATTAACAGGTAAGCTGCCCTCTTGGAGGCTTCTCCTGCTGAAATGCCACTTCACAGATGATTTAGATATGTGTGTTTGTATAAATATAATACATATATAAAAATATAAATTTGTTCCTGTACTGCACATAGTGAATTCAATATTGTTTTCCTTAATTTTACCAATAACTTACTTAATTTGAAGACCCTGCTTATCATGTGCCTTTCCTTGCATTTGTATCAAAGTAGTGCTGGGATTGAGGTTTTGCCATGTGTTTTCAGCCAGTTTACATCCCTGAGTAACAGCATTTTCACTTCCCACAGGCACTCACAACTTACAGGTTGTTACTTACAAATAAGCTGTAGGCTCATTTGCCCATCTTTTCTGAGCCCCACTTGCCTGGGTGCAGATTTCTCTGCCTGTCCCCCAGCTCCCTCCTGCTTGCCCCCTTTCATTGCACAGTTCTTTTCAAGCCCTCATCCCTGTTGAACCTGTCAGAGAGAGGGGTGTTTTGTAACAAATGCATAAAAGGAGTAACTATAAAAAACCCAAAATATTTATATATATATGCACATAAAATACAATAAATATAACATCTTTGCATAAAGAGGAAACTCTCCAATACCACTAGGTAGGAAGTGGCTGAATGGACAGGAGCAGAGCTCTGCCCCTGGCAATTACTAAGCCACGCTGAGAAAGCTGACTACATTTCAACTTGTACCATTTCAGCCTGTCAGACATCAAATCATGTGCGACACTCCCCCCCGTAACTTGATGTTTTCCACAAATTTGCTGATGGTGGACTCTATTCCCATCATCAATAAAGACCTTAAACAGGACTGGGCCCAACACTGATCCCTGGGGAACACCACTAGTGACTGGACACCAACTGGATGAGCTGAAACAAACTGGAGGAGATACAGAAGCTGATGACTTAATCAAAAATCAGCTTCTCCTAATAACAGCTAAAAGAAAGCCAGAATTTTCAGAGCCTCATATTTAAAAATCAATTGTCCCTTCTTAGGTATTCAAGAGATTTCTTTTCTTAAATTGTACTGTTTCATCAGCAATCCGGATTATTTAGTGATCCAGACATTGTTCTATCCCCTTTAAAACTATGCATTAACATTGCACTTAAAACATTTGCCCTGGATTTCAGTATTGGGGTTTATTTCAGCCTGATTTATGGTCAATTTGTGCCCAAATGAAAATGCATCATATAATGTAAAACATTTATCACATGCTGGATACAAATACCTGAAGGCATTTACCTGAGCCAAGTAAAAGAAAAAAAATCTATCAGGTAAATTCTTCTTATTTGGCTTTTCTCTTTTTCTTTCTTTAGTACATCCAGATCTCTGCACTTTCATCCTCATGTAACAGACCTCTGCTCAGCAGTCTCTATTCATGTCCAGCACGTGCCTCATTAAGTACCTGCTTAAACATGAGAACGTGCTTGTACTTTATTGACCAAAGGGGAACTGGATGGCAGACCTGAAGCCAAGCACGTGCTTGGAGTGCAAGAGATTTTTTTTAATCCTTTTATCACAGCTTTTATCACTGTAACAACAGGAGACACATTTTAATTTGGCAAAATACCATAATCAAATCCTCTAAGTTATAAGAAAGACCTGTGGATAAAAATGTGTAAAGCCAAAAACAAGCCATGTAGCAATATATTCCAAAAGCACATGCAGCATGTCTAAGGTAGTTACCCCTAAAATAGCTACACCAGCCCCCTGAGGCCTCTCTCAAGCAAAATGATGAAGAAATTTCGTTTCCTCCATCTCCACTGAGAGATGCCCAACAGGACCACTGTGAGGGGGGACAGGTTATCAGGCTACAGGAGCTGTGGTTAAGGAAAGGTCAAGCTCCACCTGTAGACAACTGAGAGGACCTGAAGCTGGGCTTTGGAGAGTGGCCAAGAGATAAAACCTCTGTGACTACATAGAAACTCCAGAAATACTCACCTCCCTACACCAAAGCTAGCCCCTGTAGTACCTCCTAAACCACCCCTGGAATGCAACCAAATATATCATAGCCCTAAAACATAACTCGTGGTTGATATGCTTTGAACTGAACTTGCTTGCCAGCATTGTCTCAGCCTCGTCTAACTTAATGCTTCTTGGCATTGCTCCAGGCTATAGCTCTTCTCCAGGATCTTTTTAATAACCTCATGGGTATTATACATAATGGAGGTGAATGGTGAAATTGTGACTTTTCACAAGGGAGTTTTTTTCCTAGAAGACTCTGGGACTTTTGGGAAAAGTGCTAAGCTACCTGGAGAAATACATCAAAAAAGAAATGATAAATCAAATTCCCCTACCGATTATTGTTCTTGGTCTGGGATCAGGAGTTCAGAGCTGCCACAACCTCGGGCTGACAGGAATTCGTGTACCTGAGATGCTTGGGCACAATGAATCCTCACAGCAGTTTTCATAAGTAGCTGAGCCCCATCCTCACTATCTGAGCTGCAAACCACCCTTCCTGTCAGCTGCACTGCAGCCAAGCTCAGATGGCTCGCTGCTGGTGAGACACACAAAACAAACAGAGTATTGTAAATCAGGCACTCTCCTGTTTTCAAAAAGAGAGTTTTAAATCTAGTATTAACTTGGCAAAAATTATACCAATTTACATGCTGTTAAACTTACGTGTCTTAGTTTTTTACAAAATTATGGCTTACAGATATTAGGTATATAATAGACAGACAGAGATAGATAGATAGATAGATAGATAGATAGATAGATAGATAGATAGATAGATAGATAGATAGATAGTCTTCTAATCTTCATGTCTTAGTGAACTTCCAGTGATAGAGGTCCTTTTCAACAGCCTGGACTTAACCCACAAAAAGTCAGGGAGGAGTTTCCAGAAGCTTTAATGGAGCTGGACTAGTTAGAATTTTTAAGCCAAATACAAATGGATTTTGTTTCATTTTTCTCATTGGACAACATCAAAAGAAAAATCCCAAGTGGGAAACATGTAGAAGATATGAGAAGGTAATGGAATACTTGCCACATGGTGCATCCTGTGATCCACCATTTTTCTACATGATATTAAATCTCATTGATTTATACATCTTTATACATACTTTCCTATTGAGCCTCCATTTTTAAATCTATAGGGCTGAGATCCTGGGGGTCACAAAAGCTTTGGCCACTTGGTGAAAGGTCCAGTTTACAGCACAACTTTCAAACCTTTTGCTTGGCATTCTTGGCACATCTGCTTTCTATTATTCAGCCACTCAGTGTTTATCATTCCACATGCTAACTATCCCACACTCCTTGTGTGAAAAGTTCGTGCGAACAATAACTGATTTATCAACTTTTAGAGATCCAAACCTGTTCTCCACACAGAGAAAAGACACTTTTTTGCAGTTCTGTGTGTGAGCACTAAAACCTTGAGCCCTTAACTAAACAATTTGGGATACACAGGATCCATCTGCAACCCCATTATTCCTAAATTCTCAACTATGATATGGCTAATTTGTTGTGTACTACACATACACAGGAGTTCAGAAAAGTAAACTGTGGGACTCCATAGGACTTGTTATTGGTATGACATATGCCAGAAGCAGTATAGTTCTCCAGCTTTATAATGCAAATAAACCTGAATTTCAACATCCAGATAGGAAGGAGGATGTTGTGTTGATGCCAGTGATTAAAAACCCCAAACAATAAAAAAGAAAAAAAAGCCTAACAGAGCAAGCCTCTCAAACCCCCCACACTCTAGGACAGAATTTTTGGCAAGTTTAAATCAGTGGAATTAAGGCAAGGAATTTGCAATCCCTACAGTGATATTCACTACAAATAATGTAAAGAGAGAAGGACAGGAGGCTCTCTTGTTTATAGGCAACATTATTCACACACCTCACTGACTGACTCTGCTGTAGAGAAATTCTGGGAGAAATTTGACAGTAACGACCCTGTCATACCATTGACCAGCAAGAATAGATGACCAATTGGAGGTTGATGTGACAGTTCTGTGGTCCACTCACTGATTTCTAATGAGTTGCTTACAGCATCATTTTATTAAAACAAAGTCGCACACTCCTGGACAGCCCAGGTGGCACTAGCAATGTGAGAAAAGTCTTGGGATCTCCTCCAAATCAGAGACTGTGACTTTCAAGCCCAGGCTGTGAGACTGGGGTTTTGGTAGAAGTTCCTTCATCAAAAACAAACAATCCAAGCTCAGCCACAATTCCAGTTTCAGAGGAAAGCAGAACCTTTGGAAAAAATTCAGAGTATGTTATGGTTCCCCAGCCTCCTGGTGAGTGCTTAGAAACCTGCATGATCCTGTCCTCAGCAACATTACCAACAACACTGGAACCAGCCTGGGCTGGTCACTGTACACATGGAACCAGGTGAGATGTTGATCACCCTGTCTTCCCAGGCACACGGCAAATCACTCCAGGCATCCCAGTGCAATACATTAAACAACCTATG
Organism: Grallaria varia; assembly: GCA_013396735.1. Lineage (NCBI taxonomy): Eukaryota > Metazoa > Chordata > Aves > Passeriformes > Formicariidae > Grallaria > Grallaria varia. Next base: position 153,763 of record VWZG01004120.1, on the reverse strand, counting down.
CTCACAATTAGCTGTCAGCAGCAGCAACATGGGAGTTACAGTGCATTTATTGGATTTCCTGACTACCAAATGCCATTATTGCAGCCACAGAAACCAACAGGATCCTGCTGAAGGATGTCTACAATGATACAGAAATTGACTTCTATTTTTAGTCTGTATTAGAGCTTATCTAATGTAAATGCTAATTCCAGCCTTCCTATACTCAGTGTCCCTCCTAGAAATACATTCTTATTCTCAACCTAAAAATAAGCTGTTGACTTCATGCATTTGCCTCTTATGTTCAGACTCCCCACATTATATAAAGGAAACAGGACACCCATGCTGTCTAGCAGCTCGGTGAAAGTCACCCTTCATCTTCTGCCAGTTTAAAAACTTGTTTTAAGTGAGCCCCTACTGCATAAGCCCTGGAAAGGGTCAGTGAAGACAAATGAAATAAAGTGTTTAACAAAAAATTGAACATAAAAGAGGAGCAGAAGAGATTACAATGCAAGACTGGCTCTTGCCCAGCAGCTCTCTGGCGTGCAATGCTCTTGCTTAGAGGAAACTTCTGGCTCTGCCAGAACTTCTGGCTTGCCCTGCCACTTTATTAAGGTGCCCACATGCACCCAGCCAGAAGGTGCAAGGTCAAGTCTAGCTCTCCAAGCAGAAGGGCTCTCTCTAATCACAAAACCTTTTTTTTTTTTTTTAAAAAAAAAAGAAAAGATTTCATACCGCTACAAATAACTGTGTATCTGCCTAAAAGCCTAAACATGGCCACGAGCAGCACACTACAAAGCAGCCACGTCTCCTCAAAGAGCCAATTCATGCTGGCCATTGCCAATGGTGCATTCTTCCCTCTTTCTCTATGATCATATTGAGCAAGTCACATCTAAAAAACCAACTTTAAAACCCCCAAGAGAAGCAGGATAGCTAGAACTATAGATAAAGGCACAGCCAGATTCACAGAGACTGGCATGGCGGTTGTGAATTTATTCACTGGTTAAACAAGGAGAGCACTGTAAGACCAGCTCAACTTCCACAGTATTTTTAGGCAGTATGTGCATATCCTCATCTTGAGGAATACAAAACCTGGATCTCTCCTGGTCAGCCTGTATCTATACCAACATTTCCATCAGTCCATCCTAGAAGTGAGGTCCCACCACAGCAGAACCTGCATAAAACACACAGAAACTGTGCTTCATCTCATTGTAACATCCTGAGAGTCATTATGACCTGAATGTGCTATCCCTGAAGCTGGGAGGGGAAAAAAATCCACGTTTAACCAAGCCAGACAACTCCTGTACTGAATTTTTGGTTGGATTGAAATTTAATTGAGTGAGTAACAGCAGTGGAATCTCAAACATTTAACTTTTTCAAAATGTGAATATGAGTAGTGGCTACCTGATTTCAGTTTTTAAAAAAACAAAGACTCTCTAATCCCTTTTGCATTCTTTAATTAGGTCATTTATGGGAAGGAAATATTATTTAGTCCATCCAATGTTGTATGAATATTACACAGACTATTTCAGTTTGTTCCACTGCACTTAGGTCACGCCTGACAAAGTACAGTCCATAACTAGTATCTTTCATGGAAAGGGAAAAGGACCAAAATAGAAAATGTAAAATATAGCCCATTTGTGAGGACAAAAGAGCTGAAGGCGATCATAGTGATACTATCAAAGTAGTAGATCCCTGTTTTAATTTCCCAAATGCAAATAAATTCAGCTTTTTTTTCTCTTTTCCTGAAGAGGCCACGAAGATGATCAGAGCTATGGAGCACCTTTCCTACAAAGACAGGCTGAGAGAATTGGGGTTGTTCACTGTGGTGAAGAGAAGGCTCTGCAGAGACCTCACTGCAGCCTTCCAGAGCAAGATAGTGATAGGACAAGGGGGAATGACTTTAAACTGAGAGATTTAGATTAGATGTTAGGAAAAAATTCTTTCCTGTGAGGGTGGGGAGGCCCTGGGAAGAGGCTGCCCAGAGAAGCTGTGGATGCCCCATCCCTGGAAGTGTTCAAGTTGGATGGGACTCTGAGAGGGTTCCAGTGAAAGGTGTCCCAGCCCAGCAGGGGGGTTGGAACGAGATGATCTTTAAGGTTCCTTCCAACCCAAACCATTCTGTGATTCTATGATAATTTAAAAGTTCTACAACTTTTACAAGCCTCCCCATTTGCTACATTCTCACATCAGCTTTTCAGCTCATCATGTGTCTGTTCCACAGGTTGTGACCCCCTGAAAATCCAAAGGTCTCCACTGACCTCTTACAGTTTAATGTCCTTGAGCAGCTTTCCTTATGAGAGCGATTTTAGCCTGGAAATGTCTCAGCTGAGGATGTCCCAAACAGGAATAAGAACAAAACTGGTGGATTCTTTCAAAAGAAAAATCATACCAAAGATGTTCCAAAATTATACAGTAAATAAACTTTATTTCATCTCAACTCTATTTAGATTAGTGCTGTCAACAGTCACAGATCAGCATATGATACAGTTATGTATCAACTATTTACAATTTACAGCAACATACCTTTTCTCCAGAAAATATAAGTACAAAAGCTAGGAATAAACAAATGAGGTACTGCAATTTGGATTTATTGTAGGCAAAAGCATATAGAAGTGACCTTTAGCAAACAATCGAGATCAAATCGGGAGGGAATAGTCAAGAGGAGTGCCTAGTTCATCAGAAAAATCACCTCAGCCACTACCCATTCAAAATGTATTGCACAATTCATTCAAAAATAAAAAAAATAAATAGAAGAAACCATTTATTTCAACTCTTAAAAAACACCCAGTAAAACCTGTATAAGGATACAGTAGTGGGCAATTCCTTCCTAGGATAAAGTCTTTTCTCTCCTTTAAAAAAATAAGCTTTAACACAAAATAGAAGACAGTATTCAATAGAAGAGAAAGAGTCATCACCAAATAACCCCTGATTAGCGTTTCTGTCAAGGCAGTTTTAACTATATTCATGGTCCAAAGGTGGTGCTGAGTTTTGGTTCTTGCTGTTCCACTTGTGACCTTGAATAATAGCTTTTCTTCTTGTCCCTTCTCAAGGGACAACAACAGAGATAGGAACATGTTTCTAAGCAGCAGTGTCATGAGACATTCTCATCATAAGTTCTTCAAGATGGGCGTAGCCATGACTAGAAGAGTGAAAAGTCAGAAGAAATGAACAAATGTTACATTACTAAGAGCAACTTAGAAGATCTTAATATTAAAATAATGATATTGTTTATTGATATGATTAGAAGATAGAAGAATTTCAGGTAAGTCAAACAGCCAAATTATTAACTGATTTTGAGCAAGCAATTCCATTCCAGTATCTGCAAAACAGTTGAGGAACTGATGAAAATGAAGTAAGCTGTGGCAAAACAGTCAGAAGTCTCACTGGAAATTGTCTACCACATCTCTGCATATTAATCCAATGAAAAACAAGGTTGCCTACTCTGCATAAAGCCCTATCATAAAAATTGAAATGCTAACGTAAAATCCTGGAGCTCGCAAAAAGCCTCCTCTACCAGGAAAATACTGACTGCCTTCACCCTTAAGTCAGTATCACCTTAATTTCTAAGGTATACACATGCAAGAATAAGTGGCAAAAATACTTGAGATGAAGTAAGCAGCTACAATTCAAAAATGAGGTCTGAACAGTTCACATATAGCTGAAGTTATGGACGTGTAACAAGTAATTGCTGACATTAAGGTCAACATCAACAAGCCCTTCTGTGGTATGTTTCAAATTCAGCTGAGAACACCTGATTTTTTTTTTTACACCAGCATTACAGACAGCATGACAAGAATGTAAGCTTCAAACATACCTTCTGCAATAGTGTTGAAAATAGTTTTGTTCCATCATTATCAACAACTCAATTCTTTTCAAGAGGGCTAGAAAAGACAGTTGCTGATTTTGTCAGAAGAGATCAAGGCTGGGAGGCAAACAGTCCAAACTCTATTGCATTTTAAGTGCAATAAAGTGCATTCACTATTGTATTCAAAGGTTCAGAAGAACACAAAGTAGAAACCATGACTGTTAGCTAAGACGAACAATTTTTTTCCTTTGGAAGGTATTATTTTGTGTTGAATGACTGCAAGATAACCTGTCAGCTGCACTGTGGGAACGGGCAATGGGAAGTCCCAGTTAATCCATTTTGTCCTGGCCAACAACTGCACTGCAGTCAAGAGACAGAAACTGCTTCACGTGCACTGAATCCACTGCTGGCAACTGTGCAAAGCTTTCCAGTTGCAGAGGAAGAAAAGAAAAGTTGGGCTGACCATATCCCATAGAATTTATCTGCGAGAGTTTATTATACATCATACACTACTAGTGACTCAAACTATAATCTTATCAGTCAGCACAGAAAGTTTTCTCCTGTGTATTTCCATGTCCTACTCCTCTCTCAACCACTCCTGCTCGTGTGTTTCTTGTTCAGCTTGGCTAGTCTGATGCAACCTGCATCTCTAGGCCTAGGTCAGCTGTTCTGTACCTGTAACACTGCAAGCAGCATTGCAGATTCATAAGGGAAGCAGCTTAACAAACCCAAGGAAAGGCACAATGAAATGAGAGCATAAAGCTCCCCTAATTGTTCTCCTTACTGTCTCCCTACTGTTCTCCCTTTTAGCTCCTCTTGATATCAAACCGAAGCTGAGATTCAGAAAGGTACTTATGTTTAAATGCAATCATATCCTAATCCCTCTAAAGAGAATATTTCATCAATCTTTTTTAGGATAATCCATTCTTATACTTAAAAGATGTAATAATTCATTTCAAGCAGTACAATATGTCTCCCACAAGTCTGACTTATTTGCCTATTCAAAAAAGGAACTCAGAAAGTGAATAAAGACAAAACAAAGCCAAGTTCAATAAAATACAATATTACATACTAAATAATTGAAAATTAAGATTTTTTTTCCTATAGCTGATATTTTGTAGCTTAATCAACATTTGAAATTATAACTCAAAGACTGGTTTTGAATCAATATTTACCATTTTCAAAACATGATTAAGAGTAGAACAAAATTTATCATACACACGTAAAACAAACATCTGATTTTTAACAAAGGAAGAAAGGCAAGGAAAAAAGCAGAAGAATGATTAATCTCATAATACAGATTTCATCTTTAAATAAAACAAGTATGTATTAGACTTCACTCACCCACATGCTAACTAAGCACAGACTGATGGGATATTCAAAAGATACCACTGCGAGGTGAGGCAAACTACAAAGCCAGGAAGAAAAGAGCTTATTGGACTACTTTGTTAACAGTGTTACACAGTATTAATAGATAAGAACTCTGTGGACATCTACAGTTCATGGATGAGACTGCTGCAGTCAGACCACAGCAACCATGTAGTAAAAGGTACATTAGTGAGGATGATACATTGATCTAGCATATATTTATTGACTAATAATGTTACAAGTTTTCAGAAACCTATTAAATATATGCTCACATACATTTGCTCTAGTAGCACAGTTAGTTAACAATTTATAAATTAAAGTTAGCTACGTATGTTCTGACAGTAAACTAAAACACAAAGAAGCTCTATGTTAAAATGCACATTTATGCTGTAGTCCAGAACTTTACTGCTCATGCAATTTAAACACTGGATATTTTCAAATACCAGCATCACTCCAATATTACACGTGGAGAAACATTTACTGCCATGTTAGTAAATGCCAGTAAATAAAAACCAAAAAAACAAGCATATTTCTTGACAGAGTAATTTACAAAGATCCCTCTAACTTTTTAGTTCTAAACAAAACTATGAAAGACTCGCTCCCCAAAATAATTTGTGCCTCAGCAAACAAACTCAGTTAACTTTGAAAGTGAAGAAAAAAAAATTCTACTTCCTTCATAATATGCCCTAATATTTGAGTATCCATTAGATGTCTAATTTAATCTCTTTGTGGATTTGGAAAGGAGAAAATTCATAGGCTAGATCTGAGCTGAGAAGGGACTGCTACGTGAAACCCAAGTAGATTTTCTTCAGGACATGAAGCCCATTTAGTGACAATATCCTTAACAATCAAAGCCCTTGCAGGCTGCAAAAAACCCCTCATCAGGTATTTTAGCCAAAATTTAATATCAAGGATGAAAACTTGCTGGATAAATTCAAGTTTTATTTTGTATCAGAGGCTGAGAAAGTCTGTTATAGGAAGAAGAGGTTTCAAGAATCAAAAAGCTGAAGTGACTGCAAAATAAGGTTCATCTCTCTGATCTCAAAATGTTTCCTAAATATTACTCTAGCTTGCCAAAACAAAACAACAAAAAGCACTCCAGCTTTCTATTTGAATGCCAGAGACAGAAAATCATGTTTGGGACACATGATACTTACTGGAGCTGCAGTATTATCAATATTTATATACTTCTAAAAGTACTTTAAATATTTAAGATTGCAAGACATTCTCCCACATACTAAGTGTACAGGAAAATGTTGAAGTATTTAACACTTTGTTCAGATGTGATACTGCAGGCAGATGAAAATACAGATTTTTTTTCTAAATGTTTCAATGGATCAACAGGATTTTAATGTAACTACTTCAAATGAAATGTAAAAATGTTCAAATTTTTACTTTATTCCGGTTTTGCAAGTGCTAAATAAATATATATATATGCAAGGCAAGTGAGAGAAACAGAATGCTATTCTCCCTCTCACTTTAATTCCTAAATATTTCACTAAGCTGACCCACAAAGAGAGCAATCAGATACAATGTAGAGGAGACTACTACTGCAGTTTTTATTTTAATAAAAAGTAGCTCCAATACATAAAACAGTAACATCAAAGAAATGGCTTTTCAAATCCAATTTCACCTTTCTGATGAATGTCACATAATAAGTGTATTGAAACTGGGGGGAAAAAACAACATCAAAGTATTGAAGATTCTTATTTTTGACCTGTTCTGACCCAGAATGAACTGTCATCTTTTCATTTTTTTTCAGTGCAAAAATAAAGCAGATTCCTACTAAAACCCCCCAACCACAAAAAAACCCCAATCATGTTAGGATATCCATGTAAAATAAAAATGTACATACCTCACTTTGAGCATACATCCCAGGTGACTGAGCTACTCAGTTTTATAGTCTACAAGCAAAATGTTTTTACAGGCTCTTGTTTGCGTCAGAAATTTTATCCCAGAGCTAAAAAAATGTTTCTTGACCTATTTTTCATGAAAACTGGTATGACTTCCATAGAAACTTTGGAATTTAACATGCATTTTCTGTCAGATTATTCTTTTAATTAGAAAATTCATCTGCAGAATAGTAGTGATGATTGACCTTGCTTTGTCCTGCTGTACCCATGACTATCAGAAATAGGCCTTTACTTGTATTTTTCTTCATCAGTTAAGAAAATATGCTTGCTTTTTTTCTCGCTCTTATTTTAAGCTCAAATCTAGAACCAGAATTTGATATACCACTGATGAAGAGGGAAGGAGGAAGAAAAGGAGCTAATTTTAATGTGGACACAGGCAAAAGGAAACTTAAAAAATAAGTTTCTAATTCCTTATTCTTGAAACCTAATCCTCATGCATAAACTTGGTTTACTCACATAACTTACCATTGGTCGAGCATCTTCCCGTTCCAGTATCTTCTGAGTCTGATCTGCTGGGAACTTCAGCACTGTTGTTATAACCTTGGCCATTGTCTAAAGAGATGTATGTTATCTATGAGTAATTCCACATGCAAGAAAATGGGTTGTCATATTTTAAAATGCATTTCATCTAAAAATACTGTATACCATTTTTAGTAATGTCAATGGAAAACAGTGAAAGAAGGTGGGGGGTTACAGGATACACATTATGACCATCACTGCTGAGTCTTTGGATTTGTATCAACCCTCCACATTTCTCATATGTCTCCAGCACTATAACCTAACTGGTGCATTCACTAATGTCTCCACAGTATTCCAGGATCATTTCCGAGGCTGCAAAAATAGTAATCCATCCTAGATAATCTGCACAGATTCCTTTGAACTCCTTTCAATACGACCCACCCTGGATAATCCGCACAGGTTCCTTTGTACTTCTTTCAATACAACCCATCCTGGATAATCTGCACAGGTTCCTTTGAACTCCTTTCAATAACGAGGAAATCTGTCCATAACTATCACCAATTTCACTCCTGAACCACCTTTGAGACATGGCATACATATTTGTACTGTAAAAGGAGATCCTGCACAGAGGAAAGCTACCAAATGATCTATCAAGAGAAAATTAGACAAAAAATTGCCTCTTCTGGTCCAGGAAAATAAAAGCTGAGAGAAAGTTATATCTGTATTGAGGAGATAAATCACAATACAGATCTTTGACCTCAAGAACTGTGTTGGGGGGGAAAAAGTTAATATTTTACTGACATGCTTAAGACTGTGTTAAAAGATTTTATCAATTGCACCATCACTGCTCATGGTTTTCCAGTCAGTGTAGCAAGATGAAACCAGTTCTCAAGACACAGTTCCATAAATTTAAGATTATATGATAAAATCCTGAAGAGAGCAGAAACTAAGCTCAGTGTCTTCCAGTAACACATCTAATGATTGGAAGAAAACCAGCAGATGAAATCAGCTTGAAACTACTTTTTTAAGCAAAACTGGAGATTGAAAGAAACACAATTTTCTTTAGCACTGATTGTAGCTTGTTGCTGTTATTGAAGAAATCAACTCCGAATTCTAGTATAACACTGTTAAAAAGGAAAAAAACTGTAACAATTTATACTCCAAAGTTCAAGGCATGCATACAAAAGCTTTGAAGACCACTGACAAATTAGCCTTGATGAGTGAGAAAGAGGTTTCAGATTAGGTTTTCTTGAACGAAAATTTGCTGTGTTCATCAGCTATCTGCAACAGTTGCCTGAAGTTGTTTCAAGACTTGTTTTAAACTGAAACATTGCTGACAAATTTATATTTTTTTTAGCATTTTCACTTAGTCTAAGTCCCTCATAATTCAAAATCATAAAATCCACTGTAGGTATTTTTCTTTAATTATGTCATTGTTTGTTATTAAAGTAGGAGAGCTATCCAACAAGCCACAGGCTTGGGAACAGAAGGTAACTAGTGTCTCTGGGTTTTTTGGATCAGGGATTTCTATTTTTAATAAAAAAGGAATTAATATCACAATGAAAAATGGGATAAAAGGAGAGAGAAAGAGGAATCCCGTAAGGACAAGTCCAACACAGTCCAAGCTTTATACTGCACAGAGCACAATGAGAACAAAGCTAATTAACACGGAAACCTTCATAAAACCTCTTTGCTTTATAGTAGTCTAAGTTGAAAGCAGGGCAACTGTGAAAGAACTCCAGGGAGGAGGAAAAAACCAAGTACGAAAATTCATCCACAAAGAATTTATCAGCCAAGAAAAACACTTATGTTACAACATACCTCTTTTGAACTTAGTCAATCTCTAAGCACCAGTATGGTAAAAAGCTAGGATTCCAACTTAGCAATGACCTCACAAGCTTGCAGCATACAACAAGAAGCCTCCTATACAGCTTATCACTACTTTTAGATTAATACTATTGAAGTTATATAGATTTGGGACCCCTATAAAATATTTCATTATCTTCAGAGCTATTAATAATTATTTAATCCGTTTCCTGTGTTTGTGTCAAGATGACATCAAAAGACCACTTTTGCTAGCATGGTGCTGGTACATTCAGCTTGATTGACAACAGGACTTTTGCTAATAAAACTGTATGTACCCATAAAGGGTTTTGTCTTCATAGGTACACTGGTGAGAGATGTGAAAACTCCTTTCCCCTGCCACTCACCTTGGCATGTTGACAAAGTTTTTAAGTTACGGATCATGCCTCTTTGGAAAACAAATGTGAAATCCTGTTGAATCCTGTGTCAGTAATAAACACCAGGTAACAAATCACAAACACAAGGTACTTCACATCTATACAGCAAGGGTGTTAAACTGTACTCTTAACCTGAATCACATGGCACCACATACAAATTGCCATACCTTTGTCTCACGACCCATCATATATTCAAAGAGCACTTTCCTCAAGTATTCAAACTCAGTAGGCTCCCCAAAAAGGGAAACATCAGTGTGGTGAAGGTTTCCATCTGTGTAAACAAAAAGAAGAGCACACTTATACCAAGAGTCACTCATATGAATCTAAGTTTTGCCACCGGCATGAAACAGAGAACAACAAATGCTGGATCCTGCACCTGGGACAGAGGCAGAAAGGCACGTGGGGCTGCTGGGGTGGCACGAGGTGCAACGGAGTCAGCAGGGTGTCCCCTGCCAGCCAAGAGGGCAAACCATGTCCTGGAGTGCATCAAGCACAGCATCACTAGTCGGTCAAAAGAGGTGATTATCCCACTGTATTTAGTGCTGGTGCGCCTTCACCCCAGTGCTACAGGCAATTCTGGGCCCCACCATTTAAAAAGGAAGGCAAGCTACATGAATGCACACAGAGGAGGGCAACCTGCTCCCGGATAAGGTGCTGGAAAGCATGTCCTCTGAGAAGTGGACTCTGAGTCCACCGGTTGGAGAGGAGGAGGCTGAGGGGTGACCTCAGTGCTCCCTGTAGCTCCCTGAGGAGGGCACGTGGAGGAGAGGCAGGCACTGAGCTCTTCTCCCTGGTACCCAGTGCCAGTGGGAATGGTTGAAACCTACATCTGTCAGGGAAAGTTCAGACTTGACATGAGGAAACATTTCTTTACTGAGAAGGTGGTCAAACCGTGGAACAGGCTTCATGGAGAGGCGGTTGATGCCCCATGTTTGTCAGCACTGAAGAGGCATTTGGACTGCTCCCTAAAGCCATGCTTTAACTTTTGGTCAGCCCTGAAGTGGTCAGGAAGTTGGATTATGTAATTGATGGTGGCCCCTGCCAGCTGGACTGTGCTATGCTTCTTCCTACCTGCTTCTTTCCCAACCAGTGCATGCTGAGGAAATCTCTGATGACATTTCTTCCCAGCCCTGCACTAGCAGAAGGCAGTGAACACCCAAAACCATCTCCCAGGCCGGGCTCTGTCACCTTGCAGGAAGGAGGCACAGACCTCCTGAGCGGGGTGAGAGCAATGGATCATCTTGAGATAATCTGATCATCTGCACAAATTTGCAAAGAGTGAGACATGGGTTTTGAAGTTTTCTGAGTTCATCCAGCTGAGATGGGTTTCCACAGGATGGCAAAATTCTGCACCTCTGACACTACCGAGGTTCAATTCTTGAGCCATCAGACGTGCTCCTCAACTAAACAGTTGCAAATATTTTGGAAGTGAGCAATACCTGTTCATTTCCCTGTGGATTTTTCTATCTCATGTTAAAACAAGAGAGCCTGAGAGGAACAGTACACCACCAGAGAGCAAGTCCATTGGCCCATACTCTGTCTCCAAAGTGGCCAACAACCAGTGTCTGAAGGAGGGCACATGAGCAGTGCCAGTCCACCTCTGTCAGGGTCCTCGGGGTGCTCACAGGCCTCAGTGTCTGGCACCAGCCTCCCCTGGGACCCCCATGCCCACCGTGCCCTGCCAAGGGCCCAGGGGACGTGTCCCAGGGGATGTGTCCCTTCAGTCCCTGCCTGAACCAACCTGCACGTGTGCCCATCTCTGCCCCTGTCGCCTGGGTGGCCCTGGGAGCTGCACTGCAGAGAGCTTAAGAACTCTGATATATAGAGCTCTTTTAATTGTATGACACAAAAAACAACCAACCAACAAAATGCTGTGTGATTTGCTCATCTGAAAACACACACCAACTCTATTGTAACAGACAAAACAAGGAGAAGATGTCACAAAAATATTATATGAGTGTCTTAAGGATACTGACAGTTTAATAAATTGTCCAGACTGAAGTGTAGCTTTCAAACAAATGAAAAACTTCCTTGGGATGAAAACTGTGTGCTCACCTCTGAACGGGGTTCCAACTGATGTCACATACATATTCTTCTCATAATTTTTCAGCCGGTCTTCCAGTACATGAATCTAAAGAGAGAACAGTCAAAATGATAAATGGTGTTAACAAGCAGCTAAAATAAACATCACTGAAACAGTTTTCAGCTAAACATCATTTCCTGTGAAAGCAAAATACATTTGCTTTTTAAGGAAGGAAAACATTAGAAACATAATTACTTAAGGAAATGTGCATACAGGTATATATAGATCTAAAAATATCTACAGCAGATGTTGTGTATACATTATATACCCACATTTTTTATTACACATCTAAGCATACATGAAAAAGCACATGTAAAAAAATTGCCATCAAAAAGTTTTAGCTTGGAAAAAAAAGTAATTCCAGAATGTCATAAAGTACACTGGTCCCTTTTTCACTGTGCAATTGCTTTGCTAACCAGTATCACAAGCACGTGGTATTTTCATTCTCAGGGAATAGAGGAGTACTTTGGAAAGTACACAGATCTTCTGAGAGCAAGTGTAAGTGAAAATTATTTTGTTTGCCTATTGTTTTCATGGTACCTCTTGCAGAGATGTGCCACATCATCACTTGAAAAAAACAAACCTTTTAATACTGCAAACACAGATTATCAAACAAGAACACTTTTTATTTGTTCAACATCACCCTTACCTGCTCTTTCAATTCCTGCTCTTTAAGTTTTGAATCATTGACTAATGTTGTCTTCTGTGCAAGCTGTGCCTGAAAGAAGAGTCACATATGGAAATCAACATGAAACTGCTGAAAATACATCATAAGTACCTCTGAAAAGAATCCCTTTCTCCTTTTAACACACACAAACTTTTAAGCAGCATTTCAGCTTTCAAACTGCTCTGAAACAGAACTTAGAGAGCAAAATAAATAACATGTAAGACTTACCTTTAGTTCTGCTAGTGTGACCTAGAACAAAAACAACAAAAATTTAGATTAAAATGCATGAAAAATACTGAGTATATCAAGCACTGAAGAAAGAAGTATCAATCATCTAGTTCTGATACCGTGTGTTAATTGAGGATGACAGAAACTAAAATGTACTTATAAAAATAACTAGTCTCATAAATAGAGTTTAACTTAGTTGTACTGTCAGTACATAAAGCCTATATTTAAAATCCCTCATTTGATTCTGTAAGACAATCATCACAAACGTAACTTCAAGAACCTGGTGTTTTGAATCTTTACAAAACGCATACTGGAGATGAATAATTGAATGAATATGAAGCACATCCCAGGAGACAGTAACTACTATTAATACTATTTGTAATATTGTATCTTTTACCTTAATTCTTAAAGCTCCTTTTGGAAATGTGAACGTTTACGTGAAAACAGCTTCAGTTAAGAGCTTCATGAGCTTTACATCTTGCAAAGATGTTTGTGAAGCACAGAAAAAATTCTATGCTGAAATGTCTATCTTTCAATGTTCCAACTTGAAGGAAAGTAATGCTTTAGTAGTCATGGACATAAATCAAGGCTGTAAAAGCATTTCAACAACAAATCATTTAGGTGTGAATTCCTTTTTAGGGTAATCTAAAGCTTAACACAGAAGTAGCATATATATATAACTTTTTTTCTTCCCAAACCTTTCTGGAATTGTGTTGAAAAGGAGAGCTATTCCCCATCCCTGTATGTTGATAAAATCTGTGGGTTATCCTACACTCCACAAACAGAAAGTATAGGGGAAAATCATTCCTCCAAGGGTCTCAAACCTGTAAGTGCAATTCTTTCTTCTGAAGAGCTCAGCCATCTGATCAGACATTTATATTCTCATACAGAGAGACAGTTCCTGATATTTTTCATATCCAAATGATAACACTTCAGGTTGTTAGTATTTTTCATTTATCACAGTCAGACAAATATTGTTCAAATATCTAGCTTCACCTCAAAGTGGGTATGTTAGGTGTGATGTTTAGCCTAGACTGACAAGTAGCAGCACAGAAAATTTTGTAAGACAAACTTCTGTGACTTGGTAGTCTCCAGCTCTGGTATGTTGCCAAGATCCACAGGCCCTGCCCACTTTTCTTATCCAGCTCTGTAATGCTCCATATATATACCTCTGCATATAATGCTGCTATTTTATCTGTTGCAAATATGTGCTATTGTAGCAGGGAATAGCAAAGCCAGTTTCCTGCAGACGTATCAATGACAGGCAATAGACAAATTAAGGCAGGTAAAAATTAAAAACAACAGCTCTTAATTTCTAAGAGGAACAAGCCGCCTCCATATCCAGGGTAGCCAGGTCTCCCTATTCCTTCTGGAGAGGGCCCACATTATCCCCAGTCTTTCTTTTGCTTGCAACACACCTATAGAAGCCCTTCCTGTTATCCTTAATATCCCTGGCCAGACACAATTCTAACTGGGCCTTGGCTTCCCTAACCCTGTCCCTAGCTTCCTGTACAATTTCCCTGTATTCCTTCCAGGCCACCTGTTCTTGTTTCCACTTCCTGAAAGCTTTTTTTTTTTGGCTCTGGGTTTTCTCAGCAGCTCCTTATCCATCCAGGGAGGTTTCCTGGCATTTTTGCCCCTTTTCCTCCGTGTTGGGATGCATTGCTCCTGAGCTGAATCTCTGAGTACATGAAATACCATTCCTGGTACACAGATTTGATGTAATTTCATGTCTTACCAATGAATATGCAATCCTGAAGATGCACATGTAATATGATAATAAGTGACTGCCTCTATTTATAGCAGGTTTCTATAATCAACTAAGTAGTGAAACACTTAACAAAGAAGTTCTAAAGATAAAGTACTCTTCAGGTTTGTCATAATCATGTTTTAGGGTTTAGGAGTCCCTTAAAGAATCTGACTCTAGATAATAAGATGATGTAAAATTATCAGTAGGTGGACAAGGGTTAATTAAGAATAAAGGTAGTCTTATAAAAATGTTTCTGCTTCTCCTGTTATGAAAACAACACATATCATGAAATAGTTAGGAAAAGTAATACAAAGCGTGTGGTAAGCAAGTCCAAGGCAGAAGGGACAAACATTAGGACAGTGAGGTAATTTGTATGGGAAGTTTCCAGTGTCCAATATATAAGTTTACTCTCCCCAGAGCTGTCTGTTGTCAAAATGAAAAGTTTACAAGTAAGGTCAAAATGATTTCTCATCAGTGACTAAACAACCCATATACTTTTCCTCTCTTCAGTGTAATAACAACTAGTAATATTTTCATCAAAGAATTCTTCAAATTAAAATGTGGTCTCGGAGAGACAACAGCACGAATCAGTCTTCTTTCAATGAAGGCCTTTCTGTCCATAACTGATATATTCGAGGCACTATCTCAGACTCCTCTGAAATTCAAATTTTAAAAATATCACACTAAAAATTACTTAATGCCATTTCCTTTCCTTCTAAATGGCTTTCAATAAAATCAATACAAAGAAATGTAGAGGGTAAAAAAACCCCACCTTAATAATTACAACAAAACTGAACCAATAAAAAAGATAGATATCAAATACTTCAGATTCCAAAGAGGTTCACTTTGCATATGAAAGTGAAGGCCAGATATATAAATAAAATCCAATTAGGAAAAACTACAGAATTTCATTAAGATGAAGAATTTCACATCTAAAATATTAAATCAAATGTTAGTGCCAGCTCACTTTTTCCTTGTTCCAATGTTCCTCTTCTGCACTCCTTTGTCTGCATTGCTTTCTCAAGTCTTCTAGCTGTGTCTGTAACTCAAGAACTTTTGCTGTCATCTCTTCTTCACGAGACTTCAAAATATAAGGGAAAAAATTACTTATACAATTGATCATCTAAACACACAAATCCTTAAGTACAGTGGACATAAAGCAATCAACAGAAATTACACTATACACAGAAAAATATGCTTCAAATCAGGTATAAAAGCTAGTTACACAAGAGGACTACAGAACAGAACAAGAACAAACACAGGTGTTTAACAAGATTTTGTAGGCCTTCAACCATAAAGATTACACAGTTAGGATTACAGTTAGTTTTTTTTAAAACTACAACAAAAATCTATTTCTCTTGGGTGCTACATTCGAGTATAACCCAGTAAGTATGTGAAGGTCATAACCTTTATGGAAGGGGCAGATGATGCTCCACAGTTCACTCCTACACTGTGGAAGTGACAAGGACTTAAATCCTTTGTCATAAGCATGGTACTAGAGCAATTTTAAGCATTTTCAGAAACAATGACCAATGATTTCCCGTTCACAAGGGTTTGGAAGGCACAATGCAGTATGGAGGAAAGAAGCAGTGGCAAGAATGGTAGGAAGGAAATGAACTTTTCCTGTAGAGGAGAAAAATACGATGACTTAAATCCTAGCAAGTTAATCTACCCCTATGGCATTTCGCAAAAACAAGTATTTTTTTTAAAATCGTGTCCCCTCTGGCCTTTTTGTGATGTCACACACTACAGAACAGCACTCCAATTCCAAGTGTGTCTCCGCTGGTGAATGAAACTAAAGCTCTAGTTTCACTCATGCTGATCACACAGGGCAGTCAGCTGACTGCTCTGCTACACAGTAGTACTTCAAATCAAATTAGTGCAATTAATCAACTGAAAACAAGCACAGAACAGCTGATGGAAATTTTGTTCTATTCAAAAATCTCAGAAGTACAAATGATAAGGATGCAGAATATTCACTGGAAAAGCAATTGTAGAACTAAAAAACTGATCCACGTTAGATTTAGGGTATGTCATTACTAAAAAAATAATTATTTCCCTGTAAGGATAATTTTTAATGTTCCTTGCACCCAGCACAAGAATAAAACAGCCTCCCTCTGCAGCCCCTCAGGCCAAAAAGCATCACCAAAAAGAAACAAAGCAAATCTGCCCCCAAAAACTAGTGAATGAGAAGTCACAGTATGTAAGCAATTTGTAAAAATTGCTGTAAAGCCTAAAAGTTTAAAGAATATCCATCTTCAAGACAAACCTTGCTCAAACATCATGACCTCCAAACGGTGTTAGCTTCTTTCATTCACATGACTTTTCTATGCCCTCAGAGGCACATCAACAATTAATTCTAAGATTTATTTTTTTTTTTATAAATGATTATACTCCTCTCACTAAAATCCTCAATACCTGGCATATTCAGTGATGGTGGTGGTTCTTGTTTTGGCTTTTGGTGATTTTTTTTGTTTTGTCCATCAAGAATCTGAAATCTTACAATTTCTAGACTACTGTTTAATTAAATAAATCGCAATTGCATGCACATCATTCTCACCTATAAAAGGTAGTTGAAAGGCTGAAAAGAAATTCAACTCAAAATGATGAATGACACTTCTGTAAAAGGGGCATTTTAACTTGTAAATTGAAATAATTAAGAGATCAAGTGGGGTTCCAACATGCTATTGATCTGTATTTACAGCAAGAACTTACTGTTCTATACAGCACCTGGCATACTCTGAAAATAAACTGCATGCTATTGGGATTTAATTACGGTTACAGATGAAGACTTCAATAAAGTTACAATTTCCCAAATCTTAACCCCAAAGCCCATCCTGTACTCACATAGCAGATATGACAAATGAAAGGATACGCACCTAACTTAGGTATTTTAGTTTTAGCTCATAGATAGGCTTAAAATAAGCTAGCTGGAACACAACATTCATTTTTCCTCTAATTGTACACTTCAGCTGAAGAAAAAATAATTAGGCCCCAAGCTATGCTGATTTACAAATCCTCTAATTAGGGAGACTTCTATGAAATCTTATGTGATAAAAGTTTTCATGAAAGGTAAGAAAACACAACATAGAGCAAAAGTGGAGCACTTCACTGGGCTGAAAGTACCAGAAAACAGAGAGGAATTACACCTGCATGACTTGAAATCATGTGCTTATTTGGGGCTATAAGTCAAGGACCTGAATGGTAACACACTGCACATGTAGGCAAGAGAAATCTAAATCCTCCAGAAATGCAGAATTTAGACCTATATTAAAAAAAAACCAAACAAACTTGATTTCTTTATATCATGTGATTTTTTCTAAATTAAGAAACAAAAGAAGAGGACTCTAAATTTAAAACCCTGCTACCTCCACTCAACCTGCTGGAAGTTCAAAAATCAGAATGGAACACACAGACCTGCTTACATGCTTGGAATTTTTAGTGTGAAACATTCACTCATGTTCAGTACACAGAACTCTGGACTGGACACTGAGCATAAACAAACATTTATTACTGCTGGCTCTACTCATGGCACATTCTCTTTTATTACATCATTTGTGCAAACAGGACTAAGATTAACAAAGTTAAAGCCTGCATGCCAGTATGATGGATAGTCTACCACTGAAAACCATTTAACCTTTTGGTGCCACACACGCTGGACTGGGACAATTTACTTGGCTAAAACAGGAGCCATCCTTGGTAAAATATCCTTAGAGTGAAACTGGCTGCTAACTTCTGGTTTAAATGGTACTAGGGCTCAACTATGTCTGCCTGCAAAGAGTATGCAAACAATCTGTTCAACAAAAGTAAAAAAAAAAAAAAGAAATCTTCACTAACATAAACACTACACAAACAGACTGCACCCTGCAGAGAACAGCACACCTTACTTCAAGGGCTATGTGGCCAAACTTGACAGAATATCAGGAGACAGAGAGTGAGACTGACCCACAAACACAGTATTTAAAGCCTTACAAAAACAACACACCACCACCATGATTCTAGTAAAGCCTAAATATCACTCACTTTCGTCATTCCAATCTGGCACACAAATTGCTCAAGGACGTAAGGACCTAACTGTATGGCTTTTGTTCAATGATCAGAGCTAGGGCTTAATTTCTGGTATGTCCATAAAACACAGACACAAACATTTTAATTGCAAGCTGGGTCACCAGGCGTATGTAATTTGGGCAGTAAGATCTTTACTAGAAAGAACCACAGCTTTTCTGTCTAGTTCTGCAATCAAAAAAGAGTTCTTTTGAAATGTATGTAGTCATATCACTTTTTGAAAAGATACCTCAAGGATTTCTTCGTATTTCTTCACAGTTCTTTTTAGATCATCATCTTTTTCGACAATTTTTTTATGCAACTGCGTAGTCTCTATGTGATGATTTTCTATCAATTCATTTTCTACCTCCTGGGCTTTACCTGTAAAAAAAAAAAGTTAGGCAATATTTAAAAAGCATATTTTTTTAAATTATGTCCTAACAGTATTACAAAAAAACACTTAAAGGCAAGGGTGGAAAGTAACTATACGGAAAACTCTCCAGGAAAATTCATTTTTCCACATTGTCAGTAACTATTATGCCATTTGATCCTAATATGCATGAAGTTTGTTGTCTGCAGTTTGGTACCTGGAGCAGTCCCTTCTATCTGGAACTTTTCTTGAAAAGTTAAAGATGACAACCAATATTTATCAACTAATTCCATCTCCTACTCTCTCTAGAGAATCAATTTAAACATCTGCAAATCTTCAGAAATTCCTCACCTCTAGGGGTACTTCTAGTAACTGTGAAGTCCAAATATCCTTTTTGTTCACTTCTCTAATCTCCAACTATGATGGCAAAAGATGGACAGAGAAGCTGAAATATGCTGTACTCTAGCCATAACCACATGGCATTGCAATGAGGTACCATATCTAGCTGGTACCCGTGAGTGGTTACAGTGAATGAAATGTGCAAGGTGCAGCTAAAGAAAGGCAATTCTTATTCTCAGATGGATCTAAATTTCTCTAAAAGGCACCCTTCAGTGCCATACATTCAACAATGGAGTGGTAAAGTTTGTACTACTGAAGACAAAGCAGCATTGCAATGAAAACTTACCAACGTGCTTTCACCTCCAAAGTCTTACTCTCTTTTTTTTTTTTCTTTTATAGGTATGACAAAAAGACAGGCACCTATGGCCATAATGGGTAACTTCTGCCATGGCAGATGTGAAAAGAGCCCTACAGTAAAGATGGAACCTGCAGGGTGAGTATGAACAGCCACATACGCATTTTCATAACCGTACTAAAATTAATATTGGTATGTTATTTCCTGAGCAAGGGAAGTTCTTCCCCTGGGTTCTGCAGGCACTCATAAAACATAATTGTTTATCACAGTCCCAGGTAAAATCGCTTCCCCAAACCAACTGAAGATTCAGTTTTCTGACCATTTTACCCATTACTGTTACATTTGTATTTCACTTACTGATTGTCTCTTTTACTGCTGCTTCCAGTTCTCTCTCTTTTTGAGCCAGCTGAGTATTGAACTCTCTCATTAACTGCTTTAAAGTGGAGTTGTGCTTTAACTCAATGTCTTCTTGTTCACACCTGTACAAAAATGTCAAAAAAACACCGTGAGGAAATAAAATATTTAACACGCGTGCGAGAACAGTTTTGCAAGGTCAGAGATATGGGAGTTTCCCCAGAACTACTTTAGAATGTGATGGTTTTGAATTATACGAATTCTGTGAGATTCAGAGCATCTTTTTGTTCCCCTCCTATTTATGGAAGGCGTAGGTGTTTTGTTTAAAAACAACCCAGCGTAGAATCCTTTCAAAAGATACAGAGTTTTTGCTGAAGAAGTTGAAGACCTGGAAGTAAAGAATGTGCCATAAAAAGCACAATTTTTAGGGAATTAATTACTTGAGAAACTATTAAGAGTGCTGATCATCGCATGACATTTTGTGCAGTACATACGAACAATCCTTAACATCTGAACGTGAATTTCTCAGTGCTAAGTTTTAAAGTTCATTTCCTGACTGTGAAAAACAGAATAACATTTGATGTACTGGCAATACTGAAGATGACCATCAGTGAAACAGATCAGAAGCTGGCAAAAGTCAAACCTCTTTTCTTTCTGTTTCTCCAAGTCTATTTACATAAATGACAGAAAATGACCCGTCATTATTTCCTCATTAGACACTGAACTTTAGAAAAGTATTCTTCATGTTTTGGTGGCAAAAGTACAGAGATGGTAACACAAACAGGAACAAAGAGTTTACCTGATTTTCTGCTCCATTTCTTCTAAGGACTCCTTCTTTACTATGTCAAGCTCTTGCTGATGTTCTTTTCGCAGAGCACGCAAGTCTTTTTGAAGATTATTCACCTCTTTGCGCAGTTTCTGTTTCTCCCTTTCAGTCTCTTCCAGTTTAGTCTTTAAGTCCTTCTGCTGGCTCTCCATATCACCTAGTAACTTCTGCAGCTCCAAAACAGATTTAGCCTTTTCTTCAGCATTTTCCTCCAAAGCTTTCAGACTGTCCATTCTTTCATCCAGCTGTTGCTGTGAACAGTTTAGCTTTTCTTCGTACCTTAAACCTGTATCTTCCAACTCAGTCTTATGCACTTCATTTTCCTTCACTAGATTATTTTCTAACTCCTCTATCTTCTGTTCCTGCATTTTTTTCTGGAAATCTCCAGTGGTATTTTCCATATCAAGATGCTTTTGTTCTTTGCCTTTCAGCTCTTCCCCACTGCTTGCTAAATCGCCGCCACAACGAGCACGCTCATCCGCTAATAATGAGTATTTTTTGGTTTGCTCCTCAAGTTCTTTCCTGAGGCTTTCGGTCCTACTCCGCTCTTCCTGATGGCTCTTCTCAACATATTCTAGTTTTTTAAGGAGTTCTTTCTGCTTGTTTTGCAGTTCTAGATAAGAGTCATTACTCTCTCGTTGTTCCTTCTCATACTTCTGCAGTAATTCATCTTTTTCAGCTAAACCCTTCTGTAACATGTCCATTTTCTCTTCGTATGACTGTTGGATGCTCTCAAGCATGTTATTTTTTTCTTGTTCTACAGCAGCTTTTACACTGTCTAGTTTCTCCAGCATTTCCTTCTCTAATTCTGTGGAATCTCTTGTTGACTTAATTTTTTCCTCTAAGGACTCAATTTTGGCTTCTTTCTCCTGCATTTTCTGTTCCAACTCTCTTAACTGATGCTCTCTATCTTGCTTAAATTTCTGTTCCTTTTCTTCCACCTGAGACATTAATTGCTTTCTAATAGAACCTATTTTTTGCTCTGCCTTCTTTTTCAGATCTGCCAGCTTAGTGCTGTTCTCTGCATTCAGTCTCTCTTCTAATTCTTTCAGTTCTTCCTCTTTGCTTTTGAGCAGCACTGACTTCATTTGGTCAAACTCCCTCTCCTTTGCTTCAAAATCAGCTTTCAGTGAATCTATTTGCTTCTCAAGATTAAGCACTTTTTCTTCAGACTTCTTACATCTATTGTCCTTTTCAAAAGCCACCTTCTCTGCCTGCTGGAGTTGCCAAGCTATCTCTTTTTTCTCTGTCTCTTTCTGTTCATTACACTTTTTAAGTTCCTCCACCAAGGCATCCTTTTCAGAAGTTTTCTGAGCAATGTGTTTTTCTAGTTCAGCAATTTTTGCTGCTTGTTTTTTTAACTTTGAGGTTAACTCATTTTCTTGCTTTTCTCTCTTGTTTTGTTTTTGTTCCAATTCACTTTTTAAACTATCAAGATTCTTGCTTTGTTTAGCCAGCTGCTCCTTCAGTTTATTTAGCTCTTCATCTTTTTTATTGGTTTCAGTATTGCTTAATTCAAGTTTGCTCTGTAAATCTTTAATAGTGTCATCATTTTGTGTCAGGCTGGTTTGTGCTTTCATCTTCCACTCTGACAGCTGATCCACGTAATGATCTACCTGATCAAGGGCTGATGCTTTCTCTTGACTCAGCGTCTCAACTCTGGATGATAACTCTTGTATCTGGTTCAGCAACTGCAACTGATCCTCTTCGTGTTGCTTGCTTAACAGAGCCATGGCAGCTTCCTTCTCTGTTAAGCTTACTGTGCTTTCAAGTCTAACATTTAGGTCATCAATTGTCTTGTTGAGAGCAGACACTTCAGACTGTTTTTCCTGGAGTTCCTCCCTCATTGAGGTGACAGCATTGATATTTTCAGATAACTCTTTCCTCAGCTGTGTTATGCACGTTTCTTTCTCTGATGCTGCTTGTTGCTGATGCCCTCCCTCTTTTTGCAATTGTTCCTTTTCTCTTACAAGTCCTTCAATGTCAGCTCTCATGCACATAATTACACTGTCCTTTTCTTGCAGCACTTGCATTGACTTTTGCAAAGAAGTAGTAGCAGCAGAATGATGCTCTGTTATTTCTCTAAGTTGAGCTTCTAGTCCAGTTATCTCATTTGTTTTGACTAATACTGCTTCTTTAACTTTTGCAGTTCGGCGCTCACAGTCTGCAATTTTGCATGTTACTATGCCAATTTTTTCATTACATTTTTCAATTAATTCATTGCCTTTTGTTTGCAACGAAGCTTCAATATTCTTCCAACAAGAATCTAACTGGGCTGCAAGTTGTCCTGACAACCTTTTAAACTCAGTTTCTTTTAGCCGAATTGCCTCTAATTTTTTCTCGTAATTTTTATGATCTTTATCCTGAGAAGACTGCACAGTTTGGAGTTTCTCTTCAAGAGTTTTCAGTGTATCAGCCAGCTCAGTAATTCTGCCTTTGTCCTTCTCTTCAACTGCTTTCTGTTTACTGAGCTGTTCCTGAAGTTCTGTCTGCTCTTTCAGGGACTGTTTAAGATCACTATCCAATTTTTTCAACTGTGCTTTCAGGTCACTTTCCGTATCTGACAAAGCATTCACCCTCGCCACTGACTGCCTTAGCTGCTCTTGCAGTTCCTTCAGGCACTCCTCCCTTTTAACTTGCTCCTCCTTCAGTTGGATTATTTCTGTTCTGGAGTCCTCCTTTTCGGCACTGCAGGTGGCAAGCTTCTGTTTCAGGTCTCCAACTTCCTGCTCTTTCTCTTGCAGTTCCATATCATGTTTTTCCTGGAGTTCTTCAACCTGCTGATTGAGTTTCCTTTCCCAGCTTTGGGTAATTTCTTCCAAATTCCTCCTATGATCCGCAGCAAGACTCTCTAGTTGCTCTTTCTGATTAGATTCCAATTTTGACACAGCTTCATTGATTCCAGCCGAGCTGGCATGTGCCATTTCCAACATTTTAGCATTGAATTCGCTCTCTTTCTGACTGAACTCCAACTGCTTGTTTTCAAGTTCATTTTTTAGTTTAGCTTCCTGCTCAGCGAGTTTCTTTTTGAAAGTTTCCTGCATATCTTTTGATTTCTGCTTCAGTTTTTCCATTTTCTTTTCCTGACATTTCAGTTTACTGTCATACTCTCCTTGCAAAGCACTAATTCTCTCCTCTGTGGCTAACAGTTTCTGTTTAAGCTCTTCCATTTGCTTGCTCTGTAACTTCTTCATGTGCTCCATTTCATTTTCCTTCTCAGTCAGACTTCTCTTCGCCTCATCAGCCTTTCTTTGTAGATCCTCCAGCTGACATTCATACTGTTGTGTTAGAGAGGTTACTTTTTCACTGCTTTGCTCCTCTAACTTTGCAGACACTTGGATAAGTTCAGCTTCAGATCTTTCTGCAGATTCCTTTAGTTTCCGTTCGTGTGCTTTTAATTCCTCCAAATGTCTGTCTTTCTCCTCCAGTGATTGCTTGAGCTTGTTGAGTTCCTCTTTGAGTACCTTCTCAACACCTTGCATAGACATTTCGTGCTCCTTTGTCATTTTTTCAATCACTTCATTGTGCTGTTTCCTCTCTTCTTCCAACTTTCTTTCCGATTCTTGCTTGGCTTCACCCACTTTACTATTCAATTCTGAGAGCTCCTGTTCTAAATCATGACGTATTTTTAGTGCTTCCGATAGCTCAGCAGACAGTGCTTCTAATTCTGTTTGCTTCACATCAAGCTTTTCTAATGTTTTTTCATTCATCTCTTCTATGTGTGCAGAGAAAACTGCTTCTTTCTCTTTCAAAATGGTTTCTATCTCCTGTTGTTGTTTCTCTCTGATTTTTTCTATTTCAGTTATTTGTTGTTGCTTTAAAATTTCAAGTTTTTCTGTCCAAATACTTTCCTGCTGCTGTTTCACGTTTTCCAATTCTTTACTGTGTTTTTCGACCATATCATTGATTTCCTTACTGTGTTGCCTTTTCTCAGACTCCATGAGAGTACTTAATTCCTCTGACTGCTTTCTGTCATCTTGTGAATACTTTGCAAGAGAGCTCTCCAGTTCAAGAATCCTCTGTTAAAGAATACAGTTTTAAAAGAATATCAATGTTCAAAAAGTAACAGATTTTAAAAAATCTTACCAGGCTGACATAACTACAAGTCTCTTATTCCATTATTTTTACTGAATATCAATATAAGCCTTTCATTCATCTAGTTTGTTCTCACCTTTGCTTCTATCATGGAGAGTTAGTTATTTAATAAAAACTTTCTACTTCACTGCAGTGACAATAAACACAATAAAAACTTGAAAAGAATGTAATTAATTCAAATAAAATAAGTCATGTTATATTTATGAGAGATATGTTTGCATTTTCTTCTTAAGCTAAAGTATCAACATAGAGGATGGAAGATATTGGAAATCTACAGTAGTATTATGGAGTTTTGTACCTATCTAGTGATTTATCTGAATTCCACCTCTCAAGGAAATGCTGCTGTAAAGTTTAAATGCTTCCATCAGCAAAACTTCCAAATTAATATTTGGGAGTGGTGGAATAATGTACAAACTTGCATTAGCAGATAATACAATCTTATCCATTCCATAAAGCAGAGGACACTTGAACAATTTAAGTAAATTTTTGCTTACTAAAGTATCCTAGTGAGTGTTTGTAACATAGCAATATCCCAAAATTAAACAGCCTGTAGTTTAACTTCTGCATAATGTACAGAAAATTTATACACATGGATACAAATTCTCATCTCATGCCATGATATAAAGTGAATGTATTTCTCTATTTTGCCATCTGACCTTGTAAAAAGACTGGGAGCTGCAGCACACCATAGCAGTTGGGGATTGCAAGGGGAAGCATTGAGGGATTAAACCACCCAGTCATAACAAACCCATCCTATTTGTCAACATGTCACAGTTAAGCACATGCTGAAAGGACTACTTGTACATGTTTATTCTTTCAGAATATTTACTCACAGTTCTAAAAGTCTCTACTTCTTGATGCATCTCCTGAACTTTTCTGTCACACTCGGATTGTATGGCTTTCTTCTGCAGCTCTAATTCTTCTAAGGCAAGGGATTCTTGCTGCTCTTGCTCCTGAAGGGTTTTTAAGCACTCACTCTGATTTTTTTCCTGCGTGAGAAGTACAATTAAAACAGTAAACTAGAAAGGCAGTCATTACACCTTCAAAAACATGATGATTGGGTATTTTCAAAACAGTTATTAGGAGTCATACACCAATCCCCTTTATTTTCTACACACACACACAGAGTTTGTATTTCATCTATGAAAACAAAATTGTGATAAATCACTTTCATTTTCTCTTCTTGGGAATCATTTGCCTTCTACCTCTCTTTGCATTAAAAATATAATGAAATCCAGACTTTCATTTTGGTTTTTTACCACTATTAATTGAGAATAACACCTTTAGATGAATAACACCTTTAGAGGAATCTCTTCTCCTTTAATTCCATGCTAATGTAATTTTAAGGTTTTGTTACATATAATTAAGAAAATAACCAGAGAAACAGGCAGAAAATACAGTCAGGAAAGGACTGAGAAAGTGCCTCAGTCCCACTCACTGTCCCTCATGGAATGACATAAAAACCAATCTAGTACTTGCTAGGTAAAATTATGGGACGATCTGAAGAGGATTATCGCTCATGAAAAAGAGCAAAGAATTCCAATGATTCGTCCCAGCCTGACTTAGAAGAAAATTCTTTTTCTGAATTCAAACCATTAACCCTGCTCACATAACACAACACAACCAGACATAACCATACCCACACATCTCAAATAACAGCCTCATTCTTTGTACTTCTTTGACTCTATGTTGCTGTGGCTAATTGCCAGTGACCCAGAGGAAGAAATTAAAAAAACCAAGTCTATTTAACAAAAAAGGAAACCAATTCCAAAAGATGCAGCTGTTAATGAGCATTGATAGTGAAAAACTGTCATTATTCAGTCTGGATCAGTGCGGCTGCTTTCTTCTCACACTGCTGAAGTCTCTGAGCTATTTGACTTCTGGAGAACACTCCTATCTGCGAGTGCAGAAGGACTTTCACCATGGAATAGTGTCAGATCAAGACTTCCAATCCCAACCCTGACTTAGAGAAATGTCTTTCTATGCATATTAGGTTTACTTACAAGAGCTGCCTTCATCTTCTCCTGGAACACCTTTTCTTGTGCCTGTAATCTCTCATTCACCTCCTGATCTTTGGCAGCCATTTCTTTTTTATGGATTTCTTCTAGTTCAGCAACTCGTTCCTCTGAAGACTTCTGTGAATCAAAGTCATAAAAAACTCATTTCAAAATATTAAGTAATAAAACACTTTGTATTATTTCTTAATAAGAAAAGAAGTGCCACAGTGAGAAGAAACCAGAACCATCTCTTTGCCCCCTTTGAGTAAGTAACGATCAGTTAATATGAATCCCTAACAGCTCTTATTTTCAAGCTTGGAGTTGTCCACCTTCCTTCTCAAGTTTGTCACAGTTCTATGAAAAGGTATGCCACATTTCCTAAGACTCTTTTACCACTGAGGCAAACTTAGCATTTCCAATTCAAGTGTGATAATACGTCGGACAAAGAACTTCTTTCTGCAGCTTTCCCTGTAATCTTGTTAGTTCATGAACCACAAAGTCAAGTGGTGATACCCTCTGTAGACAAGTTACCTACAACCTGTATATGTGCTTTGTTTAAGAATAATGTAAAGCACAGCAGTCATTCCCCCTAAGGCATCAGAGCATTCTCTTAGAAAAATTAATACCACTACAAATGTCAACACAAGAACGGCAATAGAGGTGTACAAATGTACGGCTTTGCAATGCATGTGCAGTACTCCTGCAATTCCCACCTGAATACACCAGTCGAAGCACATTTTAGCAATTCTTACCCAGCACACACTTTCACAATGAGTTCTTAAACATTTACATGTACTCAGCTCGGATAATGATTAAAAGTTCTTAGTATGAAAACCCCAAATCCTGGTGGAGATGCATGAGCTTACTGCCATTAACCTCTTCTTCTTGACTCCCTTTAAAGTCTCAAGCGTACTTCTAACAAATAATTTCATTAAATACTGTGAAGCAAAGAGCAATAGTGTTCTTTTTTACATGCCACTAATGTACTGATTTTAAATTGTTAGAGGAAGAAAAATCTACGAGTTTTCTATTTTACTTTAAGAAAATCATTAATTACAGAAAAATATTTTATAGACCTTATTAAATAGCAAAGTTATAACAAAGTTCTGATACACTGATATATTTTACAACTATTACTTAATTTTAAGTAAGCTTTTACCTTCATAATCTCAACCACCTCTTGTTTCACTCTGGTTAATTCCCGTTGAAGATTTACCCTCTCTTCCTCACTTGCCTTTTCTACTGCTTTAATTTTTTCATCCATTTCTGTCTGCAGTTTTTTCCGGGCTTCCTCTGTCTTTTGGGCAATACTTAGAGCCTTCTCCAGCTCTTCAAAAGCTGCCAAGAAAACAAAAAAAAGTGTATGATAGTCAAGAAATATCTATGTCCTTTGATAGAAGAATTACATAAGCAAGAGAAGAATGAACTTGGGAATCCATCAAGAATTCACATGTGTTTATTATCCAGAAAGGAAAGTGAACTGACAAATAGCTGTGACTGTCTTCCAATACATCCTGTAGCTCCTCTTTCTTCCCCTAAAATCACTATAAAATACACAAACCATATAAGTGAACAATCTATGGCTCATCTTCTGCCTATACTTCTGAGTAACTTTGAAAAAGAGGAAAACAGCTGCACAAAGAAAAGGCAGTTCACAAGTTGTTCTTTCACTAAAACAAACAGAAACATAAACCAAGAATGACTACTGTGCAAGTCAGTTTTTAGTGCATCATGAAAGAGTTCTTCCTGAATAGAAGAGTGAAACATAATACTTTATTTACTTATGAGGTGTTAACCAGAAACTGTAAAACCTAGAGAATCTTCTCTTTAAACTGTGGGTTTCACAGAGTCCACAGAGATGGCTTTGCCAATTCCATTTTTTCACTACTTACATTTAATGTACGCTACTATCAGTGCAATCCAGAGACACTGGTAAAGTGCCTGAGTGTTAAGAAGACTGTCTTGTGCTTCTAAATTTCACAAATAAAATGCAATAAAAAAAAATTGATCCCAGAAAACTTGAATAGCTCTAAGGTGTTTCAAAAGAACACTAAAACTGCAGTGATGAAATTTATTTATACCTGTGTAAGATGCACAAATCCACCGAAACAAATTTTAATTTACAAATTAGAAGCAATAATTCCAAATCTTCATCCCATGCTAAGGAGATGTACCTAACATACTTCATTCACTTCACAGACAATAATTTAGATATAAAAAGGACAATAACTCCTCAATTGTGAGCTGGTTTATTACTATTATTCAATACTGATATCTGCATTCCTCACTAAAACTGATGTGAGAAGCTTTAAAGAATTACACAAGACTATGGCTTGATCACTGTTAGGGAAATTTCTTCTCCTGAATGGATCTCAAATATGGAAACTCCCCTCTGCATAAAAGAAAAACTTAGAACACTCCACTATATGGTTAATACTTTGCATAACAGATTTTTGGCAAAACGCCTCTATAAAATTCAAAACCACAGTACCACAATCAAGACTGTAATTCATTAGAGCACAACCCTCTAAAAGTATATTGTTCTACTACACCCTGGACTACTGGGATTCTGCTTTGGGAGGGGACAGAACAAAATAATTTTTGAAGTGTTATTTAGCATGACAAGCTTTCTTCTTAGTTCTATCCCCAAAAGAAAACCATAACTGACATGCACATCTCTAGTTTCTTTGATTCACCATTACTGAGTAGGCATTCACAGCAATTCTTGTAATCCTTGCTTTTTTTGAAATTATATTTAATTACATTCAGGCATGAGTTTGAGACACGGATAATAATTTCCATTCCACATCTTCTGATAACATTTAAGACTGAAGATTTTAACCACAATCTATACTTTTGAGGCAACACTGCAAATATGTTTTCAAGTAATTTAATTTCATAAAACTGGATTCACCCGAATTTGGACCTTTCCAGGATTTTCTTCTAAGGTAGCCTTTTTCTGACCACTCTTAGCACCAATCCTGCTTTAGGGCCAAAGAGGGCTGTTACTGACCCTGGTAATACCAAAGCACACCATTGTATCCACTTTTTCACTTCTGGTTCTGCTTAAATACTAAAACTATTAAAATTAAGAGTACCAGAAATTATTTCACACAGGAAAACAATCTAAATACAACACAAGCCAGCACAAGGCTTACAGCTCCCTACATTGCACTCTTCATAGTCCCCATCAAGGCACGTGCCACCTGCAACCCACAGGGCTCAAGTCCTCCCTTTTTGCCACCCCGGGCACACCTTGATGATGAGCACAGCCTGCAGAACTGTGTTTGGAGAATGCTACTGAATTCCCCAACACTCCTCTCAGTCCTAACAAATACAGGCACAGCCAAGAAAAGCTGCCCAAGTCCTTCAGTATTACAGCATCATAGATTTTTTTTTAAAATTTAAAAAAAAACCAAAAAACAAAAAAAACCCACTCTCCGGCCCTTTAGAAAGTAAAGCTTGAAACTAAAGCCTGAAAGTACAAGATTATTTCACTTTTCCATACACTTTTTCTGAGCACCATATACTTTATTTCCATTTGAGAAAGTATTACTTCTGCAGAAGGAAAGAGAATGCATTTTCCACAGCCCACAAATCTGCCACAGAGAAGACCGAGGTTCACACTAGGATTTACTACTGATATGGAATTGCTGAGCAACATGCAGAGCAGCAGCTGCATCACCACAACCACAAGCAGGATGCTCATACAACACTAGACAGAAGCTGATGGATAAAAAGCCAAGAGGGTGTGAGAGCACAAAGAAGCAACACTGCACAGAAACACACTTAGCTCTCTAAAAGTGGAATTATATGCATCTCAGGCACTTCTGGCACTTAAGCAATACAGAACATTTTTAATGAAAGTAGTTAATTCTAGTGTAGCCTGACTCAATCAGGTTTCAAACCAGCAGAGGGCTAAACTATCAACAAGTAGACAGAATATGGCCTCTATTATTATTATTGCTATTTTTAATCTGTGGGATATTTTAATTCTACCATGTATAAAAGCCTGGAATAAAGTCCATGTTTTTATTTAAATACATCTATTCTGAATGCAGAGAGTAAAGGCACTGCCTGTGTTCTTCTCCAACCTGCAGAGCTTTGTTGACGGAAGGTCTTTCACCCATGGCACTGGTGGAATGAAGTCTCACAAAGGCAAAGGAACTAATTATAAACAGTAACGAGCACACTAACAGAGTCTCAGGCGAGTCTTCCAAAACCCCACTCCCATGACAAAGTCAGACAAACTGGAAACCTTCTTGCGCAGTGTGCAAATCCCCAAAAAACCCAAGCATGAGCAGAGTTTAAGGGTGCAAAATTGCAAAACTGTTTCTTACAAAGCGTGTGCTGGAGAATTGACTGCTTTAACCCACACCACTCCCAAGTGCCAGTCTCCATTCCCTCCGCCTTGCCTCTCCTACCCAGTGAGACATCAGTCCATGCTGCAAAGCCTTCTCGCTGACTGCCCGGGCGCCGCAGAGCTTTTACCTTCAACTGCAGCGCCATCCAGTGCTAAACACTGCCAAAGGAGCACTGAACAGGCTGGAAAAGGGCTCAGGCATCTTGTCCTGATCTTGAGAAACAAAGGTTGAGTTAATTTTTTATAGCTGATTTGTGCAGCTAGGCAGGATTTTTAAAGGCACAGTCCAAGCCTTTTTTTTTTCCTCTGCAGAAAGCGGCAAAGCATATGTTAATTAAGCTTACCAAAGAAATGTCGCCTACAAAGAATAGAATTTGCTTTCTGAAGATTTTTGTTGTTCACTGAACAGAATATAAATAAGTCCATAATCTGTATCCAGAGAAGTCAGAAAGGATTTATGCCGGGTAGTCTCAGAAGAAACAGACTTCAGTTTACCAGTAAATTTACAAATGCTAAAAAGAGTTTTGTTGAAGTAAAACGTATATTCTTTGCAACACAAAGTGTTAAAAAAAAAAATGAGTTGCAGTTACTTCAAGGAGAAATGCCTGAGAAGCACAGAATTTACTTTTTAGAGCCCAGGTCAAGCTCCGATGTGTGATGTAAGAAAACAGAGCCCTTACCCCAGTCCTGTTCATACAAGGCTTGGGAAAGGCACCATGATTCACTTATTGGCATGTGTGGATGCACAAAAAACAAGATGCTCTGTGAGATTATAACATAATGTACCTCTAACTATAAAAAAAAAAAAGAACTTCAACTGGGGAGAACCAAGTTACAGTTTACACAACACAGCAAAAAATAAGCATACATATCTTTTCACTATTTTGTTACACAAAAATGCATTCACATTCAATCAAACACTGGAGGAATTCACTGAAGTCACTGAATTACAAGGAAAAATGCCAGACACATAACATCAGGCACTTTCTAGTCTCCAGTATTGAAAATTTCACGTAGAAGTGTATTATGCTTATCCTTATTTTGCTATAACATAAATGAAATTAATATTTCTACTTCATTCCATGAAATCAGTTCTTCACTAAATCATCACATAGGAATGGAAGTCTAGAATCTAACAGTCTGGATGCAATCCTGTGCACTGTGCTCTGGGATGACCCTGCTTGAGCAGGGAGGTTGGACCAGATGATCCACTGTGGACCCTTCCAACTTAGCGATTCTGTGGTTCTGTGAAAGTCATCTCAGGTTAACTAACCCAAACCCAGAACCTGAAATGTTGACCTCAAATACATGAAATTGCCAAATTCATAAAGCCAGTGCAACTCAAAGGTTGAGATCCAGAAGCAGCTTCAGGCTCTCCCAATATGCATGGTGGTTTTCTAAAATTCCTGAACAATTTAGTTCAACCGGAGTGAACCACGCTCTCATTGTATATCACAACCTTTCTGGAATGCAAGGATGTAATAGAAGAATCTAATAAAGGTCACCTTACAATTTTGCCTGTCTTAGAAGCAGTGTTAACTTTTTTCCCAAGGGTTTCAACATTTATAGCTACATGCTTAACAGAGTACAAAAATAAATGCACTCAGAAGTAAAGCTGATACTTACACACAGTAAAAACTACCAGAAGTACTTTAAAATTTTGTTTAAAAAAGAGCATATTTAACACACAAATCTCCCCCTGGAAAAGTGCAGTGTAGTCAACACATTCATTTAAATGAAATTACTTCTCATTAAAAGAGGTCAGGTTTCCAGGTGTCCACAGCATCATCTCAAAGTCAACTTCAGCTTCCGGCTAGGCAAACCTTAAGAACCTACTGTCTTAAGCAGAGTGTGTAGATATTACTTCATAATTAAGAGGTTTCTATTGCCTCAAAGACCAGTGTATTTCAAACAACTATGATAATAACTTCATATCTACAGAAGCATGAAAAGATTCTTCAGCTTCTTTTCCTAATCACGAAGAAGAGCTTTTTAGTCTCCAAGTACCAAAAAAACCACAACTTTAGCAGGACTGACTGTGAAGTATGAATTTCCAGAGCTAAAAAGACACACACAACCTAAAAGGGTAGGAGAGGAAGGTACCTGATCAAAATGTTTGCTGCTTTCACAAGACGGATGTTCAAGGTGCTTTTCTGTATTACAGCAGAATAATCTACCCAAACTAGCCTTTAAAATTGCAAGTTCTGATCTAAATCTATGTCGATTTAAAATAAACCACTACAAAATGTATTGTTTGAACTTCTCAACGCTTTTGAGAGAAAAATACGTATAATATATATACTCGAGCTTCTGCCAAAAGGGGGAGATCCTTTACAAGCCTATGAGAGCAAATTAAATTATTCTAAAAGAACTTCGATAGATACAGTACAAAAAAATTTCACTGCTTAAAAACAAAAGGTTTAACTTCATTTCAAGCCAAAGGAGAAATGCAAGCACACGTAATTGATGTTAGCTAATTCCCATTAAAAGCAAACTACAGCATGTGACAGTTACATAAATGCAAGCCTGAAGCAAAAGGAATCATCACCACTGTTTCATCAAGAGATATCAGAAATACTTCCATTAGAATTACTGAAATAAAATGCTTATTATAGTTTTAAGACTTATTTCTACTTCTTCACAAACTCTTGCATGCTGTCATGTTCTCTATGTAAAATACTGGTCACATTATATGACAACTCTTCTGAAGTAATACCAGCAAAATGCTATTGATCTTTTCTTCTGCAAACAGGGGTGACATGTAGAACATTAGGAAAAAGAGCATCTCTTCACATCCATTCCAAACAACAATTGATGGAAGAGTGTTAAAAGACCACACCAAAGCTTTCTAATGTTTAAATGTGAAAGCTAATAATCTCCAGAATTTCTTACCAGCTCTTTCAGATTTTTCTTTCTGTTCTTTTAATTCCTCGCCTTTTGTAGTCATCTGTTTGATCCGAGCACGTAGTTGGGCTACCTCCTCCTCCTTCATTTCCAGTGTTTCATGCATTTGTCGCTTTGTCTCTGCAATTACCATGCCCTATGGAAAAGGTCCTTGTGATAAAAAGCTAGCAAATAAATAAAACATACAGCTGAAACAATTTAAAGCTGGGACACAGTCCTTGTCAGGAATAAATTGCAGTTCTATTACTGCAAGACCAGAGATCATGGTATTTTTCTGTCAGGAAACAGAAAATGCTAATCAAAAAAAGACAGGAATAGGGATTATTTTTAAGACTATCCAAAATTTATCTAGTAGTGAGAAGAACCCCAGCAACTAGAGACCATTGAAAAACTTCCTCCTCCTGATACAGTTACTTTTCTTTGAAACATGCATTCTGTAAACAAACCCAAATTGAAGTGTAGTAGTGTGTGTGCTTCTCCTTAGAGAACATGCACACCTAATGTAGGTCACATGGCTTATTGCACCACCAGAAGAAGTTACTCCAAGTACCAAGACTGTGATTGAAAACCAAAACCTTTTAAGGAGCAAAAAACTGATAAACTCTTCATTTTCTGTGGAAACTACAGTGACTTTTCCTTCACTGTGAGTTTTTAATTAATTTAATTGTATCTCATCTTCATTTGTGTCTGGGGTTTTTTTTGTTTATTTTAAAGTTGACATCCAGGAATGTATTCAGTGTAACTGCTTCATCCTAAACAATATCATCTTGCAGTATTAAGTACAACCCAACAGACAAATACCCTGTGGTATATATACAATAAAATTCTCAGGTAGCTTAAATTATTTACTAAAACATAAACCAGACCATAAGACCACTAAGAACAGCTTCTAACACAACAAGCCAGGTATTTTGTGTTTTAAAATACCTTCCTCAAAAAGTACAGTTCTGTTTACCTTGTCTTGCTCTAGCTGTTCAATCAAATTCTTGGCGTCACGCAGCTGCGTGATCAGTTTAGTCTTCTCAGCCATGTGAAGGTCCTAAAAAAAAAGACCCCAACAAGAATATGGTTGACAAACAGCTTAGGATCAGCTCTTACCCTGCCCCATGCTTTGGAGGAAGAGCACAGAACACAGCCCAGGGTATCTGAAGTCGGCAGCTTTAAATTTCTTTTAAATCTCCCCATGGTTTTTGCCTCATGGCTTTTGCAATAATTCAGCTATCTGAAGGTTTTGTTACAGCCTTCACAGGTGGAGGTCAGCTGCTACAGCAAAACAAGAAACATGCCTAAGGCACCTGCCCTATTTACCTGCATCTTGGCTTACAAGAGGATCTCAGCAATGCAACATAAATCATCTAATGATCTGGCCTTCTTCTGGAAAAGGTCCTTAAAATACTTTTATGTCTTTCAGAGCTTTTTTAAACCAGGCTAGTGCTCAGAAACAAAGACAGAGATGGGAATCTGATCTCCGGAACTAAAGCTGAGTACACCTATACTTAGCACATTTTCATGTTTCCATTACTATCAACCACCTTTCTTTTACTCCACACTTGACATTAATGGCCTTAGAAGGAAAACTGAGCAAAATATTAATTTATTAGCCTTGGGACTGCACTTATGCTATGGACACTATACAGTGACCTCCACTGCCCTGTCTTTCTGTTTTTTCTGTTAATTTACATAATTGATGCCTCTTTCACTACATCTTAATGGTTTAGCCCTGTTCCACTTTTCCTGCTTTGCCCTCTGTCTTCTGTGCTAAGCCAGTGTTTTCCTCACCCCAGTTTCCCACAACTACTTATTTCTGATACCACTCTGATGGTTATTCCTACACTAAGGTTTCATACTCTATGGTACTGCTCTTGAGTAATTGCTCAGCATGTTAATTCCAAGTGGCTGCACCTGTAACTCCAAAAATGTACAGGGACAGTTTGTGTAACAGTCTGCCCTAGTAAAAAACTCTGGAAATACTGGGAGTTGTTACTGTATTTTCACAGCTACACACAAAGTTTAGACCATTTTCCACACCTTCATTTTTTCCAGTTCCTGAAGCCTCTCTTGTAACTGTTCTTGAAGCGCCTCTTTCTCGTTGGTTAACTGGGCAGAGCGCTCCTTATGTGTCCGAATCATCTCCTTACAACGTTGCAGCAAGTTCTCCTGGCGTTTCACCCTCTGACTCAGGGTCTCCAGTGCTTTAACAGAACCGTCGTTACCCTCTACAAGACAACACACCAACATTACCATGTGGACGCTATTTCCAAAATGCGGATCTGCACTCTGTATGAGCTGTTCGCTCAAGAGCTGGACTGGATGATCCTTGGGGGTCCCTTCTGACTCAGAATACTGTGGGATTCTGTGATTCACTGTTCGCAATGTGGGTGACTCGTGGGTCTCTAAAGAAAGTTGTGTCAAGTCTGCAAAACTTCCTAGTTCCTACTGTAACTGCCAGAAATGTGCAACACACACAGAGAACAGTAAACAGACTCTTTTACACCAAATTACTTTACAAAACCCAAGTTACTTTATCCACTTCAAAACCAAACTATTAGTCAAAAGGGTTTTTTATGCAACTAAAAAGTCATCATGATTTATAACCCTGCCTGCTGCCTTCTAACAGAATCTGCACATGCAGGAAAAAACGTGAAGCAAAGCAAATTACATCTCTCAAGACCCAAGCACACAGATTCTTGTTTTCCCAGGGCTAGGTATGATGTTAGTTCTAAAACATCCAGGTTGGCAATACTACATTTGGCAGGATAAACATTATGCTTAGCATCGTTCTGAGGTGTATTCTCAGAATCACTGAATGGTTTGGGATGGAAGGGACCTTAAAGATTATCTAGTTCCAAACCCCCCATCATGGGCAGGGACACCTTACACTAGACCAGGTTGCTCAGTGCTCCATCCAGGATGGCTCTGAACACTTCCAGGGATGGGGGATCCACATCTTCTCCATTCCAGTGCCCCACTATCCTCACAGTGAAAAGTTTTTTCCTAATATAGTATCTAAACCTAGTCTCTTCCAGTTTGCATCTCTCTGTATAACTTACACATTTGGGTAATAATTTACTGTGTGTTTCTGCTCTGATGCTCTGGATGCTGCAAGAGTACTTGGCATGAAAAAAGGATCAGACAAATTCAGAGGTTCAGTTCACTACCAGAAGTCTTAAACACTATAGTCCAGAAGCAGACTCCAGGATGGGAAACATCTGGAATCCTCATACTTACATTATTTACTAAGCACTACAAAAAATATGGCCTAGATGAGACTATCTCTCATCAACCCCTTCAAATCATCGCTACATACAAAAATCATAGCCCATTTTTGGTGGAACATAGCTGAAAAAAATATTTCAAGATGCATGTTCACCTCTGCCTGAACCCCACCCTTTTATGGAGAGTATCAATGAATGTCGGTTTTATTATGTATCAGCGTTATGATGTCCCTTGTTCAGTAATCAAATGTAAGTGATGCTGGGAGTCCCATTAATTCAAATAACCTCTCAATGTGGGGAACACTTAGGTTATTCAATAGCAGGAATATACAAATTGATTTTTACTTTTTACTGATAAAGCCAAAGAAAAAAAAACAAAACCCGAACTCACGAACAAAAGACAGAGACTGGCAACCAGTCTCCTCTCCAAATTTAAGGGATGAATACTTGCTTATGGGGGACAGAATCTCTTAATCATATTAAGTGGGGGTAGTAAGAACACCTACTAACAAAGCAGTAACTACAATGTTACTATCGATATTGACAAAGGAAAGACATGTCAGAATTGAATTCTTATGAAAATTTAGTATCTTTGAAGGGTTATCCTGTCCTCTAGTTGCCACACTGTTTTCAAAACAACTGCCTCCTTCTAGAAAATATATCCTAACTACGACATGTTCATCTCTGTGGGAGGCTGCAAAAGTTTTGAGTGGGGACTATTGGGAGTCTTAATAAAAGTAAACTGCCTGGGCAAACGTGTAGCCTGAGACCTGGCACTTTTACAAGCACTAAATAATGTTGCTCCATCATAAATAACAGCAGGTTTATTCCCCAAAATTCAAGCTCTTGAAGAAGCCACAATACCTACCACTGCTTCCTGGTTCAACAAGATTTTCCACACTGTCTTCTTTTGTTGGACTTTGAACTTGTGATTCCAACTGCGTATTTTGATCAAGCAATTCAGTGCCTATTTGACCATTCTGTAACCTTTGTTTCAGCAACGACACCTAAACAAAATGTTCGTTTTGTTAGAAAAACCCTCAAGGATTCTAAACATACCATGTGTTAATTTTCAAAACTGAAGAGTTAAATAAAATTGGTACTAGCAAGTAGAAAAATAAAAAAAAATTGTCTGAAATTTTTTACCATTTTCTAAAAGTAAGAATTATGCTTCAAAGTAACAAAAATACTACCATTATGAGTAGACAAACAAAGACCAATTAAGCAAAACACATACATTTTACCAAAGCAATTTTGGCTCAGACATCTGCTAATGTTCACGTCTTGGTAACAAAGATATCACCAAGCTATTACAGTGCAAATCAATCAATCATACTTAATGTGAGTGAGATTTTACACAGGTATCCTCTACCACACAGAGGCACCTGATTTCTAGACAATCATAAATTTTCAAGAAGTTTTACAACCTCATAGGAATTACAATAAAACATGGATGTGCATTATATAGCCAAATACATATCTAAAAAGAAAGTAAGAAGAGCACTTCTGAAGAACATCTGTTGGGTAAAGTATCTTACCTGAGTTTGCAGCACACTAATGAGTTGATCCTTTTCTTCTAAGGAAGCATCAAATTCCTCTTGAAGATGTTTCTTAGCTTGTTGATCCATCTGGAGCTCCTGCAAATAAACACATCTCAAATGAAAACTGAAATGTGAACACAAAGACTTATAAAAATATTACGAAATAATATTTAAAATACCTCTCCATAGCAGTGACTCCAAAATACAACCATACAGTGGATATTTCTTTTACTACACAGCATTCCACACAGTATAATCAGAACATCCCATTATAGTATCAGCATTAAAACTGCAACAGTATAGATTTGATGCAAAATTATCAAGGATTTTTTCTTCATAAAAGCAAGTTCATATAGGGATCATTTCAAGCCCACTCCTGAAAAACTGCTTTCCATGCACACATCTCTCCTGGAAGCTGAAGACTGCACTTCAGTAGATTCTTCATTTAGCCACCAGATTAAACCAACAGAAACAGCAGAAATGTAAAATTCATTATGGCAATTAAATATGCTGGCATTCCAATACGGCAAATGCCATGTATAAGAGAAAAAAATTGTGTCTCAAATGACAAAGGCAGAGAATGACAAATAATTTAACTATGTGGCTTTACTTGATACTTACACGCAATCGTTTAGCTGAACATCCTTAGAAACTTGTAGATGTTGCCTAAATGCATTAGTAGGATCTACGTAGTCTTATAACATGCTTCCCGAGGGAGGTTTCTTCTATTTAATTCTTATACTTTTACAGTTTAAATATTTCTTTAAATAATTATCATTCTAATAAATAAATAAATGTTCTTAAATTAATTCACATCTAACTGTTTATTGAGAGAATCAGAACTACACACGTCATGCATACACTGTACATACTTTCCAAAACTTGCATTTTCTTTTTTTTTTTTTTTAATTTATATGTTTACTTAATCCATATATATATTCCCAGTGATTTACCCCAGGAAAAGAATCCTTCTGTGACTGTTATCCTGCAAACATCACTTGTATATAAGCAATCACCAGACACAGAGTTCAATTAGCCAGGCAAAGTCAGAGGGTGGCAGAAAGAGAAAGAAAGGATGAAAAAGCCAACAAGAGACAAAAAACAGGGCACCAGATGCTTCCTGTCTTGCTTTCCTCCAACTCTAACTCTTGTTTTTATGCTCTCTTGCTCTCCCTTACCTCCACCAGTGAGTCCCCTGGCACAGCTGAGCCTGGTACCAGCTTTGAGAACCAGAGCTGTGTGAGCTGAGCCTGCAGAGGCAAGACAGTGATGGAAGGTGTCACTGCCAAAACCATTCCACCTCTTCCCAGCTAAATCCACTCCTTACTGCTGCACTGCCTCAGGTTCTCAGCAACTACACATCACATTTCTGCCTTGTGCTTCTCAGCTTTTAGAAGCCATTCCTTCTGAACGAAGCAAAGCAGGGCAGTGTGAGAAAAGTGCCAAAGACATTTAGCGAAACCAACACAGAAATGGTCCTTTTGAGATCCCAAAGTCCCTTCTGATCCTTTTCTGAGAAGGAGAACACTGAAGACTTCTTGAAGACTGTTTTTGAGGAATTACTCCTAGCTGAAGAAAAATTAAGGTAAGCAAAAGACACACTGATTTGTAGGGACTATTTCACACTGTCAACTTGGCCTCAAAGGAGAGTTCATTCTTACATGGCCTTCCTAGAAGAGACTTCTGATTCAACATATTTATGGGGAAAATAGACTGTATGATAAAGAAAAGGACTTTTAAAATTAATTTCTGATAACCAAATATTGCATCAATGAATGAACTCCTTTGCACCATTTTCACTTCCACAAGACTTACTCTTTTATTTGTGACTTTTCTTTCGTGTCTGTTTTACCTGATGCTGCAACACTTAGGCTTCCAAAAGATCAGGAAAATGCATTTTGAAGTTTATCAATTAATGAGAAAGAATGTCAGTGCTAGATCTGAAGGACTCTTTAAGCCTACCATATTTAAGAATGAAATTAAATTTTACACCAAATATACACAAATCAGAAATAGATGTTTAACTTATGTAAATATATGAATCAAAAAGACTTACGACAGAAGTGAAAAATAAAAATAAACATGTCCAACCCTTTGTCATAAACAAAAGGTTTAACTCTGGTATACGTATGCCTTCCTGACTTTATCAAGTAGCATTAAGCTGGAAAACTAATCTTACGGGAGCATGTGGGTATGGACTTAACACAGAATGAGCCTCTTTCATTTGACCTTGTACAGTGATCTGGAAACGAAACAACACTGGCGAGCCACTTCTGTCAGTAACGTTGTGTTTTTTCCCTCCTACAAGCCGACAGTGTCGCTCAGGACATGCTGCCAGGCCAGGCATGGGCTGCAGCTCGGACGAGCATGGGACACCCAGCACACTGCTCTCACTGCTGGGGCAGAAGCAGCATGGACCCAAAATGCCACCCCAGTGGCACACAGAGTCCACAGCTGCCACCTGGGTCGTTGCCTGCACCACTGTGGACAGCCCCGTGATTTACCCGTGAGCTCCTGGGGACCACGGCACGGGGACAGCTTCCCAGGGTGGCACAAGAGGATGCTCAGCCACCATCCCTCGCCCTCACTTGGACAAGTCCCGGTCCCTGTCTGTGGGCAGGACACCCAACTGTCCACAGCGAGTCTGCCTTCAGGCAAAAGCAGGACCTCACCTTGGTCTAATGGCTCCTGCAGCCTCCACGCCAGCACTGCGCTCCAAGACACAGCCTGTGGCTTTGGGCAAACTGGTACCCAGTTCTCCAGCAAGGCAAGAGCATGGACAGAGAGGACCACGTCCATCTCCAAACCTGATGTTGCACTGGCACTTGCAGCAATAAAATGGCTTCAGCTTCACATTGTGCTTTACTGTGGTCTGGCAATATGGCTTTTGTGAACTTGCCCTGTTAGCTTTTCTGCCTGGTTACCTGTACATTTTTTAAAATAAGTCCAGTGTGCTTATTCTCAATCCCAAATACATTAAAGCTTCTCTTTTTAATTTAACTATAACCCAAAGCGACAATAATAATACCTCCCTGATTTTATGATTGAATTCAAACTATACTAAAATCCAAAAAAAAATTTACAACTGAGATAAAGATGAATATTTTTTTAAAATGCATCCTGATTTTTTTTTGATAGTCACTGAAGTCTTTAGTAAAATGTGCCTGTTACTTGCAGTTGTCTAACATTAGTATTTGTCAATAATAAAAAAGCAACAAATTGCACAGGGACACACCTGTGCCCAACAATACTGCAAGAACCACACACACTTCTACATATTTCACAAGGAACAAAATCGTAGACTACAGTTGGTATGATGCACTGCTCTGTCTTAAGAGTACAGTAACAAGCTGCTGAATGGAAAACAAGCCAGAGGAATAACCCCATATGAAAAAAAGAATATAAGCAGTAAAAAATGTGCTCTATAATAGAAAATAGTTTGTGAACAAAAAAAATCAAAAGCTAGGCAGAAAAAGATCCTATGTAGGTGTGTTATAAAGTAAACATGCAATGAGTAAAGGAAATTATCACCTCTCTCAGTTCTCCAATTCTGCGAAGTGCTTTATCCTGACTTTGACTCAGAATGCCCTTAAGAAAAAGGAATAATACAGATCAGGTGTATTAAATGTAACTGAAACATATAAATAAATTCATAGACTTGCATTTCAGCAGAAGATGCAATGATTTGTATTTCTCTTTCGAGACATGCCTGATGTGTAAGTATTATCATAAACTGCCAACCATGCGTTGGCAATCTATCACCTGAATTCAGCTGATGGAAAAGAAAGGCTGGAGTACAATAGTTTCACAGTTATTTTGACAAATCAGTATTAGCTTGGCTTCCTTAGAAGTCCTACTTAATAAAGAATCTTTTTTTATATACACACACAGAGTGCACTAAAAATTAAATCTGTATTTGCTCTACATATTTTATGATTCAAAAAAGCATTCAGCTGAGAGAGAATGAAAAGCAATATTTACCTGTAGCTTCTTCCTTTCCCGCTGGACAACTTGATAAGCAGACACTAGCTAAAATACAGAAATCGGGTATAATGACTATAATGCATTCACTTACAGCTGGTGAAATAACTTCTTTAGTTGTACCACTACCTGTATTTTCAAACTCTCTGCTTCACTTGAGAATGCTGTTGACAGAAATGTACTTAAATTTCTCAGTGTTTCCTTTTTCTACCAATAAAATATCTCCAACATGTTAAAAAAAAGCTGACATGACAAAACAATGATGTTACTCAGCGTTCATGCACAGTTTTCCCTCTGCTGAGAAGACATACCATGCTTCAATATATAGGATCAAAACCCAACAGTATCAGAAAGTTACACCCCAGAGAGCTACCCAACAGGGATGTCCGTTTGTAAACGCCCAGGGAGCTTAAGCAAAAGTAATTTTATAAAGAGTATGCATTAAAAAATACATTTACAGATTTAGCAAAAAAAAGGTCTTTGTAATGTTCTCATCCCGTGTGCTTTGTAGACTGCTGCAGACAGACTGAAAGGGAGAATTTCTCATTGTGAGCTGACTTAACAAGCAACAGCACAATTTAGTTTAATTCAAAATTTGATTAAAATTGCCAAAGCTGAAGTAGCATAATGGCGCTTGGAAGTAGAATATTCTGGTTTCAAATTGACGAAACAGTAAAGGAAAACACATCCAAAACACTCAAACCAGAAAACAGTAGGTCAAAATATAACTTCATGTTCTTATTTAAAATAAATTAAGATTTTTCAAAATTCAAAATTACTTTTCATTTCAGAGCGGTATTTATTTTACACTTAAAAAGAAAACCAAAATTGCTATGGATGCTAACTTTGTATCTTACTTTCAGACAGAAAAAATATTTATATTTTAATTACTCATTATATATTGAAAATACTTTCTTTCAAGCTCCAGCAAAACAATTCTTCCAATTGAACTAAAGAAACAGAAAAGAACACCAAGCCTTTTTGACAGAGAAGATTAAGACTTGCTAAACAGGCTACACTAATAAAAAAAAATCAAACAAACAAAAAACCCAAAAACCAAAACAAACCCACAAAATGAAGAATTTTCATTTTAGGAACGACTGTTTTACATAAACTTTGAAAAAATATCTATTACACTGTCTGGAAGAGAAGCAAAAATTAATGGGAGACAATTGTTTTTTCAGGCATATGCTGAATACTGCAATTGCTGTACATGTACTTTAGATTCCAGGGATTTTGACACTAGTGGACAAAAGTCTGCACAGGGCAGCAAACATTAGAAGAACTGTAAAAGAACAGTGCAAACATCCAGTTTTAAATACAACACACACACTTCAAAAACCAACAAACAGAAAACCAACACAAACAAACAAAAAAACCCAAAACACCACCATCACTTAGACAGCTTTACTTTCCCCAATAATTTGGGAAATGAGTAGCAAAACTACTTATATCATTGGTGTTCGCTAAAATAGCAAAAGAAATGGTCCTTGAATTAATTCATTCCAGGGAATACCTGGAAATTATGGAGAAGAGAACTTATTTCTTGGGGAAAAAAAAAAAAAAGCATAGAATATACACTGTGCACTTCAAGAACAAGTTTCAGAACGAAAGTCAATTTGCTGTCAGGTGAGTACAATTCATGATCAGCCCTGCATTGAAGCCTTAACAGGCCTACTTTCTGTGAGTAACCACTAACTAACAAGAGGAAATTATTTATAAACAAGAGAAGAAAAGGATTTCCACGCTTTATTACCAGAAAAACATTTGACCTGTCTAGGCCAAAAAAAATCACTAGACTTAGAATAATAATTTAACTTCCATGTTAGCTGTAAGCCGAACCATCTGCTCAGAACAGGAAAACAAAGATTATCCATTCCTGCAGTATCTGTCAGCCTCATCTTTTCCCCCTCTCTGCCCAGCTAAGCGGGTCACAGCACTGCCTAC
Source organism: Grallaria varia (assembly GCA_013396735.1). Lineage (NCBI taxonomy): Eukaryota > Metazoa > Chordata > Aves > Passeriformes > Formicariidae > Grallaria > Grallaria varia. The sequence continues at coordinate 108,940 of VWZG01004120.1, read as the reverse complement.
CTCGGAGTATTTTCCCCTGTAGTTGCCCAAACTGCGCTCCATCCTGCGCAGTCGCTGCAGCAGCTGCTCCTTGCTGAGGCTGTCCATATTTCCAGGAGGCTCTTCCGTTTCACTTTCGATGTCAGAAGGGAAGTCAAAGGTGGGACCCAGGGCATCCAAATCCAGTCGGTTCAGTGAGTCTCTGGAAGAACTTCGTATTAGGGACTCCTTAGAAGAAGAGCGGAACAGGGTCTCTTTTGCTGGGCTTCGAAACAAAGATTCCATGGAGGGAACTCGGAGCTGAAGCCTCTGGGCAAAAGTCTGAGGGTCGCTTTGCTGCAAATATTCAAAGCAAGTAATTACTTCCACGTTGGCTTTAGGCAGACAGACACACTGAAGCCCAGGAAAGAGAGACCTGATCTGGGCAATGGGATGGCTTGCCTAACACATCCGTGACACCAAATAGTTGCCTTCCCTCAAAAGGATCACCTCCTCGTGCAGAAAAATCAAGCATGCAACTACCAAATGTTGTAGTTGCAATTTCAGATTGCAATTAAATCAAATAAACTACAGCTCTGATTTAAACTTTTAAAAGAATGTATTTCTCTGTAATCCCTTTAAAAAGTGACGAATACGCAACTAATACATATAGTTGCATTTACTATGGTCTTAAACTTAGGAAGTATAATTGACCCACTTCTTCATGTATTACACATAAGACAGTATTTACCTCAAAGACAGAAAGATACTTTCCTATCATGAACAAACATTTTGTAAAAGATCTTGTACAGCAGTTAGTTCCAGCAGGCCATCCTGAATGGTCCTTTTCTTATTTTAGATGGCTTTCTGATTCTCACATAAAATGAAATTATTGATTTATGCAGCTATAGGTTCTGTGCTATGATACCATACACTGCTGGTATTACAGAAGCAATTTGATAGTGTTACTGAATAACGTTGCCCCCACAATCAAATGCTGGGATGCACGTGCCAGGAGCCACAGCTAATTGCATTTCAGCAAGCTAAAGTTTTCCCTGATACGTATTAAAGAATGACCTATGCTTTTACCACTAGTGACAACATTTTTGAGCTTATCAGTTTTTTCCTTCAGCTAGAAATTAGCTTTCCAGCCACACAATACACCCTCTACTTTTGAAAGCAATGTTAGGGCTCTGTATCCTGTGACGGCTGTACAACAAGATGCATCTCAATGCAGTCTCCTTACCTGCCCTTACATAAAAAGAAGCTTCTCACATCAGTGACAACACTTAATACGAGCCAATCGGATTACACACAAACCAAATATCCTGGTATCCTGACAGGCAAGGACTTATCAGCCTTACTCCTGCATGAAGATACACCAGCTTAAGCGCCTGGGATGTTACATAGAGACAACACAGCAGGGAAGGAGGAAACAAACCCCCCAAATCCTCCACATACCTGTGGGGAGGCTGGTTCGCTTCCATTATTTTCTGTGGATCCGGGAAGTGGTTGTTTAGTTAAGTTCTACAGCAGGAAAAACAAACGTTAGAAGGAACAGACAACAAGGACTGTAATTCACTTATTCCTAGAAACAGCATTTGTGCTTTTACCTTGTCTGCGTTTTTAGTACTTTCTTTAGGATGCTTACTAGGATGCCTTCATGCAAACAAACTAGTTTGTTAAATTCAGAACAAGTTGCTGCAATATACACAACTACAAAGCAGCTCTATGTGCATGGATTAGTATGAGACATCTGCAAATGCTGACACCTCCAATTAAGTTATTCCGAGCCATTATTTATACAACATTTATGCACAAATCAAAGAAACACCAAAAAGGCAAAATGATAGCAGGAAAAATCTATTTGATGACTAGTGTTTATTGCCACCATGAGTAACAGTTGGCTGTAACACCATCTTTCTCTGTTTAAGTGGACTGGAAACTACCTGGAAAAGAGCCTTGGTAACAAGCTGTTCAAAACTCCAAACACACACAGGAAGAAAATTAGACTTTCAGAAAAAAACATCCTGCACAAAACTTCATATGTACATTCCTCTGCACTCCTAAAAGAGGAAAACCAAAACACACGCACACAACCCGCCCCCCCCCACCCAAAACAACAAAACCAACACAGCAAAAAACAATGGTATTGAGTTTGTAGGTTTTTTGTTTGTTGGCTGGTTTTTCTGTTGTTTCAGTGTTTTGGGGGTTTTTTACATAGTTCAAACATCCAGAGGATGGTTGGGCACTATGAGGCTCCTCAGGGCTGTGGTCACAGCACCAATCCTGATGGAGCTCAAGGAGTGTTTGGACAACACTCTCTTGGTGTGATTCTTGGGGCTGTCGCTGTGCAGGGTCAGGAGTTGGACTTTGGTGATTCTTGTGGGTCCCTTCCAACTCAGGATATTCTATGATTCTAAGCTATAAATATCCAGATGGTTTTATGCTGTTTAAACCAAGTACAACTGAATTAGCAAAACATGCTAGAAACCATCTTGGACATGAATTTTTTTCAAGAGAAGCAAAGCACTGGGACATATCAAACAAAACATGGGTAAATTCACTTAAAAGCAGAGTAATTCTATTTTAAATCAAGCTGTACCCAGAAAGTTACATGCTAACTGAAAAATCTGAGGTGTACATGTAAAGTGAGGGCTCAGTCACAATCCCCCTTGTGTGCATGTGCAGCTCTGGAGATGCAGGTAAGCACACCTAAATGACAATGTGGCAGAGGAAGAATATAGTGTAAAAAGGCTTCAAAAAGGTTTTAAGGAAGTACAAAAACACCACAGAACAAAGAGAGACTCAGATAGTTAAGGAAAACAGAGAACTGAGCAGTGACCCGGAGCAGAGAAAATGAAATGAGCAATAACCAGCCATACAAGAAGTCTGGATTTGGAAATTACACTCCACCAGGCTTGAACAAAATCTGCATTCTTCTTCAGAACACTATCCTGTGGTGGTGGATTTATTCCGAGTGGATTAACAGCTCTCACTGGATTCTAAACTACAGCACTTCCACATTTTAGTCTGTTTCCTCACCTGTTTTCGTTTCGTAACTCAAAAGTTAATAATAAGGTAATCCAAATACAAAATTATCTTCTGCTTTACAATTTATAATAACAAAGGAAGAAAAATACTTTACCAAAAATTACAAACTAACCACATACACTTCCTTCAAAAATCATATATTCTGATACACATAAAAAGGAAACTATGGAGGGTTTGTACATATAATTTGTAACAATAATTTAACTTCCATTTTAAAACACAAGATTAAGTCCATTTACTAAATTTAATAAGGTTTTTATAAATATAAAATGCATGGATGTTATTCCTTTCTGTGAAGATGCTTAAAAAGCTGCCATTTAAGGATCTATAAAGGTGCTTCAAAATGCAATTTGAAAACTGAACTAATGCCGCCACTTTTTAAAATTTCCTACCTATTATATGGGTGTTTCGTATTTGTGTGAACAAATGTACAAACTAGATTTCCACTGCCATAAATAATAAAAGGGATACACTGGTAATCTTTTATATGGAAACTGGAGCACCATAGGTACCTAAGTGCTGAAAGTTTACGGCACGGGGCAAAGGGTTGTATTCAGGTGTCCACACACCAAGAGGTAACTACGAATGGGAGTTGCTATATATAAGTACAGATTCAAGAGGCTTTGAAGAGCTTAATAGCCCTAGCCTTTCATAAGCTTTATGAGAGCTTTGAGCAAAACCTGAATCACAGAGCACAGGCAGGCATTAAAAACAGCAGCTACATCAGGGTTTCTGCAAACCAACAGAAGTCTTTCCTCCACAAACTCATAGAACATACACATCCATATCTCTACCCAAAGACAGCTGTACTTACAATCTCTAATAAAAAGGTTTCTTTTTACTATGAAGATGTATAAATCAGAGCTCAATTTTAACTGGAGCACATTAGGGCGTTCTAGTGACATTTGGGCTGCCTTACTTCCCTATTTCTGAAATGCAAGCTAATTAATCTCAAAGGTATAAAAGCAGATTACTAAGTCTGAAAAGTGAAAGCTTAAATGTCTACATTTAAAAACACTCTACTGTTCTCTCTCCTTCTCAGATATTACAAAACTTAGTATATTATGGAGGAAGAAAGGAAAGAAAGCTTAGTACACATTTTCGTCCCTAATTTTCCTTTAATTTCCCTTAAAAACACCCACTGTGTCCAAGAATATTTTGAAGCCTTTCTTCATGCACCAAAACCTATGCAGTTTAGTTAGTAAAGAGTTTATACTAATTTCATCTATGCCAAAAAAACCCACAACTATCACTTTTCTGTGACATTCACTCTTAGATCACATATCACTTCCATACACACAGTTAAAACACTGGTTTGTTTTAGCAGAACTAATATGCATTTGTGTGTATTGATAAAACTTTCCCTCTCCTGCATCTTTAGTTTATCTAGGTTTCCCAAACATACATAATGTAGGGTGTTCTTTAATATAATTGTTTTTATAATCAGGCATCCTGTTCTCTACCCTCATTGTTTTCTTCCCCTCCCAGTTCCTACTGTGAAAGTACTGATCTAGAGCTTTCAGAAAGTTCAGAGAACACAATCAGTTTTAAAGGTAACATATTATTAATACACATTGGTACATATTAACAATAACTTGCACATTATAATTATTTGCTATGTACACCATCTGATATATAAATATGTAAGTCAGTAAATACACACCTAAATTACATACTAAGAGTTCATATAAAAACATCTGAGCAATCACACAAATACATTATTTGAAATGAAACTGTTTTTAAGAAATACTCTGTAGTGTAGTGAAAACCAAAAAAAGTCTAATTAAATTTGCAGTGAATCTTTAAGTAGCATTGCTGGACTTTGAGTATGGTCAATATACCTAGACAAAAAAAAATTTCCTAACTACTTTGAAACCACAGATTTACAGCATGTCCTCTTCAGTCCCCATCAAAAGGTTTAATGTCAAAAACATGACTGAACTAGTAATGCATCTGTGTTTTATGGGCATGCTTTAAAAAAAGCATAACCATTTGCAACAAATTAAGACTTTCCATGGATCACCATTTTAATCATTAATCATTGTTGTCCAGTCTTGCTTAGCCTGAGAGACAAGCCCAACTCGACATGGTCTGTCGTGCTACATCCACCTACTTATTAAATTTCTACCCTGTTACAGTTTTCAGTGACTTATAATTTTCCGTTCTTGCATGACCAGCAAAAAGAGCACTTACTAAACTGGAAAAGCAAAGTAATCATGAAGCATCAGGGATTAGGTGGGACTCTAAAAAATACTGTGCTTTGACTATGGATTCAGGAATGCCATGCCATGCCTCTGAAGCACGTGAAAGATGCCATTCCAGTCCTATGACAGTAATAAGAATAGAGCTTTGTATGTGTCTATATTAAAAAGCGGAAGTCTGCTTTCCTCCCTATGCCTGCTTCTTTTTCTTCACTTCTTGTCTCTTCTCACTGAGCTTCTCCAGTTTTATATGATGAAAACAACATTTCCAGGCAAAGAAATATATATTTTACATAAACCTCAATCATTATAAAAAAGACTAGTTATCCTCACGATAATAGCTGCCAGGTTACCAACCAGATTTAGATAAATATTTCACGCAGACATTGAACTTAATTTCCTGCTACCATTAGTAGTAAATGACACACAAACTTTAACTGCACACAGCAAAAAGCATGTAATTTTTGCGCAAAACCAATCCAAATGTTTATCCTATCCATTTATCTTAAATAGAGACACACAAATATGAAGTGGAAAATTCTATGCAACAAACATACAAACTTGTGCAACAATTATTTAAAAGTTGTGTAGACTTTGGTTACCTGTACGAGAGAAAACACGTTAATTTTTTTATGTTACGATAAATTCACATCAAACAGCACACCAGCCAGGAGCTATCAGGTACTACCTCTGTGAAATTTAGTGCAGGGTTAGCGACAAAGTAGTTAAGAGAGATGTCTCTGTGAGAACAAGCCACAAGCAACACTAGGTTTGCCTTCTAGTACATTGCTCTCCTCCTCCTGCTAAAGGCATGGCTAAGAGGGGCGGGAGGACTCACCACACCGTCACTCTGTGGCTTAGGTTGTTTGGTGGGATCCAAAGCAAAGATAGTATACTCAGAGAGAAAAGCAGGTTCTGCTATCATTCCGGCTAACAGCTGCCATTCAACGCAAAAAAGGAGGAAAATGAAAATAAATGAAGCAATAATGAACACTGCGCAGCTTTACACAATTTTTCCATGCTATTAAAAACATAATAAAACAATGCAGCAGTTTACGCAACAACAGATATTTATAAAGGCAGGGCATAACCAGAAAATGTGCATTAGATCATTTCGGAACAGCCAAACCACAGTTTTTATCACTTATGAGTAAAGAAGCACGCAATTTAAAAAACAGATCCTAGTTCAGTCAAAGATAAAGACAACATTTCAGGCACTGATACTGTAATTTTTTTAAGCTTCTGTGGAGCTGTTTGATCTCTAACAAGTTCACAAAAAAAAAAAAAAAAACACAAAACAAAAAAACAAACAAAACCACAAAAAACCAACAACTGTTCGTTTGCTCAGCATCTATGAGTTGTTCGATTTTCAGTCATCCCTGGAAGTCCATCACCATGTTATTACAGCCAAGTTCTAACAGGAGGCCTAAACGTTAATTCTTCCACAAAATATTAATTACAAAACCCAAAACTTACAGGTCAGATGAAAAAAGAGTTTCAAACAGTGGTATGAGTTAATTTCAAAAATTCACCCGGTAGACTAATAGGGAGTGTATGCAACTCCTGCTTAGCAAAATCAGAAAATAAAGGCGATCTAAAACATCATAATTTTGAGAAAAAGAAAGAAGAAAACTTATGACTATAAATGGATGCAGTACTGCTTGGGTTTGCAGACATACAACTCCAGGGGCTCTATCATAATTAACAGTTTACACAAACAGTAGAATGCAATTAACAATTCCATTCAGTTTCACAGATGCTGATCAGACTCAAGAACAGTTCTAAATCATCTCAGCTTCACCCTACTGTTGATAGAGTAAAGGCAAGCACAAAAGGGAACAAGCCAACCCCACAAATATAGAAGGGCAAAATACAATACTGAGGCAGAACAGTAATCACTGAATCCAAATGAAATTCCAAAGTATCTCCTCTTCAGTAGCCAAGACAAGAGTTTCACACTTCAAATAGCTACCAAAGACAGAATATACTCAGCCATGGTCCAAGAATATTATTTTTTTAACATATTTAGAACTGGCTGTATCTACCCATTAGTGAGTTCATCCTGCATTCTTGGATGTTGGGTAACCAACAATGAAAATATTTAAGAACTGGCTCACAGTATTTTTGTAACTTTCACAGCTGTTTTTAGTGTCAAATTACAGGTAGAGCTCTCTGGTGAGTCCTATAATTACACTACTTAATGCTTTCCCATATATACATGCTTTTATCTGCATTTTTTAATAATCTATTCGGTATGGCTTTAAGAACTAGCTGTCTAGTTAACTTAAGGGCAGGGTGTTAGGATTAAAAGTAACTAAAAATTATTCACCTATGCCTGGAAAACAGGCAAGAAACAATAGGCTACTCAGCCAAAATTAAACAGTATTATCCCATGGGATTCTTGCGCTTAAGGATTTGTCCTAAAACCCACTCTGAATTATCTTGGTAGCTTCAGAAACATTAAAGACACCTGGTTCTATAGTGTCTGCTGTATCACTAGCACCAGGCCAGGATTGTGACCAATGAAAGAAGACAAGCAGAAAATCCAGCTGGGATGAAGCATACAGCAAAGATGGAGTTTTTAAATTAACCTTCTCTAAACCTCTGAATGCCATATCGCACTTGAAGCTTGCTACAGAAATCCTACTAAGATCTTCCGACGTTTTGTTTCAAACTTATAATGCTTATTAATAGCCCATCCAGAAAAATACTTCAATTAATGTAAGAACACTTTTAAAAGTCATTTTATGGCACTAAAGTGAGACTGGAAAGTACCTTGGCCAGTTTTCCTTTAGCTGTAAGAAGGGCTATATATACACCGTGCTCTGCTGTCACTTTCACAACACTCAAGAGGATGTGAGTGATATTTGGATACGCATGACTGGCAGGTCATCCAGAGAAAGCTCTCAGCTGTTTGCTGTCAGCAAACTGGCTTTGTTATCATCTGCAGGTGGGCCTGACTTATAAAGAACTATAATGTAGAACAGAAAGAAAATTTTGAACTTCCAGCAACTGAATATGACTGATGCATTTCACCCCAAATTCTGTTCAAGAGTGAATGCAGTAACAGTTTGAAAAACAAACACTGTTCTTCCCTTGAAAAGACTGGAAGCACGAAGTAAGCATATTTTAATCATCTAGGGCTGTTTCAAATGGCACCATACCAACTCAGAAAGTCTCTGATATGCAAATTGTCTGAAGAAGTTCTGTGGAAGTACCAATATACTTCTACTTCACACTGTAAATATGAGCTATGTGCAGTAACAGAACACAAAACTAGTCAGATGTCTGCTTTTTCCTTGTACATGAAAAAATTATGAGTTTCACTGTAACACTGGCATTGGAGATCTGCAGATCTAAAAAAATATAAGCTCAAGAAGAAAGTTGCTGTGAAAAATAAACTTACCTAGTATTCCATGAATGGAGCATACAAGTAGTAGCTTTATTTTACACTAATAATATTTTTGAATTTTGAAAAAAAGAATCTTATCACTGTAGAATATAAAGCAAGAATGTTTGCATTTACGTTTTATTATAATTCTTCGATCAGACTAATGCTGTCATTTAAAACTCTAATTCACTCTGAAATTGTTTTTATTATAAAAATATTCTGAGTATAAATCAAAGATTTCACAAGCAATACTTGCAATTTTGATATCATAGAAGTAAAAATCCAAAACCATGACCTATTTAAGACATACTAAAACACAGTCCACAGTGGGGACAGAAAATATTCAAGGCAATGCTAAAACACTAATTTTGCTTAGCTTTCAGAACTAAAAGGGTCAGCAATTATTCATGTGCTGCAAGAATGTTTTAGCATTAGAAACTCTTCAACCAAATATTTACATGGTATTAAACGTTGTCCAACACTGCAATGCCACTGCCACCTGTACATAAAACAACTGTCTGGACAAATGAGAACATTGCAAAAAAAAAAAAAAATGCCCTCCAAAAGACAACAAACCCATATAATCAGGGCATATATTTTCAGAGACAGTATACAGTATCTGCATCTTTTTTTAAGCATTATAATACTGCTCCTGAACTGAATTTTATGAAAATCTAATCCAACAAACAAATTTCTAAGACGATTTGATTTTAATCATACTGTCAACATTTATGAGAACTATTTGGAGAAATGAAATTCTATGTCTTAATAATTGAAACTTATTTTTAGTAATATTTCCCATTTTATGTAAAACCAGTCTTTACAAAAAAGTATGAAGTTTTCATCCCTCAGTACCTTAGTGCTGAATTTCTAATTAAAGGTTATGTTTCACAAGTAAAATTGTCACAGTAGCACCCTAAGTCCAAGGCTAACTGTAAATCTGAGGGCATTTTAATACTCAGTTTCCAGTCTTAATCTTATTTCTCCTTCTGCCTCTCTGATCATCCAGTCTAACCACTGCACGTAGAGATTAATGTTCTTTCAATGTAACTTGGCACGTCCTGTGGGGAATCCTTTGCTTTGTCTGTAAAAGCAGTCCGAAAATTTGTTTGCTGAGGACAACACATATCTAATAAAATAAATGTAGTTCTCCACAGAAATGACAAACGCTTCTGAAAGCATTAAACATACAGGTGACGTGTCAGTAGCACCCAACAAAATTTGGAAACGTATTTATCTTTTAAATATGGTACGCAAATTGTGAACAGAACTATTATTTTTTCCTAAATCTGAAAAACAAGGTAAGTCTTCAGGTTCATGTATCTTTTCCTGATCTAGAATAAAAGAAAACATCTTCAAAAATAAACACAAGTTAAGGAAAACTATTCTGCCTTTCAATCAATCAGAAAGTTACTATATTTGAGCAGAAACACAGCTGGCATTAGTGCAATAAATGATGAGGAGTGTTACCTCTGAACCTTTCCCTCTATTTCCCACTGAAATGAAAAGAGTATTTCTTCCATTTGCAGAGGCAGCACCAAGTCAACAACAGACAGAAAGCAGTGAATCAATCACAGAGAGGAACATCACTGTCTCGTGGCTTCAATATCTCATATTCAACTACACTTTTGCTGCTTAAAAAGTCTGAAAACCTTTGCCAAATCTGTTCTTTAACCCCTGCACATTATAAAATGGATACACAAAATAAAATAAATTTTACAAAGGCACGGAATCTTTTATGTTTACACTGGTCACCAGTGTAAGCAACTCTTAGCAGCACCAACTCACTCCTTCTATGCCACAGTGGCAAAATGCTATTTCTATACCTTTCATTAAGAACAGAAATTACTGAAAAACAAGAATTTATCCTTGGTGACACTACCTGCTGACATTCTGGAGCACCGGGGACAGGGGGAAGTCATTATAGACAGATGTATGTATACACACACACGTATATCTAGAAAACCAATAGGGCATTTCTTAAATACAAAGCAAAATCATTACATTCTTTCTATTAATGCAGGAAGCATAGGGCAAAGCTGTAATCACTGGTAGCATTCATAACAGAATCTGATACAAATTTAAGGTATAGCTGATTTTCTCCTGAAGAAAACATGGTGTTAAAAATTAAACTGGATTGTTCCACCACAAAAAAACACATCACTTTTTGTGGTAAAATCCAGCAACTGAATTTTCTCAATGGGAACTCAGTATCTTTTCTGAAAAAATTCACAGAATCATCCTGCTTTATGCTACCAGCCTGTTTCCATGCTCACAAGTCAGGAATTTTGTTTGTTTGTTTGTATTTGCTGGGTTTTTTAATCAAGACACTTCAAAAGAGCCATAGTACTCAAAAGGAAAAGAAGATGAGTGTGGATTATCTTCTCTGCTTTATACTGCAAACCAGGGCTACCCATCATCTTGAAAGTGATTTTATGATATTTTATGACTACTGATTTAGACTCAGTTTGTGTTTTTTGGAAAGCAACAGAGGGTGGGTTGGGGTTTTTTTGTGGGGGAGAGGATTCACCTCACTTTTCAACCAAAAGAGGCATAAAAATCCAAGTTAATCTCTCCGAATGTAACTTCTGCCCTACTACGTCACTGAGTTCAATCCAGGGGTAAGATTTTTAAGACCTGAAGACTTAAAAAGCTTCCTAATTTGGAGTCAATCACTACAGCTGTTTTATTGATATTAAACACTTCAGTACTTAAGTTAAAAATTAGACTATTCACAGTAATAAATGCATGGTAAACAATGAAGTTGAGGAATCAAAAAAAATGTGATCAAGGACACAGATTTCTTTTTAAGTTGAAAAACAGTTCTCAACTGACCTCTTTGTCTGGTGTTAAAGTGCCTTCATCATTCTGATCTGTAAACGAAGATGTCCTGCTTCTGTTGCCAGTTGATGGAGGGGATTTGGAAGGGACCTACACAGAAATCAAGTATATCAACAAGTAATATTTAAAAGTCCAGAACTAATTATTCTGTATCATAATTCACTTCAACAATTACTAACTATAACATCTCAGTGACGCCTAGTCTAGATTTATTTAAAGAAAACAGCTGTGACATGTTCTACCTCACTACAAAGTCTCCAGAGCAGGATGGGTCATGAATTAGCCACAAGAACATGCTACAAAATAGGTTATTTTGATTATTTCTGACTATGGTTCTCTTAAACCATATTTGAAACACAAGCAACATCCTTAAGGATTAGAAGTTTTGTGATTTGACAGGGATTTAAGCATTTACAAGTGAAATAACATCTGATTACTTTGAGAAATTAACAACAGAGAAAAATTACAAAAGAAGAAAAAAAGTTATAAAATTGAACCTAAACAATGAAAAAGGGCAGAAGAAAACGCCACATTTTAGGATGTCAATATGTACTTGTTGCTCCTGTTAGAACTGAACACTTATCCCAGAAATTTTACAACTTCACATAGAGTGAGGTTCCCGGAACAAGTCACACCAACCCAACCCAAATGTTCTTTGCCAGCCTCATAATTCAAATTTCAAATATAAAACTTCAGTATAAATGTAATGAGCATTAAAATATCAACAAGAATATCTATACAAAAAAACCCTATCAAGTTCTCTCATTAGGTATATTCTACAAGATAACCAGGATGAACAAAAAAAAAAAAAAAAAAAAAAAAAAAAAAAAACTAGACCAAAACACCACACAGATATTTTAACAACTTGTTGCAGCACCATTTCTGAAGTTGCACACATAAATTCTGCCTTGCAGAATGCTTGCCTCATGAGACAGAGCTGGACGTCCAAAAACATGATTGACAGAGTACGAGACCACTGAAAAAATGGAACAAAAATATATAGCTTTTCTGATAATTACACATGCTTTATAGCCTAAATCCATGGGTACTTTCTTCTAAAATTTGGATAGTAATGAATTAATGCCAATATAATAAAAAAACTACTCCAAAATCAGTCATAGTTATAGGTCTGACCAAGAAGCCCCAAGGTCCCTGCCTAAAAATACTACTCAAAATCAAAAACCTTACCTAGTACCAAACAGCTATTCACCATGAAAGTGTTATGTCCTGCTTAAAAACTTCACACCAGAAGCACTCATTGTGTTTGTTAAACAACGATGATCTGTTCACACCAACAGCCTACTCTCCTGTTATTCCTACCCCCTAACCTACTGCCAGGGTTTTAAAGAAGATTCATTCTGGCCCTCATAACACAGAAGGAAACTGATCTCCAAACACTCAGGAACACTTGTCACGGCCGAGAAGCGGCAGGAACACACCTCCTCACCCTGCCCTTAGTGGTTCTACAGTTCTCACTGCTGCATTCACCCTTCTTGTCGATTTACAGTTCATTCCAGTGGCACTGAGCCTCGCAGCACAAATAGGCACTGATCTTATGCAAGGCACAGAGAGATTATGTCACTGAAGATGGCTAGACCAGAGGAGATGAAACAGGATAGCCCAGTTAGGTTGGAAGGGACTAACTGCCTGACCACTTCAAGGCTGACCAAAAGTTATTAAGGGCACTGTCCAAATGCCTCGACAACACAAAAAGGTAGCAGACATTGAACACCGGTCCAGGAAAACTGTTCCAAATTTTGACCATCTCTTGGGTAAAGAAGCGTTTCCTCACGTCAAGTCCAAACCTCCCGTGACAGACACAACTTCTCCACGTGCCCTCCTCAGGGAGCTGCAGGGAGCACTCAGGTCACCCCTCAGCCTCCTCCTCTCCAAACCAGACAGGCCCAGTGCCCTCAGCTGCTCCTCAGAGCACATCCCTTCCAGCTCCTTCCCCAGCTTTGGTGCCCTTCTCAGGACACGTTCAAGGACCTTCCCATCCCTTTTAAACGATGGGGCCCAGACCTGCACACGGTGCTCGGTCAGTAAATACAGCAGGACAACCTTCTCTCCTGGCCGGCTGGTGATGCTGGGTTTGATGCACTCCCAGCACATGTTTTGCCCCCTTGGCTGCCAGGGCACACCCTGCTGGCTCCTATTGAGGCTCCTGCCAACCAGCACTCCCAGACCCTTTCCTGCAGGGCTGCTCTCCAGCCACTCCTCTCCCAGTTTAGACTCACGCCTGGCATTATTCCATCCCAGATGCACAATCTGGCATTTGGTTGCTCTTCTTTAGTTTCATGCCACTGGTGATTGCAGAATACTCCACTTTATCTAGATCCTATGCACAGCAAGGTTTCATGGCCCATGGGAGAGTCAGCAGCGCCTCCCAGTTCAGTATCACCACCAAACTTATTACCTGTACATTCAACTGCATCCTCCAGATTGCTGATAAAAGCACTCAACAGAACTGGCTCTAGAATTGAGCCCTCAGGAACACCACTGGTAAATGGTCACCAGCCAGATGTTCCCCTGTCCACAGCCACCCTTTGAGCTCTGTCCTTCAGCCAGTTCTTCATGCAGCGCACTGTGTACCTGCTCATCCCACTGCTGGACAACTTGTCTGGAAGGATGCTGGGAAGAAAAGTATCAAAAGCCTTTCTAAAACTCATTTGCCACCTTCCCTTCACCTACCAGGCAGGTGACCATACTGCAGAAGGTTATTAACTCAGTTAAAAAGGAATTTCCCTTTGTGAATGCATGTTAATTGTGTCTGATGATAGCACTGTTCTTTAAATGTCTTTTAACAGCATCCAGTATGATCTTCTCCGTCATTTTTCCAGATCCTGAGGTTAGGTCTGTACTTTCCTGGGTCTTCCTTCATGCCCTTCTTGTAACCCAGAATAACGTTGGCTAGCTCCCAGTCAGCAGGGACCTACCCAAATCCCAAAATGATTGAGAGGGGTCCTACCGTAACATCTGCTAGCTCTCTTAGTACTCTGGGATGAATCCCATCAGACACCATGAATGTGTGAACATTCAACTGACACAACCAGTCCCTTACAACTTCTGTGTTCACAAATGGAAAGTCAGTGTTCCTGCAGTCACTGTCCTCTGACTCAGCGGACCAGGCAATCCAAAGTCTGCCAGTACTATTAAAGACTCAGGCAAAAAAAACATTGACTGTCTACATTTTTTTCTTCATCCCTATTTGTCAGATGTTAATCTTCAACAAGTAACAGTCCAAGACATATGTAATTGCATTTTTTTCTGTCAGCAATTAGAAAGATGTGTTCCTCAGCCTGTGCGGGGCAGAGTGCAGGTATTCTCAATCTGACAGACGACATCAGTTAGCCAATCATTCCTTTGAAAGAGGGAGGCCCACAAACACCTCCTCAGAAGGTGTTACACTTGAGAAAGTCTTAGGTTAGTAAATTTAGTCTTGTACACAACAAACTAAAGTACAAATGTCAAGTTCTACGTCTCAAAGCAGGAGATATGAACAGAGCAGAGAGGGCATAGTGAGTGAAACTTCTACAACAGAGTACAGGAGAGAAAAGAGCAAAAATTAATGCAAACACAAGTTTCATAAAACTAAGAAATGGTAAGCGCTAGGAAAATCTGGGTTGAAAATGTTTTGACAGAAAGTAATGTATTTTAAGGATATGAATTACTAAAGGCAAAGTAACAAAACTGTATCTCACACTTTCTGAAAGACTCCCATACACTACAGGCCTGAAAACCTTCTTGTTCCTCCCCCTACAAAATCTGTTTTCAAATTACATATGAGAAGACTAACCCATTTAACTACTAAGATGAAATTTAACTATAATTTCCCCCTAGTGCTACTTGAGAGCAACTGAGGAATAAGAAAGGACAACTATTTTAC
Source organism: Grallaria varia (assembly GCA_013396735.1). Classification (NCBI taxonomy): domain Eukaryota; kingdom Metazoa; phylum Chordata; class Aves; order Passeriformes; family Formicariidae; genus Grallaria; species Grallaria varia. The sequence goes on along the minus strand of VWZG01004120.1, from coordinate 93,609 downwards.
ACAAAAATAAAAATCTGTTGTAATTTTATGCTTTTGCCTTTCCATTCGTATCAACCCCTGAATTACGTGATCTGCTCTGTCCACAGTACAGCAGATTAGGTGTATAGACTAGGTATAATTTATCATAAGTTCCTGTATAAAGTTTCAGGAAATTTGTAGATGTTAATTTCAACAGCCAGATAAAGACTGCAATATCCTATGCTGTTGGGTGCATGTGTGCATTTAGGGCCAAATTTATTCACTAGGCTGATTTGCAGCAAGTACCAACTCTTGAACACATGCACTAAGTGTCCTGAACGAAGTAGATTATGATATTGAGTGCAAAGTATCATAACTCAAAGGCTGTTTATTGAAAACAGTAAACTCTGCAGCCGCACTGTACTGAAAAGTTCACCAACGTGCCAATTTAGGACAGCAATTGTAACTGCAACTAACACAAATGTACTTAATTTCACTAACTAGAGAAGACACAGAGTTAGTAACTGTGAAAGCCCTTAAAATAAGGCTCAACAAGCTACATACAACTTCACAGTAAATCCATTTCCAAAAATACTACTTATGTTTGACAAACGAGTGATTTAAAAAATACAACGTAGCTGAATGTCAGCAGTTTTGAAACCAGGCTACTGAGACTACACAGCATCAGATCTCCCCGCGGCTCAAATTACACTCAATCAAGCCCAGCCAACTAATCACTTGTTTGTCAAATTAACCAAATTACTTGCCTATCGCTTAACATTCGCAGGATACAGTTTATATCAGTTTTACCCTTTCAGATTCCAAGATGCAAAGGATACTTAACCCAGCAATGAGACGCAGGCAGAAGTTATCAGCACAAAGTTTGCCAATACAAAGTTAACTTCTTGAAGCTTTTCTACCCAAAATTTGGTAAGAGAGAATTTATTCGTTTTGACACACGTATGAAATCATCACAACGTTTTTTGGCCACTGTCATTCACAGAGATACTCTGCACCCACATTGTATCTAAATTATTAGATCATTATTAGATCAATGTTATCACAAATCATTATTAAAACTTAAAAATGGTAGTTTCTAGAATCCGACACTTAAAATAAATTCATGAAAGTACACGAAAGAGAAAAATGGCCAAATTATGACTAAAATGGATAAATAAATGCCCTGCTCTCAGATTTACACTATATTCTCAGTTCTTTCACAGTGTAAAAAAACAGCAAGAATAAGGCTGAGGCAAGCAAGCCAGCTCTGTAAAGGACGGAAACAGAAGGAACTTGTAGAACTGACAGAATAAACATTAAGATGAGCAGGGATGCCAGCGTCCGACTGTCATTCAGCGCACATAAAAGCGTTATTACTTTAAATGCTTAAGAGGAGTCCAGTTCCTGTTTGATATTCAAGCAAGGGGTGGTTTCCACATTCCTGCCCAAGGCTGCCCTTGTAGAGGGGCCAAAGCGCCCAGCGAGGCTCGCAGGGCAGGGGGCAGTTCGGTGACAGCAACTCCGCTGTCTGCAGACATACATTTCCCTGCCGAAGCTGAGGGCCAAGCGGGGCCCGCGCGCCGAACCCCGCGGGGCCTGCGCCGGCCCGGCCCTCCCGCGCCCGGGGGGCTCACCCTCCGCCCGGCCCTCCCTCAGCGCGGCCCCGGAGCGCACAGGCCGCCCAGGCCTCCCCGGCTCGGCTC
>VWZG01004120.1:69350-91270 GCA_013396735.1 Grallaria varia | reverse complement strand
TCCATCCATCCATCCCTCCCTCCTTTCATCCCTTCCACCCATCCATCCCTCCCTCCTTTCATCCCTTCCATCCATCCATGCCTCCTTCCCTCTCTCCGTCCCTCCCTCCCTCCCCATCTCCTTCTGATCTCAGTAATTTTTTTGTTACGTTAGAAGTAGTAGATGAAGATTTGCCCCTCCTTTATCTTCTTTAAGTACACCAGTTAACAAAGACCAAACAAGAAAAATATGACATTATGGTGTTGTCTGTGAAAGATAAATGTATATCTGCAAACAGCACTGTTTTTGGTCTGTTCCAAATTAAAGCTGTAGCAGCTAAGGTATTTCCGTGGGAAAGGCAATAGAGCATAAATGTAAAAGACTATGTTTTCATAGCAGTCTAGACTTCTCTAATTGTCAGCAACGCTGGCCCACACATCCCTGCCATCCATTCCTTGCCTTTTGCTAGTTCCAGTGCTTGTCAGACTGTTCCCTTAGTCATTTCTGCATGTTCAGTCAGCAGAAAACTAACCTGACAAAAGAGCAAGCAATTTCTGCTGACTTCCTGTGCAGAGTCCCCTGAGAACTGGAGCTGCTGCGGGGAGACAGAGGCAGTGAGAAGCAGGACAGCTTTATATTGCCAGTTATTTATTTCAGAGTGCTCACAAACATACAGCCTTTGGAGAGCAATTTGCTTAACCTTAAACTCAACTCACACAACCAAGTGCTACTTCAAGTTCAGCTGCTGACAAACAACTCTGTCACTGGGAGTATGAATGCTATCTCATCTATTTTAATTGCTGCTGATGGTTGAAGTGTTCATGCATAAGGCTTCAGCCGTTTTTAAAATGCTGTATTTAAGTTGTCGCAGCTCTCTGGAAGTCACAAAAAAGCCACGGTTATAAACTGTGAATATGGCTTTCAATACTCTTCCACACATTCAACATCAATTACTTTGTGAAAGATGTATGAATTTGCTAGCAGCTAGTTCTTTCAATTCAGTCATCCAACACAAATATTAAGACACAGAAGAGTGTAACGTAACATATGTAGCATTTCTGATAACATTTTAATGTTGGTTCATATTTTTTGGGGAAGGAGGTTTTCCAGTTTGAATTCTTCTTTACTTCATCATCATGCTGTTAAAACAATGCCAAATATTCCTATTATTCCACCTCTACAATATTTGACATTGAGGGGGTTACTTTAAAAATAAATTAACAGGCACTGTTAATAGAGTCAAAAAACCTAAGCAGAAGGGAGCGCTAAACCTAAGCAGAAGGGAGCGCTGATCACATAACAGAAGTCACAGTCCAGAACTTAAGTACACACGATTGTTCTTTACAGTTTATGGAATGTTGCATTTAGTAATATTTCCAGTTTCTACTCCTACTCATAAAATGCAAAATACTATTCTTGATGTTAAAGCAGTCAGGGGGTGTACTCAGCATAGATGCACAGGTAATCAGTTTCAGTTTGGAAGTATTTTGATCACAAAGGTTACAAAAGACAGCAGGTTATCTGACAGTGCAGTGAAAATTACAACCCCTTGTACCTGCAGCCAACAAAATGAGAAGAAATAGTTGGGCAAAATCCTTTATGGTGATGTGATTAGAACCCTGTAATATAAATAAAGTAGATAATCAGCCTTTTTCTAGGCTGATCTGATTGCTATTTTTACTTTTGTTTTTAAATGTTGTGACTTACAACCACCACCAGATGACAGTGTTCTAGGAGATTATAACTACACCTCTGCACTCACTGTCAGTATTACTAATGCAAAACTATAGAAACAGTGGGACAAAGGTTTAAAAACATTCGGGTCAGGGAACTGACAAAACCCAAAGTTTCTATATCAGCTGTAGGATCCTTCTGTGTACAAAGTATAGGCTGCTCTTAGTAACTTGCTGGGTATGAAATATTAAATTTCTTTACCATGTGCCTGACTTTGTATCAAATGGTCTATGCTGTTTATATTTGTGCCTATTGGTCTGATCTCAGAGAAGGAAGAACAGAAGGAAAAGGTTCATTAACGGGCATTTGAATGAAGATGGTGAGTGACACCAGGGAAAAGTCAGATTTGTGAGTGTGTTCAAAATGCACAAGGCTATGAAAAGAGTGAGAGCACTGTCTGAAAAAGCTGAAAGGTAACCTAAAAGCTGCAATTGTTCACACTGAGACGACAAGAGGAATTAACTCACTTCAGAGAGAAGAAAAGCTGACCGGCACTGCTCTTTTGCACCTTGGGAGGGAACACAACCTCTCGTTCTAGTGGGAAAGTTGTTCAGAGATCACATTTCATGCCATATACCTTGCTTTCCAAAAGTACAAAGTGCAAGTTCAGCCACTGAAGAAAGACTACAAAGAACCACTGCTGTAAACTGGCTCTCTAGAGCCATTTTTTTTTTTGTGGACAGGAATACGTAAAAGTGAGTGACAGGATTTGATCCTGCAAGAGCCCAACTTTCCTAAAACAAAAATTTTATCACTACCTTATTAAGTGGTGTTTCCTTTCTGCTTTGTCTAGAGTGTCAAAACCTTTCTCCTAACCCTATTTTACTTTAATTGTACCTTCAAAGCTCTGAATGCTTAGAAAAGGAGAGCTAATGATGCTATAAAACAGCAATCCTTCTTATCAAGTGATGAGATTGATTTTTAATTAGCCAGCAGCAGATGCCTATTTGAGTACTTTCATTTCTGTAATCACAGTGTAAATTAAGAAAAAATAAATAATAAAACCCCCACAACAAATCTATACGGGCAGGGGTCTTGTATCTAAAAAGAGACAATAACTTGCTCCTGAAGACAGATTCTTCATGGCTGAAGAATGGCCTGGTTTTGAGGAGACCTGGGATCTATTCTCAGATCTCCCAGTGCCCTTGTCACCCACAGAGGGTAGGTATTTTGTATGTCAGTGCATCTGTTGGTATTTTAATGAAGAACAGTGATCCTACCCAATTTCCTGCAGACACATCTTTAGTTTTCCTCTTGTCTTGCCCAGCTGCTGATAGAAAGGTCAAAAAAATTACTGCATACTTATGTGTTTTTTAAGAATACTGAGATACACATTCATAAAACACAACTGGGACTGCTGGGATTTTTCCGACTCTATGATAATATTTTCCCATTAAACACTACCATTAAGAAAGAGCAAATGATTTTGCTTAATAATTTCTAGTCAGCGGGGCTAAGAATACATGCAAAAATCTTGAGACACTGAGTAAGGAAGACCTAAAAAAACCTACTATGTGTAATTCCTTTAGCTAAAATGCAGAACATCTAAAACCACATCACTGGAGATGCTGCACCCAGCTGAGAAAAGTCACTAAGTCATAGCATAACAGATTCTTAAAGAAATGTATTTAATAACATTAAGAGTCAAGGTAAGCAGCTATTTCAAGGAGAATCAGGAAGCATTTTTTTCCAATTCAGTACCATGTAATTCCCTAGGTCATTAAGGAAAATACTTTCCTTCTGAGGCATCAGATTTATGAAACTGATGGATGCAGAATACAGAAAACAGCAATTTAGGAACAATTAGACTATTTCCCTGCATCACAGTTTCTAGAATATATAAAATAGAGCAAATACATATTTTTGTTCTGTGATTGCGCAAAGACATTAAATATAAAAGCACAGAGACAACAGGTTGATGTAGCTAGATCTATCAGTTAGTGCTTGAATTCAGGACAGCTCTCTAAGAACACTCAACCAATTTCAGATTAGGAACTTGTCAGCATTTAATACAATATCCCAATACTGTTATATTGTTGCTTGAGTATTGGTATACTCAATCCCCTACTAGTCATACTTTTCAATGAAATGTTTTGAGGGAAGGGTTTCTCATCCTTCTTAACTCCCTTTTCTAGCCCTCAGGATTCACTACAAGCTTTGTCACCCACTGAGTAGTGTGGAATATCTGGTTGAAGAGACCAAGGGCTTCAGGATTGAAATTCCTATGATGTCTGACCTACTTCTCAATAACAGGCCTATAGGGCACTTCTATATAAAGAAGAATAACATGCCTTTCAGTTGAAAATAGTGAATACTTCATCACCTCTGCTGAACTACTACAGAAGCACAGCTCTAATTCAGTATTGATATGCATTCATGTTGTCTGGCTTTCTTGAGGTGCTTTAGAAACAAATGTATGGTAAATCTGATGGCATACCTATAAAACAAACACAGATCATTTTACAGGTGAGTAAAAGTGAGTTCTGGGATACTCAAGATACAGCACAGCAACTTAGTGATGGATATGGGATTGAAACATGGCCCATTTGATAATGGTCCCAGATTTATAATTTAAAATATTTTAAACGTTTGGTCTAGAAGGCATAGTTATGTAACTGCACACCTATCTAATGAAAAGACATGCTTTCCTTGTTGCATTCTCATGCCATTTCATTGTTTCGAGGAGCTCACCTGTACATAAGGATGACATGCTGATCTGCTTCCTTTTTATCATCTCCCTCGTCTGCTAAGAAATAGTCCAAATTCAGAATCTCAAGATGGGAAAATCTTTGACTTGAAAAAAATATTCTTTAAAAGGAAGCAATTAGCAAACCACTCAGAATGCTCCAACTACATAATTTTGCATCTTCATCTCTTAACATGCTCTATTTCAAATAAAACTCAAATTCTAATAATCAAATTATTCTCTCTCAGACTTTCCTCACCTTCTTTTGTCATTTTGATTCCACACTCCTCTCTCACACATGAAGCCTTTCCCTGCTTATATGGAAAAGGCCAGAGACATTGGGTTAAGAAATACCAGGTACAGCTCACAGAACATATAAAATATACCATCTTGATTTGTTAATATAAAATATTCCTTATTGATATGATCTATTAAAATAGATCACATACCTTCTACACAGCAAAGTAACAGTTTTCCACCTATCCAAAATAAATTCTGATGCCTGTAATTGAAGTATTACAATGCTACACTTATAGAAGGGGAAAAAAAAAACCTTAAAAAAAAAAAAACCTTATCACCACAAAGCAGTGACAAGTCTTCAAATAAGTATTTCCTCTGGTAATTTCCTTCAAACCACCTGGACTTTTCCATGGCTCTGAAAGGGGAAAGGGGTTTAACCTAAGGGTTCCAAATATACAGTTAAATTTATAATAAACGCAGTATGAAGTCAAACTATTCTATCATTTAAAACCAGGCTGACCTCAGCTTGTCCTGCAGCACCTGAAACTTCATTTTGAATAACATCTGTGGGAGATAGGACAGAAAGATGCTGCACTGGTAGGAACTGCCACAGTTTTAAGTTGCATTCAGTGTCTTTGGGTCAGACAGAGGCCATAGTCAGAAAACTTAGCTCTAGAAAGGTCCTGCAAATTTTTCAAGTTTGTTTGGTACTACAACATAGAGCAAACTAGCCTGGCATAAAAAGAACAAGACAAGTGTGTCATTATTACTCTGTCTGGCTAAATTAAAGGATTTTAGGCAATTTTAAAAAAAATATTTCCATCACTGCCAGGTGCTTTTTATGAAACCAGGAACCATATTGTGAGTTTCTCATTCTGATTTAGCAGCAATCTGCATGCAGACAAAGCAACTCTGAGTTGTGATGTTTACTAAAGAATTTACAGGATGATTTTTACTCTGTGACTCTTTTCTATTAGACACATATGATCATACTTCTCCACAGAAGTGCTGTACTGAATTATTTACCAGAGATAAAGAGCAGATCTGCTGAGGCACAGAGGCCTGCTGTGGTTACTTGAGTCAGAATACACAGAACTCCTGGAAACTCCAAAATAACATTCTATCTCCTAGTGGTAGTGACTAGAATAGAAAGTATTATTTAGTCTTTGATTTCCAAGTGTAAAGTGTCATGTATTGTTCTTCTATTATCCTATTTAACTACTGAAAATAGCTAGAAATGTTATTTCTACATCATGTGACTCCCTAGACCTCTATTCACCTCATTCTTCAATATAAACTGCCACAATCCAAAGCACCAAGATAATCTTGCAGTTGGTACACCAAGAGAAGAGAAAAAGATGGTTATGGTGAGAAAAAAGTGTTGCTAACATTTAAAAAAAATTTCCTAATTATACTGTAAATATGCACACAAATAATCAGAAGGAAGGCATCACTTCCTTTTGGGTCTGTTCAGATACTGGAAGAAAGACAACTCCTTACATGCTGTCATAATGTATTAACCAGCATCATGCTATTACATAATTCTTGTTCACAATGTTTCATGCAGCATTTTTTTCTCTTCCTCCATGCACTAAAAATTGGTTTAACTTAATCTAATTAGGCACAATAGGAAGATTCAAACATGCATGAATTTTATTATTCAAAATACTTTTCCAGATATTTCATTCTTTATAGTCTAGAGGTCCCAACTTCTGCTAGTTCATGAGGGACAAATACTAAGCAATCAACATATTGCTTTTCTTCTTGCCAACCTCTGTTACAACCTTTTAACTTCTTATAGCTATGAACAATGTCAGAAAGTCACATTGGGTAATATACTACCCACAAGCCACAGGGGGCTTGGGGACTTCTGGTGCAGTTCATTTAACATGTGCTCAAGTGGGAGCCCTATAGGAAGGTTAGGGATAGAGAGGTGACATTATGGAATAATAGGACACCATGAATGAGGCTGCTTGAGCTTCTGTGGTGTCAGTGGAGTATAGTGTGTACCTTGTTGCCATCACCTTACAGCCTGCAAACCTGCCATGAAACTATGAAGCAGTTTTAGAAGTGACTTCTCTTACCTAAGCAGCATGAAATACTTCAGAATCAAGTGTATGGAATTAAGGGGGTGTTTCTCTGGAGTTCAAAGGAGAAATTGCTGCTTCAGGAGAATACCTAGTTTCCAAAAAGCAAACTGGAAAAGCAGCCATCACACAAGTAAACACAGTGGTTGCTCAACACACACCTCAGAGCAAAGAAAACAGAGAGGTGATCCACTGCAAACACAACTCAAGAGCAGAGAGACAGGTATATGAACAGTCTCCAAATCACTCTGTGCAAAGCAAGGAAAATGTCTTAATTTTAAGTGCAAAGATTTGCACTTATTGAATGCAGTTTTGTGAGGTTTTAGCACTTATTTTCAAATACATAAGTCCAGTCGGATCATTCATGCAGAGATGGCCCAAGAAGACAAAAGCAGAAAAGATCATGTGAAAAGCTTTGTTATATGGTGCAAAGAAAACAATAAAGGGGGTGGAGAGTTCCCTCATGCGTATTTGAGAGCATTACCACTGCGGACAAGAAATTTAACTATTAAGAAATAAAATCCATTAATGACCACTGGTGATTTTATTTCTAGATAATGAAACTAATATAATTTCTGCTGTAGTGGAAGACTTTTATTGCTTTGTTCATTTAGTCTAACAGTAAGACTGCTCAAGGGTGAAGGCTGCTCAAAGATAGACATACTGAAGGCATAGAAAACTGAGGTTTGCCTCCAATGTTTCCAGAAAATATGATTTTTAGGAAGGGAGGGAGAAGAGTGTAAATACTGAATACATTTAAGAGGCTTAATGAGGGAAATTAAATGCTTCCTTTAAGAATGAGAAACTTGTCAAGTACGTTAGTTAACACAGAAAATATTTATAGTTTTTAAATAAAAAACATTGTTTGCTTTTTAACATAATCTTCTGGCTGTTTTAAACACTGAAGTATATTTTTGTTTGTTGACATATTTGGAAAGAGGGGAAAGTATAAATACTGAAAATATAAACTATTAGGAGAATTCGAAAGTGGAACTCAGACCTCACAGTGCAAACAGAGAAGAGACAAAGGATCAGAAAATGGCATCACTGTGGAGATAACAGCACAGAGTTGAGAAGCGAGAGCAGTGGTACTGCCCAACAAGTATCAGGTCTTCAGTACACCAGGGTAAAACCTTCCCATCTTTGTGAACCTGCCCTACCGAGTGCTTTTACTACAGCACCCTGCAGCAAGAGCCTGCAAACAGTTCACCTGCTGATCAAACAGCTCACACCTTTGCACCTACTTCTCTCTTCATACCCTGCAAACTCCACTCCTTTGTTTTCCCTGTGCTAAACCCAGGAGTTCTCAGGCCCGGGTTTGACATTATCAAAGCAATAACTTAATATTAAAAGCCTCTGGATTTTTCACAAAATTTCCAGGCAAAACTCTCACATTCCTCATGTTACCCTAGCATGGGCAAAGGAAGAAGTAAAATAGGTTCATTCAGTTTTGCACTTTCATTCTATAATAAATTGCCCAAAAATAGAGTCAGTAAGTAAAATAATTATAACTCATCTGAGTTTCAATTCTATGTCTCCCTCATAACTTTTTTCTTGATCTCAATGATATCTGGGATAACTATTTACAAAGCGTCTCCTAATAGCCTTTCTGGATGCTACTCACTTAAAACTGACAAATACAAACAAGTGCAGCCCTCAAATGGCTAATTTGAAATAAGATTTTACTGGTTTTCCTCTTCCAGCGTGGAAGTGATTTTTTCCCTCCTTGGTTTTTTTTTTTTTTTAAGAAAAGGTGTGCATGTTTTATCAGTACCAACATGTTTTTTTCCTCTTCTAGGTTATACTGCAGGCGTAACTTCTACACATACTGATGACAAATTATAAGGAACACAACAACTATTATGCAGTTTCAATCATCTAAATTTTAGTTGTGTTAATTTATACTTTTATGTTTAGATGGTAGTTATCATGCTACTGGTTATGTATGGTACCATTTTTTACAAACAACTGAGCCAAATGTTCTCTCCAAAACATAAAAAAGTAGATAAATGCAGATTCAGACCTGGCTGTTCTAAAAATATGCATGGCTGTCTTACTTGCCAGGAATTGAGAACTTATATTTCCCTCAGGAAACAGGCAAAGCTTGAAAAGTCAGTATGCATCTTATTTACACTGGTCTGGTGACTATTTAAATTTTTTCTCAAAGGTTTTGAAGCAAAGCAGACATGAACAGTTAGAAGACCATGACACTCCTGGTAAAGGAATAAACCAGCATGAAATGGTTATTTAAGTAATTGCTTGTCATTAGACACTGGGACCTGTCTGAGATTCCATTTAGCCTCTATTAGTTTTAACATTCAATTTATTAGTATATTATGTTCTATCTTATACATATTGCATGTATCTGTATTTCATATATAAAACCAAAAGTTACATTTTCTGTTGGTGATTTGAAGGAATCTTAAATTGGTGAATTAACTCATACTATTATTAGTAATAAATTATGAACATACTTGTTTTCAGTCTTAAGTGATTAAATAAGCTGATGTCGATAGCACCGTAGCAAAGCTAAGTTGCAGCATAAAAGCTTAAAGCATGGTTCAAAGTATAGTTTTGCTCTGAAAAATCCCCATAAAAACAGTACGGTATTTATTGTGCCTTGGTTCTGACACTAGATACACTTCCTGTAGTCATGTAGAGAGATGGGGTGGGGGTAGGTGTTTTGGGGTTTTTTGGGTTTTTTATAAAGAAAATTACCAGGCAGACAAAACAAACCTTGGCTCCTTTAATCACCCAGCATGATTTTTTTTCGAATCACTTCCTGTAACAAAAGTTCTCCCTGCCAAACAGTGTTGTCATTACAGTTGTGTAATCCCATTTTCTAAAGGTATGCCTTTGGTGACATCTGTGCAAACTGAGCTCACGTTGCATAAGCTACCGTCTCTCTTAAGTGGGTGCTAAAAAACAAGTCTGCACAAGTAACTATAATCCAGTTTGTGTGTGCTCTCCCTCACTTTTTTAGCTGAGCCAGTCAGAATAGTAAGTGTGCAAAATATTCAGGCATGAATCATCACAGAAGTTAACTTGCTCTCCTTTCAAATGTTGAGCAAGACTGTTCTGTCACTTTTCAGAATTAAATCATGCCTTGAAGTAGAATTTGCTTGCTTTCATAGTCCTTTTACATTTGCTCAGCCTAAAACCAGTTGAAAACAGATTCTTTCACTTGCATCATCTAAAGCTCTGTTTACTCTGTTTCAATTTGTTTGACTTTTGCTAATACAATTCAAGAAGTCTCACAGAGTTGCCTAGTTACCATGCATAGGTGTAATTTAGGATGTCCTCTCATAATCATGATTATTTGCAAGATCATCTTAATAACTTCAGGTCTGTAAGGACGATGATACTTGGATCTCTAGTTGTTTTGATCATGGAATAATAAAGAAAAGCCCTATAAAATTAAATATATTGCTATGTATTATATAAATACTTTGAAAGTAAAACTTTAATTTTGAATTAATTTTTTTTTCAGAAAACAGCTTCACTTTTCCTTTACAATTAAAAAGGTTTCTCACAAATTCTTAGTCCACAAACCTTCTTATTTCATAACTTGTCTTCATCTAAATAGGATTGATCAAAATAATGAATCTTCCCCTTAAATTTTACTAACAAGCTGATATTGAGACACTCTTCAGAGCACTCTAGTGCTTAAAATTTTACTATATAAACAAGGATACTAATCCATAGCAATCAAAAAAATCTTCCTATAAATACACTTTAAATATAAGCCACATTATTCTATAGCTTACCTTATTTCTGAAAGACTTTAAAAAAAAAAAACCAAACCAAACAACCAATCAAAAAAATTACTAAAACAGTGAAAGTAAAAACCTAGAAAGTGGGGAGCATTGTTTTCAAGTTTGGTCAATTGCCTGTGTTAAAACAGGTATTTTCTAGAAAAGATTGCATTTACCTGGATGTCTATATTTTAGGGAAAACATTGAAATACAAATTTTTCAGTTAGCTCTTCCCACAGCTATTCAACAGTCAGTCTAACCCGTTCCCTGCTGAGGATGCAATGGATCTGGACCAAATCAATTCTGCTGGAGAGTATCAATCTCCATCAAAATGCATATGTATATGCATAATTCCTACTGTGCCCTACAGATTTTTGCAGTGCTAAAGTAAATGAGATAAAGGGAAAAATTAAATCTCACTGACTACAGTTACCTACGGTGCCAGGCACCAGAGTCCAGTCCAAGGCCCTGTCATATTGGGTCCGTGGTCATGCTCATGGATGCAACATGGGAAAACACTGTATAGTTTCACTGGGGGGAACTTAACCTTGAAGAAAGAAACATCACATTACTGTAACATCCAACTGGTGGGAACTTGGCCTTTGCCAAAGGAACAACAGAGCCCTTGTCAGTGCAGGGTCAGCATCCTGCACTGCTGCAGCCTTGGCTGGTGCGCTGGCCATGCACGAGCTGATGCTGCAGCTGGCAAAAGTCCACTCCAGAGAGGGAGATACAAGATGTGGTTCTGGGCTGGGGGGGAGAGGAGGACCAGATGCACATCATTTTGATCCAGGGGATGCCCTGAAGCTGCACTCTCTGCCTGCCCCTCCCGCTGAGTGCCATGATCCACTCCTGCTCCTTGTCACCAAATCCAGGGTCGGTGTGTATTGTTTGCTATCACAAGGAACAGAATACATTTGCTTTGCAATTGTAACTGTGTTGTAGGCAGAAATTTGCTTTGCCACCTCAGTTGTGTTTCAGTGTCTTTTATTTTGTGTGTAGGAATCCTCATGAACCCACAACACCTACCACAAACTTTCTAGTTTGCGTTAAACCCTAGGAGAACAGCTTTGAAATGGGCATATCCCCACAACAAACAGCCAGGAATTTTGAATGCTTGAGTTTTTTCCACTACTTGGCAAACATTATATGTATGCTAAAACCTTACAATGAAAGCTTGATAATAATACTCCAATGAATTCTACAAAATATTTAAATGAAGAATTTCCTGATTATGTTCAGCATACAGTCTGCATGCATTCTGCCTTGTAATTACTTCAAATATTCTCTTTAAAGTCTTACATTGTTTCCCATCATTTAGTTAGCCATGCAACCCTTTGCTTCTTGCTTTGAATGTAAGTGAAAAACAACATCACTTTGAATAATAACAAGTACTTCAACAGAACTAGCAATGGGTAATTTTAGAGCACTTTTGACTGTACCACAGGATTCTTTTCCTCTATTTACTTTTCCCATAACTAAAAATATATTCTACTACTCTAGTAACTTAATTATAAAAGTTAGGTAAACAGAGACTGAGTAGTTTATATTTAACTTATGGTGTAAACTATCTGATTGCTATAGATCCCCAGATCTCATATTTTGTTGATATATTCTGGGTTCCAGTAATTTCTGAGTTAAAAAATTGGTGCAGAGAAGATCACATACAAAAGATCAAGGAAGGCAATGCATCTTTTTTGCTTCTTTTCCTCTTGAAATGTCAAAAAGCATACAAATGCTGAGATTGAAAACATTTATTTAATATATGTGCCTGTGTATCTGATGACAGACATGTACCTTTAACAGAAATTAAAACTCCTAACAAAAGGTGGGGGAGGACAGGACTAAAAGGACCTGGCAGAAGCTCCTGGAACCACATCCAAAACCTGTTTTGGAAAAGAAACAAACAAACAAACAAACAAAAAACAAGCAAAACTTGCTCCTTTCATTACAAAAGTGGTTTGTGTTTATTTTACAGTATAGACACACAGAGCTGATTTTCCACTTATCACAAGGGAGTATTATAACACTCCTTTTTGTGGGGACTGGGTAACAAGCAATTACTAACAACACTAAGAATCTCCAAAAGAGGATCTACTACAGCTGGAAAAAAAAATTATGTTCGATTGTGCCTAATGAATTGCTGAGTGATGGTATCTGAACTGAGGCAAAAGAAACTATTGGAAGGGAAGGGCACAAAGTGGGAAGGAGAGAAATAAGTCAATGGAGGTGGTTGAGCTTCTTAAAATGCTCTTAAACCAGTCAGTCTCCATCAAAAAACCAATCTACCAGTCATAATACTAGCTGGAAGTTATTCTTTCCACAAAGGGAATGAGAGGGAGAGAGAGAATAGGGAGGATACGTAAGGGAAAATACGTGGAATGACATTAGGGATTAAGCCACACTATGATCCTATATGTGCGCCATCACATTCTTAACCAGACGGTGAAATACTCATGAAACAGAAGATTAATGGGAAGATTAGAAAAGTGGGAGAAAAAAAGCACAAAGATATTCAGAACGGCACAAACAGCAAACATTCCAAAGGAAAACACATTTTTAGTTGTTACAGTGACAAAATCTCTTTAAAACTGTATACAAATTATTGCAGGAAGTTGACATTGTTGAAAGTATTCCATATAACTGACTTACAGATTCATCCTAGATACGCTTTCTTAAGTGACAATCACTCTAGAAAGAACTAAGATCACACTCATGGATTCCCTCAACTGAGCAAATCAGTTTTAGAGAGAGATTTTGAGGGAAAAGGGAAAGGAGAGAGTAAAGCAGCAAGTTCAGTTACATGTGACAAGGATCTATACCAAGCTACAGTACAAGAAGACAACAGTGATGAGAAAAGTTATTCAAAGGCAGATCCAGAGATACCTTCTTCATTAACTTACTTATTTTTAGCAGAAATTCATTATTAATAGAGAAAGCTTTATAGCAGCTTCACTAATAATTTGATCAAGGCACATTCAAAAATAGTTGTGTATTTTTTAACTCCAATCACTTCATAGTAAAAGTTTAAACATAACTTTCATTTTCTGGCTTCTAATTGAACATCTATAACGCAACTGCATATAACCTGACAAAAATGCATGTCTGCTCTCAAGGAGATGCGCCTTGCTGTATCATTAAGGAAAAACGTGCAGTCTGTGATATCAAAAGACTAATGGTATGAAAATATCAACATTTCATCGTAGAAAAACGTACAAATGCATGAAAAAAAATTGCCCTTTATATAGCAATGCATTAACAGAGAATCATCCTATGCAGACCTGAGACATCCCAAATTTCAGAAGACTCTACACAAACCCACTACTCCAGAGTGAACAAAAAGACTTCTCCCACCAGCTAGGCCAAACCAAAATGACCCAAGCTGTTCCTAATGAAGATTCTTCACAAAGCCCAGAAAATCAGCAGGCGAGTCCTGTAAGAATATACATCAAATAAAACCGAAGATTTTAAGCCAGTAATTTTCACTGGTCTTCTCTACAGGCAGTCTATGAGAAACTTTCTACTTCATCTCTATCCAGTGAGATCATCCTCTTTAATGACAGAAATTAATGTGATGTTGTTAAAAATAAGCATGGTGAGGCTATGCTGTATGCTCAGCTAAGGAAAGCGATTGAAACAGTGTGGGTTTCTCACACAGAAAATTATAAAATACTAATGAAACACAGTAAAGTTGCTTTACATAGACTTCAATAGATTTAATTCACTTGCATGACCCTTTTCCTTTACTGCATGCACACCCACTTGGGCTTATTTTAGTAAGCACTGGAACTCGCCCAAGGACTCTGGTGCATGTTTTTGAGCCTTACCTTGTCATTTTAACAGTGCTTTTTCATTTCCGTGTGATTTCTAACATATGAAATGTCACCTCCTCTGATCATCTCTATGCTCTTAGAGACACACTGCACTTAAAGACAGAGGTGTTGAAAAGCAAATTGCTACAGATCTGATCGCAAGCCTATCTCACAGCAGAATCTCATAAAGTTTCATGACTGTTGGTTGGCTCTTTTGTGCATAAATTGCAATGTATGTAACAGTATATTTGTTTTTTCCTATATATTATCCTTAGGGACTGTGACAGTTGCACATATTTCAGTTTTGACAGCACAGAGGTCCAGTCGTGTTTGGGCTAGTGTAAGACAAGCTGCAAATGTCGGCATAGGGTTTTACCCTTGAACTCTGCCTAGCACCCACCCACGTACATCCTCCCAAGCACTGGTGTCCCGTGTGTGCCAAGTGTGTTCCGTGTGCTAGGTATGTCCCAGATATGTGCTAGGTGTGTGCCGGGTGCAGCTCCCGGACCTCTAGCGCGGCCGTTGCCCGGGAAGGCCGCTCAATAAAAACAAACCCCAGCTAAAACCGAGAAGGAAGCACAAAGCAGAAGGCCTCAGACCTACCTCTCCCCGCCACAGCGGTGAGTCAGCCGGCCTGCCCGGTGATAAGGGGGGCCGAGGCGGAGAGCGGGAAACGCTACAAATAACCCCCGTCCCGCCCGCGCCCGCCAGGGAAAGGAGAGCAGGGAGACGAGGGCCCTGCTGCCCCGGAGCACTACCGGGCCCTGCATGCACTGCCAGGCCCCCTCATAGCGCAGTTCCCACTGCCAGGCCCCCTTACAGCTCAGCTCCCACTGCCGGGCCCCCTCACAGCTCAGCTCCCACTGCCGGGCCCCCTCACAGCTCAGCTCCCACTGCCGGGCCCCCTCACAGCTCAGCTCCCACTGCCGGGCCCCCTCACTGCTCAGCTCCCACTGCCCGCTCCCCTGGGCCTCCTCACACCGCAGTTCCCACTCCCGGGCCCCTTCACACCGCAATTCCCACTCCCAGGCTCTCCCGGTTCCCCTCACAGCTCAGCGCCCGCTCTTGGGCGCTCCCGTCTCTCCTCACACCGCAATTCCCACTCCCGGTTCCCCTCACACCGCAATTCCCACTGCCGCCTCCCCTCACACCGCACTTCCCATTGCCAAGGCCCCGCCCACCAGCCACACGCTCTCTGCGCATGCGCACGGGGCGCCCCCTGGCGCCTGCGCGGAGGGGCCGCCGTGCCGTGCTGTGCGCGGTGCCGGCGGTGCCGCGGCCGTGCCTCCCTCGCCGCCCTCAGCGCTGGTCCATTCCTCCTTCTCCACGACCTTGTGTCACTGCAGTCTCACGCTGGGGTTCTCGCTGTGGCCGTAAGCGCCAGGCTCTCTCTTCAGGGGAGGAGGCAGGAGCGCAGGGCGGGGAAGAGGAGGGCGGCCTGCGGCGGTGCGGCTTCTCCGCGCCCGCAGCTCCTCGCGGGGAAGGCGCGGTGGAGAGGGTGAAGCGGTGTAGCAGCTGGACGGCAGCACCGCGGTGCGGTGTTCGAGCGTGCGGAGCGAGGGAAGGAAGGAGCCTGAAGCGATCCCGGCCCCCTGGCAGCCGCGGGAGCGGTGGAGGGCAGAGCGGAGCGGCCCCGCTGCCCCCTGAGGCGCCGCGGTGCTGCGGCGGGCTGGCCCGCAGGTAAGGCTGTCCGGGCCCGCGCAGGGGAAGGGGGTCCCGGAGACAGACGCCCGAGCGGCGAGGCGGGGCGGGAGCGCCGTTCGGGGGGTGTGGAGGGGCGGCCGGGCCGGGGCTGCCCGGGGAGCGGAGCGCGGCCCCGCCGTGTGGCCGGGGCAGGCCGGGCCGGGCCCTTCCGGCCCGCTCTGCCCCCTCGCCCGGGGCGATCCCGCCCGCGGGTGCCGTGCGGCCCCGGCTGAGTGGGAACGGCGAGGTGAGGGAGAGAGGAAGGTGTGCCGGAATGCCGGCCGTGTGCGTGTCGGTGCCTTTCTCTCTCGGCACTTCCCCGAAGCGCGCTGTTCCCGGAGCGGCAGGGCGTGCCCCTCTGCAGCGAGCTGCGGGAGGGCTCAGTCAGGCTCGCTAGTGCTTAGGCGTTTGCGGGTTTTCATTCACTTCGAAGCACGTTTCTTTATTGCTAGTAGACCCTGGTTACTATAATTGTAAAGTGGCTGTTGATGATAATGAGAGATTGGTACATTCGTGGGTTTGCAAGGAGCCCTAAAACAGCCCTGGACTGTGATCTGCTCCATGTGGTTTTAAGTGATTTCCAGTTTGAATGCTAGCGTGACGCTTTGAAGGGTGGTGTTATGTATTTCACATATGTATAAATTTGTGTAATAAATACCCTTTGTAGATGAAGCAGTACTGCATTGAATTTGTATGATCTACTCGGTGACTCATTTTAGACAGGCAGACATTTTTGACTTGAAATGAGGAAGGTCTAGGATCAGTTTTATCCCTTTAAAGTATCAGTGTTATCATCTAATATCTATGGAGATGGGGGGGGTATTACAAATTTCCTTAAGATTAAATCAGTGCTTGTCTGTTCTTTAAACAGTCATCATGGCTTGATTGTAAACTGTTATTGGGCCCCAGTATATTCATTTATCTTCTTAATATACATGTACTTCCTTGGTTAATGTAATTGCATAGCAATGGTTGTAATAATAAATGAAGGTGCTTTGGCAGTACAAAATCGTTTTACGTCCATGACATGCTCTTGCTATTGTTTCCTGTTACTTGGGTTTGGAGATATTTACCTTACTGTGAAGTCTGTTTTACCTGAACTGAATTCTTGTCTGTAACTGAGAACCTGTGAATAGAAGACAGTTGTGTGAAGTGTGTCAGGTGTAAGCTTGTTGCCCTAAACATCAGTACTTCTTGTGAACTGAATCCAAAGGAGCTTTTTTTGTTGTTGTTGTTGTTTTCTCCAGTCTCATTGTCTCAGAAGATGGCATAGTACTTTAACACGTGAACTTTTAGAAAAAGTGCTGTTTAGTTTGGACTCCATGTAGTGAGGATCTGATCTGTAGAGCATATTAAGGTCTAGGCTTTCACACTGCACACAAGCTGTCATGGGCATATACCCGAAAACCTAGATCAGTATCATATATAAGTGAAACCTCTGGTATGTAATGTCAGCAGAGGATTAGAAACAAGTAACTGATTTGATACTATTTTGCTGTTTGTGTTTGTAAGATCCTAATGAGAAGGTGTGTGGTGGTAGTTGTGAGTACAGTACAGTAATGTTCCAAAAAATCGTAAGAACTGCTTTCTGAGAAAATAATCCAATTGTATTATCTCCATATCTGGATACTAGGTAACATGGAAATGTAGGTAATGGACAGTTTGTGATTAAGCATTACATGTCCTTCAAAAATTTTATGTCAATAAATAAAGCTTATGTAAATAGTGCTGTCCGCTTGTGAAGAGGATCGTACAGTTAGACCTGCTTCTAGGGAAGAGGTGAAGGGGTGCCTACCAAAGTGCCAGGTGGGAAACAAGTGTTTCTAAGCCTACCAGCAGAGAATTAGTAAGCAGGAACGATGTCAACTGATAGAGTTTTCTCCAGCTGCTGTTTCATGTAAGAGGTACCCAGAACAATCTCTTCTCCTTACTTCAGTAGCTTTTCTTCTTTGTACTGTAACTGTAGCACTAATAAAAAAGAGTGTAGGAGTGTATTAAATAGGTAATGGAAAAATATTTTAAATAGTTGCAGCTTGTTATAGAATGTGGCTGTTACCATGGGGCTTTCTGTTTGTTTCATTAAAAAAAATGGAGCCTCAATATAGTAGCAGTGTTTTGTTTTCATTTTTAATGAGCAATGGATCATTCTTTTGCAAAATGACAGAAATAATACTCCTTTTGAAACAGTTGACAGTGTCAAAATGGTGGTTGTTTCATTTTAGAATAAATACTTCTGGAAGACACTTGTGGTTTATTTTTTATTACATATTTTCATCATTTTTTCATGGTGCTGATTGTAATTTCCTTATGTTTTAAAATTGCATTTGAATTCTTAGTTTGTTCCTGTATCTTTAGCATTTATGGTAGCACTGATTCTAGAAAAGTCCAGCTGTGTTACACTGCTTCTCCGAAGCCTACATATTGTTTACATTGTGCCCTGAGAGGTCCTTTGGTGAGTCACTGTTGTAAGAGCTTTGCAGATGGTTCATGTCACTGATGATAATATCCTGTACGTCATTTTTTATTTTGCACAGTAACGGTATCCCCAAGTGCAGCTGTTGCCAACTGACTGGTGAAGAACTCATACTTCATAAAATAAGTGCCACAGCTTGAAGCTGCATCACTGTGCAATGTCATCTTGGAATTTCTGTAATTTGCAAAGACTGACGAAGGTTCTCAAAGATAGCTTGGTGGTCTGTAGGTGTCTCACCGTTCTGCAGGATGCCTTGGTACATGACCTGTCTTGCATTGCTTCAAGTTTGCCAACACTAACTAGGCACTGGTACATTTTATGGATTCATCAGGCACTTACAGACTCTTGCAGCCTGAGAATAGGTTTTTTGTTGTCTTAACTGGTGCCTTTCTGTTCATCTGTAGCTTCATAACGCCAACAAACTGAGGAATTCCAACTTCCTCTGAAGAATTGTGATTCTCTATTACTAAACATCATGAACTCATAAGAAATTGTATTTCTCAGATCTTAAAATGACAAGTGAACTGCAACTATACAGCATCAAAAGAATGGATTGTGCAGATGTCTAACATAATTTTTTTCTGGAAAAGCTGACATGAGCTTGTCCGCTCAGAGCACAAACTTTGTGCCAACAGTTTCTGAAGTGAGCCATGATTAGAGAGCAGTTTCTTTAAAATGGAAATACTATTCATCAATTGGAATAACTTTGCCTCCAACATAACGGCAAGCACTGTAACCTTTTGGCAGATTGGGCCCATGAGCATTTATACTAATTGCAAAGCGAGTACCCTTGTATAGGATCTTTCTTCTGAGAGAGACTCGTGTCCATCTTACATAATTTTAACTCATTTTTAGTATATACAGTAACGTATTTTTATTCAGTGTCCGTTTGCTTTGTCTCCTTTAGAGCTTGCTTTGACAAAGCACTGCAAATCAAGCAAACAAGATTATGATTTCCAGTATGGTTCTTTACGCTCCTTCTCGAAGATGAATGCAGCTTCTGCCATTTTGCAGTATTAATACTTTTGGCTTTTTGTAGCTTTGTGTTGCTAGAGTTGCAGTTTTATTGGTCTGTTCTTTAAAATTACTGGTTTGGGTTTTCCACTGAGCACATTAACTTTTAGAATTTAACTTTAGTTGTGACTGTGGTGGCTTCCATACCATCATTCATCAGTAGTATTCATTTTTTGAAGTAAAGAGCAAGTGTTCAGTTAACTTACAAAGTAGATTTAGATTCTTTCATTTCAGCTTCGTCATTGCACGGTACCCCTGCTTCTTGATTCTTTTTTTTTTAGTTAGGTGTTTGACACAGCTTTTGCTTTTTTCAGTATGTTGCACAACTATTTTTTCAGTATGTTTAATATTTGTGGAACTGACAAAAATCAAAATGAGTTCCTACTGGTTGTGATTTATCAGCAACCTGTGATTGGTTTACACAAGGGATGGGGGTTTTTTCCCTCCCCCCTCATGCTTCTTACATTTATCCTTCTTAATTTTTAACATTATTTCTAACAGTGCTTGTCCAAATACCCTTCATTCAGATTCTGGTTCTAGAGCAGGGCTGTTCTTTCCTGTTGTTGGATATACAGAGATTGTGTCTACACAGGTGAATTTTAATTATCCTGTAGTCTTGCTTGAAAGAGAAAAGGAGAGTTTTGGTCTGTTATTTATAGCCTGTTCACACTGTACTATCTGGATGCCTTGTATGTGTGCAATGCCAAGTATGCTGGCATACACCCAGGCATTTAGAACAGGTGGTGCTATTGAAGGTGGTGAGTGACAGGTCCTTAAATTGTAGTGTAGCTTTTTTTTTAGTGTAAGATGGGTCATGTTTTTTTCTAGGAAGCAAAAAATCAACCAAGAGAACCTTTACTCAAAAGGTAATGGGAAGAAGAGTAGACGGCAAAGACTTCAGGAAGAGTTAAAATTTAATATATGCCTGAAGTGAAGACTGAGGTATACACAGGTATTCTGGTTTGTTTGGAGACTTCAGACACTTCAGTGTTTTGGAATGAAATACAGCAGGATGTCACTTCATCAGCTGTGTAATCGAGTGTGTAACCCTGCCTGTAGTAAGAGTGAAGAAAGTAATAGATGTGACTCAGGAATTCTGAACTAAATGCAGCAGATATTATAATGTTCTTTCTTTTTATATTGGCAAATCCGAATGATAAAAGATATTAGTATACTGTTCTTTATCTGGTTGTGTTTTGGGGTTCTCTTTAGCTATTTTTTGTGAAAATTCTAATGTTACAGCATATGTTAAATTCTTTAGCACATACAGCAAAATAATGTTTCCTGTAATTAGAAAGTTACGAAAATGAAGCACCTCAGAAATATTTCTACATGCCTGTGAAGTATTGGTATCTTATATTTTCCTGAGAAGTAACATTGTGATGCATATAGTATTAACGATGCTCTTGCTTTTCAGTGTGACCAGTTTTGAGCCAATACCTTGTCAGACAATTTTGCTTATTTGATTCATGCACACAAGAACTCCCATCTTCATATTTGTTATTATCCAGACCATTTTGCCACGGGTGGGCCTTGCAAACACCTGCTGCTAAGTGGTGGCCCTATAGGTTGCTTAGTCTTTTGTGTGTTCCCAGGGTCCTTAGAGTAGCTTTTCTCTTTGTCCTTAAAAGCCTTTGCTAGTTTTGACTTCAGCTGAGCTTTAGCTTTCCTAATTCCTTTCCTAATTCCTCCTTGTAGGCAAAGCAATATCTCTGTGTACCTTCTGGGTAATTTGTCCCTTCTCTCTCTTGTGTTTGGGCTCAAGATGGCAGTTCTGTGCTCAAAAAGTATGGCAGATGGCTGCCAGGGATGCCACACTTTCCTTCCTCCACAGTGACTGTCACAATTAATCCACAGCGAGACTGCGATGAAGTGTATTTTGCTCATTCAAAGTATCAGCATCTGATTTTTATGAATTTACTACCTTATGTCTGTAAATTAGTACTTACTGTTAATCTGAACATGGCTATACTAAAAATAGCTATATAACTCATTACATTCCCCAAGTCTGCCAGCTAAGAACATTTCACTGAATTAACAAACCAAAGTTAGTTGTCTATTAGAAATGGTATGTTGTTTAAAGGATGTGAACAAATGCTGTTCAAGTCTATGGTATGTGCAGTTATTCTGCAGTTTTTGCTTAGATGGTAAATACTTAAGAAATATGGCCCTTAACATACAAATTAAAATAATTTCATTTCACGCTTAGTGACTTTTAGTAGATAGGTTGGAGTTCTGTTCTTACATGAACTGATCTGTTGTAATACCAATGTCGTCATATTTCTTTTGGCTAATGTATAACCTTGTCAAAGCCTTCTGTAGTAGGGGGAGTATTATTTTGTATTCATGTGACTTCTCGTTTGGGCCTTGACTGCTTTTAATGTTGGAAGTCAGCCAATAAGAATTACTGAAAAAAAGATGCAGATTTTTTTGAGGCATTTATTCTGAATGTGGTCA
>VWZG01004120.1:9289-69153 GCA_013396735.1 Grallaria varia | reverse complement strand
TGTGAAACTTGTTAGACAAAAGATTTGGGGGGGGGGTTGCATAAAAATGTCTTTATTTCTGCTATGGTAAAACTTTAGAAGGCGGCAGTTCTCCTTCAGTTGCAACTGAATCTGTCTCTGCTGTTTTGGAGGGAACTCTAATGATCATGCGAATTTAATTCTTGAACCTTTTGAACTTACAGGGTTTTTTTCACATCCATAAATTAAAAGGCTACTTTTTTTTAGGAGTTATGCGAAGTGACAGACTACAGAGGTATCCTTATTGGACTAGGAGAGTTGGTAGCTGTGCCTGACTTTGAAGCTGTAGTTAAGCAGGTGGCTTTGAGTAGAAAAATGATGTATGTGCACCTTGTGGGGTGCAGTGGTGTTCTATAAAGTTGCCACAAGTTACTGTGATAACATAGTTTTCTTGAGTTTTACGTAGCTAAAGAATTGGAAAATATATGACATTTTTTAGCATAGATTGTTTGTTTGTTTTTGATTCCAGATCTGAATGAAAACTGAACTCTCTCCTGTCTATATGTTTTCAAATACAGATCCAAATAATAAAAATGGGAACTCCTGGATCAGGACGGAAGAGAACTCCAGTGAAGGACAGGTTTTCTGCAGAAGATGAAACTCTGAGTAACATCGCCAGAGAGGTTTGTTCATTTCAAAGTGTCTTAAATTCAGAAATAGTGATGAAGCAATCTCATTATCCATAAAAAGTTAGGGTTTTTTGAGCTTTGCATTAAAAAGTGTAATTAGACAAAAGTATGGCAATCAATACAAGCTATAAGAGTATTTTTGATCAAAAAATCACATTTACTGAAATGTCATCGCGGTGATGTAGTAATTATATGATTAGTGTAACTTTACAGAATCACGCTTAAGCTTAGCAGGTGTTTCTACAGGCAGTTACATGCTTAAAGATAAATGAAAAATCCTGTTGCTATCTCACGTGTAAAACTAAAAAAAAATTATACATTTATCCTATTGCACTGTGTAGTATTTCGAAGATAATAAATACAGTGTGTTAATGCTGAATGCGTAATAGTCATTATTAAACTATATTCGTAATAGATTCGCTTTCAAATGTGAAAAGTCACATTTCTTTCAAAATAAGCTTAATACTGCACTATACCAAGAATTTCACCACCTGAAAAATAGAGGGCTGGAGATAACCAGTGAAAAGTGCAATTAACAAGAAGTTGATATATAGAGGAATTTTTTCACTCCGGATATAGGAAGAAGGCAGCTGGAATTTAGTTTGGACTAAAGGTCTGTTCTGGGAGGAAATGCTGTGACTTGGGAACAAAAGCCTTAGTGCTGTTTGTACACAAGTGGATACAGAACCTTTGAGCTGTGTTATCTACAAAGCTGTTCACCCTGGCTGACATAAATGAGTGCAAAATGCAGATTCAAATTGGCTTTGTAATGTAAACTGTTGTCTATTTATGTGTATGTAAGACAAAATAGGTAGATGGTAATTCTTTGAAAACTGTTTCTCTAAGCATTTTCAAATGTATCCATCATAGACTGCAGGCAAAAGATAGACTTTGTCAGTAAAAAATAATTCAGTAGGTAACTTTTCAGAAGGTGATGTTTCTGTTACTTCTAATGGAAGTCTCACCCTACCAGCTAAGTTCTGTGGGCAGGTCTGGATCATGTGTGGTGTCTCATCAAATTCCATCTCTCAATTTTTGGGGAAAACAGTTAATGAAAAAGGAAGAATATGGCCTTAAATTTCATTGAATATTTGCATGGTTCCAGTACAGTGACATTGATGTGACATTTAGCCTAGAAAAAGAGGTCTCAATAGCAAGATGTAATAAATATTATCTTACTTAAAATTAAGGTTGGGCTTTATTCTCTTACATCACTAAGCCCCTCAGTTAAAATTCGAGCATGAGTGTAAATTAAAAAAAAATATTAAGGGGGTTTCGCCTTAGTCCTCAGTGAAACAAATACTGGGACTCACAGCTATAAGTGTTGTCTCACGAAAATGTGAGTTGAACATCTGTTCCAGGAATTAAGTGTATATTGTCTCCTCTTCTGTCAAAAATGAACTGGAAAAGGAGCTTGCTGAAAAGCTCATGAAACTTATTCAGTATTTTGATNGACTCAGGAATTCTGAACTAAATGCAGCAGATATTATAATGTTCTTTCTTTTTATATTGGCAAATCCGAATGATAAAAGATATTAGTATACTGTTCTTTATCTGGTTGTGTTTTGGGGTTCTCTTTAGCTATTTTTTGTGAAAATTCTAATGTTACAGCATATGTTAAATTCTTTAGCACATACAGCAAAATAATGTTTCCTGTAATTAGAAAGTTACGAAAATGAAGCACCTCAGAAATATTTCTACATGCCTGTGAAGTATTGGTATCTTATATTTTCCTGAGAAGTAACATTGTGATGCATATAGTATTAACGATGCTCTTGCTTTTCAGTGTGACCAGTTTTGAGCCAATACCTTGTCAGACAATTTTGCTTATTTGATTCATGCACACAAGAACTCCCATCTTCATATTTGTTATTATCCAGACCATTTTGCCACGGGTGGGCCTTGCAAACACCTGCTGCTAAGTGGTGGCCCTATAGGTTGCTTAGTCTTTTGTGTGTTCCCAGGGTCCTTAGAGTAGCTTTTCTCTTTGTCCTTAAAAGCCTTTGCTAGTTTTGACTTCAGCTGAGCTTTAGCTTTCCTAATTCCTTTCCTAATTCCTCCTTGTAGGCAAAGCAATATCTCTGTGTACCTTCTGGGTAATTTGTCCCTTCTCTCTCTTGTGTTTGGGCTCAAGATGGCAGTTCTGTGCTCAAAAAGTATGGCAGATGGCTGCCAGGGATGCCACACTTTCCTTCCTCCACAGTGACTGTCACAATTAATCCACAGCGAGACTGCGATGAAGTGTATTTTGCTCATTCAAAGTATCAGCATCTGATTTTTATGAATTTACTACCTTATGTCTGTAAATTAGTACTTACTGTTAATCTGAACATGGCTATACTAAAAATAGCTATATAACTCATTACATTCCCCAAGTCTGCCAGCTAAGAACATTTCACTGAATTAACAAACCAAAGTTAGTTGTCTATTAGAAATGGTATGTTGTTTAAAGGATGTGAACAAATGCTGTTCAAGTCTATGGTATGTGCAGTTATTCTGCAGTTTTTGCTTAGATGGTAAATACTTAAGAAATATGGCCCTTAACATACAAATTAAAATAATTTCATTTCACGCTTAGTGACTTTTAGTAGATAGGTTGGAGTTCTGTTCTTACATGAACTGATCTGTTGTAATACCAATGTCGTCATATTTCTTTTGGCTAATGTATAACCTTGTCAAAGCCTTCTGTAGTAGGGGGAGTATTATTTTGTATTCATGTGACTTCTCGTTTGGGCCTTGACTGCTTTTAATGTTGGAAGTCAGCCAATAAGAATTACTGAAAAAAAGATGCAGATTTTTTTGAGGCATTTATTCTGAATGTGGTCAGAAATCTGTAGCTCTGAGCTTAAACCTTTACCACAGACACTAGAAACTGCTCCTGCATGTATTTATCTAAACTAACCTGAGTACAAAACCTAAGTTTGCTGGTTAGACACAGTATGAAATGTAATTCTTGTACCAGTTCAGTTTCAAAAGGATAGCAAATAGTCATTCCCTTCTAGACCTTTTCTATTTGCAGGAAGAAATTTTTGTTCTAAATAAGATGTTTTCTCAAGCTCTGTGTGGGATACTTATCTTATTTATATTGAATAGCTGGACTACTACCAAATTCCAATCTGACATTGGGAAAGACCTGGATGTCTGAAAGTAGGATTTCTTTAGGGTATTTGAAAAAACACTAANTTTCTGCTGATCATGTCATTTAAGGGGTACGTATTTCGTATTATCTTTAATTGTCTTCTGTCTAGTAATAATTCTTAAAACCTAGTTGAATTAAATTGTTCTAAATGGTCCTTCTGATCTTCTTAACATTATTTTTTCTTTTTTTAATATTCTGGCTTTTTTCTGTATTGCAAGGGTTGCTGTCATGGCTTGTTAGGGAGAAGAAAATTTTATTTCAGAAAAAAATGATTTCTTACCATGTTTTCAAAGCTGCGTGTAGCACCATTTCATCTTTTTATTGCCATATCCAGGTTTTACTCTACCAGTTCTAATTCAAAATTATTATCCAATTTAAAAGTAGTGTGAAAAGTTCTATGTCATCATGAATATTGTGTTAACACAGCATTTACTACTGTCAGATTGCTAATCCCTGGATCAGGATAGGAGAAGCTGTTCATGAGATCCGTTGTCAAACTGCAGCTGTTGTCATTGAATTGGTAGCTGTAATTCACAGTGTTGGCCACCTTACTCTAAAGCAAACATACTCTAAAGGAACAGGGTGCATTTTTTAATTAACAGGCTTTTCTGCTGTTGCATCCTAAGTTCTGTCTCTAAAAAAAAATGATTTTACTGTGCCATACATGTGTCTTACCATTTGAGGCTGGGGAAAGTTTTCAGTTACTATGCTGACCTATGGCATGCTAGTCTTCAGTGCATGAACATATAGAGTAGATATACTTTGTTCTGAGGCCATTATCTCAGCAGCATAACTTGCTTATCTTTTTATTGTCAAAGGGTGTTTTGTTCCTTAACTTCCTCTTCTGCCATATCTTACTGTGGTGGAACTGAGCCCTGTAATCCACATACTTTCTGTGGCAAGTGTTCTAGGTGTCAAGAAGTACTAGTAAACAGAATATACTGAAAGAAAAGGCTGCAGTCAGGATCATCTGCATGGCAAAACTGCATAGAAATGCTCTGGGATTCAGAGCAGTCACAAAATGGTACTAGGAATTACCAGAATTTATCATGGTAGCTGAGAATTCTAATGCAACGTTGTTTCAGGGTGGCTTTTCTCCAAAAGTTCAGATTTCAGAGTGTGCTTATCTTGGGTTTTGTCACCACTTTTAATTTGAGAAAATTGCACTTTCTTTAATCTATGGCATGATTTTAAAAAAAACAAGTGGTATCTTCTGATTGGTACCAGTAAACATTGTTTTCTAGGAAATTTTGTTTAAAGAATTCTTTGGTATTGGTCAACTAATTTCCATACAGTCATTTTGCTGCACTGGTTGAATCTGATGTGCTGTTTTATATGAAAAATATTTAATGGAAAAGGAGAGCACTATCATAGGATCTGAGGGGCTTGGTCAAACTACTTCCTCTTTGATATTTCTTTCATCTTTTCCATCTTTCCTCTGCATCAGAATACTTTTCTTCTGCTGGCTCTCTTCCCCTTTACTTGTACTTACTTCTGTTATGTCGAAAGCTCTTTCACAACTTCCCCTTGCTGAGGGAGTTTGCATTAAGACAAGCTCTTTTGTAGTGTCTCTGTAAATATGCTAAAACATCAACTGGAGTGAATTCCTGCCTTTTTCCAAGAACTTTTTAGTTACTAAACCACTTTCTTTGGGACCTACTTCTTACATTGTAGTGTGTAATTCTTCCTGGCGTTGAATTCCCCTGCTCGCTAGTACTGAGAAAGAGTAAAGGTGATGTCCATATACAGGGACAGGGATCTCTCTACGCATCCTTTTCTGGTAGCAATGCACTCTCCCTGTTCCCAGTATCAGAAGTGAGAGTAGTTGCAGTTGATCAGCTTGGCAGTCTTACCTTGGTACAACAGCCTTTATCGTGTTTGTTTCAAAACCGTGGGAACAGGTGTAGATATGTCTTTGTGTTCCCTGCAAGGAAAAGAAACAGAACTCTGAGTGTAAATGCATACAATTACATTAAAGTGGAGTAATGGCAAGTGTCTTCTAATTGCAGCAAGGTTAATTTGAAGTTAGCTTATCTCATAATAATAAAAAAGGCCTATCTCCTGAAAATATAGAGAGTTCCTTTATACCATATGCTGGTTCTTTCTCCAGCTCTTGTAATGGATTCTGAAACTGTTAGCATTCTCAGACTAACAAAGAATAAAGCCACCTGGTGTAGAAGGCAGTTTCTTACGTCTTGTGGAAAATTCTACTCTCCCACAGGACAGATAAGGATTGTCTAGTGTAACTTCAGGCTCCTGGCAGCATTATGTTCTTATTTGTTAAAAAGGATTCCTGCATAACTAGATAAATGAAAGCTGAGGTTTGTGTTCACAATGTACATTGGATACAGCTGATACGATCTCAAGATCTGTTTTCCCTTTGGATTTGTTGTGGGGAATCTGCTTAATAAGTTGTTTAGTGGATGGAATATATTCAGCTGAGTTGTGAATCACTGCTTCACTTGTCTTTGTCATTTACACACAAGCTGTGTTAATTTTAAGTACTTAGCAGTAACCTGTCATCACCAGGCATCTCTTATGATTACCTGAGACTTCTTTCTCCATGACCAGCCTTACATGCAAGAACAAAGGTTTCAGTCACTTCTGTGTTCTTAGACTGGCCGTGGTTCAAGCTCAGGTACAATGAATATAATGAGAAGAGTCTGACTCTTGTCATCTCACCATCCTCAACCTGATAAGCAGCAGTTTGATGGCACAACCAGGATATACCATTTTTAGCCTTTTTTCCATCCCGTGCTTCCATCACTAACCCTTCAGTTCTTCAGGACTGAGTAACTAGAGTTTGTGGATGACAGTTGCTACACCATTCATTTGATTTCCACTTTATGGAACCTTGTCTCTGGCTTTCATTTGTTTTGGTTTTTTTCAGGAACTGTTCTCATTACTATTTTCAGTGTATAGCAGGATCCTGGAAGCTCTTAAGAGGTGTTTTCTCATGGGTGAGAAAGATTCATTTGGATTTAAAATTCACTCTGTAGTTGCTCCAGCTTGGGGTAGAGTGCTGTTGTTCTTACTTTGGTAACGATGTCATGTAACCGAATTGCCACGGTAGAAAAAGCTAGGAGTTCAGTACTTTTAGATGTTTGAAGGCTACATCATGAACTTAAAAAACAGTTAACATCATAGTCTTTGCCATATTGAAGCTGTTCAAAGTTCAGTACGCATTTTTCTCTGCATATAGCTTCAGCTTCTTTTAAGAAAACAAGCAAAGCGCCAAAGAATCCCACCCTCATGGATATTATCTTTTTAGATGCTAGATGATTTTTTAATTTGTCTTAAAAAGTGATCTTAAGTATGAATTCAAATTTTTGTTTGCTTTTGTTTTTAATAGTGTTTTAGGATATTTTATAGGATATAAGATATTCTAGAGATTTGCTAATCCATATATGAATCTGTGTAATAAATAGCAAAAGAATAAGAGACATCGGAAAGAAAGAATCTTAAATCTTTAAGTCATGTTAAACCTTAAGATTTTGTTGTTTATATTTGTTTTGTAGGCAGCTGGAGTAGGGACATCAGAAATAGGTAGAAAAGAGATCTTTCTGAGGAAGCATAAGAAATACTTTTGGCACGTAAGTGGTGGCCTCGAGTCCACGAGATAATGAGATGAGGGTGAAAAGCATGGAAGTGAGAATACAGAAGAAATGAGCAGCAGAAGAGAGGAATTGTAGAATGGTTTGTATTGGAAGAGACCTTACAGATCATCTAGTTCCACCTGCCCCTGCCATGGGCACAGTCTCCTTCATGTCCGCTCAATAAGAGATGATGAAATAAACTTCACCTTACCGTGTGTAGTAATGTATTAAAGAAATACAGTGAACGGCTCTAAAACACTCACCCTGCTGCTTGTCCTGAGCTGGCAGGGTGTCCTGGGGCCATGCCACCCACCCTGGGGGCAGGGACGGGGAGTCGGGGGGACAGGAATGGGGAGCCCCAGGGACAGGGACAGTTGGCACTATCGCCCTGTGGTGGAAGAAGGAAAATGCTCTTTACTTGGGTCTCCTGTGTTGGAAACTGCAGGACTGCGAACACTGCTTAGCCCTTGGCGGAGAGAGAAATGAGCTATATGTATTGTAGCCCATGATGACAAAATAATTCTACTTTTTTCAGAGGTGAATATTTTAGTGTAGCCTATATTTTATCCTTATGAAGCTTTCATGCTGAATCCGAGCTAATTAATGAATTGCCTTCTCCAGAGTATGAAAATTAAAAATAAAATAGTATTGCTGTATAGTGAATTCCTTCTTGCAGACAAGGGAAAGGAAAATGATGCCTGTCTGTACTATGGGGACAGGTGTTATGCTTCTCCTTGCTTCTCTTTTTGTGCTGCATCCCTGTCTATGTGAGAGTTTATATTTGACAGAACAATAATTACAAAGTAGGGCTGCAGATGGGAGTACTTCCTGTTGCATGGGAATTTCCTTGCTGTACTGGTCATCAGGTAGGAAGAAGAGCAGCTTTATGCTGCTCTGAAAAAAGATTATATTGTGGCAGTCAGGAGTGTTGACACGGCCTTGGCATCGTTTTATCTGAGTGTTAAGGGTTCAGGAGGCTTCCCACGCACAAAATAAAAGCCGCTGAAACACAACTGAGGTGGCAAAGGAAATTTCTGCCTACAACACAGTTACAATTGCATAACAAATGTATTCTCTTCCTTTTGATAGCAAACAATACACACCGACCCCGGATTTGTGACAAGGAGCAGGAGTGGATCATGGCACTCAACGGGAGGGGCAGGCAGAGAGTGCAGCTTCAGGGCATCCCCTGGATCAAAATGATGTGCATCTAGTCCTCCTCTCCCCCCCAGCCCAGAACCACATCTTGTATCTCCCTCTCTGGAGTGGACTTTTGCCAGCTGCAGCATCAGCTCGTGCATGGCCAGCGCACCCGCCGAGGCTGCAGCAGCGCAGGATGCTGACCCTTCACTGACAAGGGCTCTGTTGTTCCTTTGGCAAAGGCCAAGTTCCCACCAGTTGGATGTTACAGTAATGTGATGTTTCTTTCTTCAAGGTTAAGTTCCCCCCAGTGAAACTATACAGTGTTTTCCCATGTTGCATCCACGAGCACAACCACGGACCCAATATGACAGGGCCTTGGACTGGGTTCTGGTCCCTGGCACACTGAGCATGCAAAATACAGAAAAGCAGTCTTCACAAGAATCATTTGAAGTCAAGACAAACTATTTTGAGTTATAAAGCCATAATGTGTCTGCCTTCTTTCTTGTCATTATACTTTTTTCCCTGTAGTTTAATCATACTTTGAAGTTAAACTCCCAAGTTAAAAATCCCTTTCGTTTTCCTGAAGAAGAATAAAACAGTTTTATAAAAACATAAACCTATGCTGTGACAGAGGTAAAAGCAGGAAAAAACCCTGTCCTTAATCGAAGTCAAAACCCCATTGAGTTTTACATTTTTAAGAAGTTCTATAAAATTAAATGTTTTCATTGTTAGGTGTTCTGAATTTTTGGTTGCTGCTGTTTCTCATAAGTTTTTGATTAACATTTGGTAGACAACTGAATTTTTTGATGGAAAACCTGTCTTTGGTGGTTTAATATTAGGAGAAAATTTTCATCGACTCATTCAAACATGAAGAAATTGAGCTTGTGCTTTCCTCAAACATTAGCTTTATGGCAAAATTTATTTCCTCGTGTAATTATCAGATTAATTTTGGGGTAGCATTTAGGGTCTGAAAGACAGTGCTTCTTTTTTCGTTGAGGTTGGATAAAAAGTGAAGAAAATACCTAGTTGTATCAGCCAATAGCCAGGTTTCACCACCAGTGCAGAAGTAAGCTATTTGCCACTGAAAGAGGGAAGGTTATGCTCCTGTTTGTCCTGCTTGTACCTTTTGCTGGATCTGGTCCTTGTACAAGTCAACTTGTATCACTAACACAGCAAAAAACTCAGGAACCTACTTTTTATTGCTTCTGTTAACTTACTGCTATGATAGTTACTTAAACTGACTTACAGCACGTTCTGGGTGCTGGAACTATATCCAAGGAAGGAGTTGGGAGTATGAGAGCTTGAATGGAAAGGTAGGGAAGTCCCTTTCTGGTGATAGTCAGTGTCCTTAAGAAATGATAATCTTAAATTTCTTCCCTGCATTTTGTCCAATAATCAGTTTGATTTTGATTGCTATTTGAAGTATTCTAAGTGATGGTTACTTTTTGAAATAATTCCAAATTATAGCAGAGCCTTTAAATACGGTATGAGCAGTAGTGGCTTGGTATCTTTGTTTTGATTCTTTCTTCTTGGTTTTAATATCTTTTTGTGGCCAGAGATCCTTCAGTTGCCTGTTAAAATACTATGCATGGGCAAAGTCATTTTAAAGTCCGCAATACATTGGTTTTCAAGGTGTAGTGATAGCAATATTTCTGCACTCAGTTCAGACATGCATCCCAGGGTCCTGATTGACCTGGCTGATGTTGTTGCCAAGCCACTCTCCATTATATTTGAAAAATCATGTTGGTCAAGCAAAGGCACCGGTGACCAGAAAAAGGGAAATATTGCTCCTATTTTTAAAGAGGGTAGAAAAGAAGGCCCAGGGAACTAGAGACTGTTGAACCTCATCTCTGTACCAGGGAAGATTGTGGAGCAGATCCTCACAGAAGCAGTGTTGAGGCAGATGCAAAAACAAGGAGATGATATGAGACATCCAGCATGGCTGCACCAGGGATAAATCGTGACGATCAATCCAGTGGCCTTCTATGATGGAGCGATGGCAGCAGTTTGCAAGGGAAGATGACAGATTTCTGTAAGGCTTTGGATAGGATCCCTTATGAGTTCCTTATCTCCAAACTGAAGAGATGTGGATTTAATGGACTATTCAGTGGATAAGGAATTGGCTGCATGGACCCAGGCAAAGAGTTGTGTTCAATGACTGTGTCCTGATGGAAGCCAGGGATGAGTGGTGTCCCTCTGGGGTCCATCTTGGTACCAGGGCTCTCTAATATCTTTATCAATGACCCAGACAGTGGGATCATGAGCGCCCTCAGCAAGTTTGCAAATGACATGAGGCTGAGTGGTGCATTTGGCACAAGAGATGAAAGGGGGACCTGGGCAAACTTGAGAAGTAGGCCCATAGGAACTTCATGAAGTTCAGTGAGTCCAGGTGCAAGGTCCTGCCCCTTGATCGGGGCAATCCCAGACACAAATGCAGACTGGGAGAACGACTGAGTGATGGCCACAGAGATGCTCAGAGGACTGGAATACCTCTCCTATGAAGATGCACAGAGGGAGCCATGGTTGTTCATCGTGGAGAAGAGATGGCTTTGGGGAGACCTCATTGTGGTCTTCCATAACCTGAAGGAGGCTTATAAAAAAGAGGGGGAGTGACTTTTTACATGGGCAGATAGCGATAGGACATAGGGGAATGTAGGGTTTTAAACTACAAGAGAGTAGGATTAAATGAGATGTTAGGAAGAAATTCTGACTGTGAGGGTGGGGAGGCACTGGAACAGGTTGCCCAGGGAAGCTGTGTATGTCCCATTCCTGGAAGTGTTCAAGGCCAGGTTGGATGGGGCTCTGAGCATCCTGGTCTGGGGCTTGGAACTAGATATCTTTAAGGTCCCTTTCAGCCCAAGCCATTCTATGATTCTCTTATCAACATGTAATTCTTTTGACTTAGCTACGATATCTGTAAAGAATTGGGTACATGTTCTTTCTGAATTCTTTACTACCTCTGTATTGTGATGTTAGAATCTTAAATGTGTCATTGTGAAGAGATTGTTAAATTGAGCACTCAAACTGTTTTTCTAAAAACGTGCTTTTTAACCTTGATTATTTTTAATCTGCTTGTAGGCAGAAGCCAGACTTGCAGCCAAACGAGCAGCTCGAGCAGAAGCAAGAGATATACGTATGAGGGAGCTGGAGCGACAGCAAAAAGAGGTAGTGTAACTCATCAGGAATTCTTACAAACCTTTACTAAAATTCTTAATGTATTTTATTTCTGTATTCACATAAGATTTTTTTTTTAGTGTAATTCAGCTGCATGCTAGTATTTTCAGCATTAGAATTGGATTATACTGAAAGTATTCACAATAACTACCGTACGGCTGTGTGTTGCTCCACACATTTCTCCTAAAAATAAGTTCACATTTCTTGAGAAAAAACACTAGAAACTAGGTTTTCAGCACTCTGGTTGTTTCATGGTTATTGCATTTAATTCAAGTGTTGACATTGAATGCAAAAGAGTGAGAATTTTTTATTTTTCATGATTACGTTCAAATTAATGGAGTGCTGATATTTGGTTGTTGTGGGGGATTTTTCCTGTGGTAGTAACAAGTGCAATTTGCAAAACATTTTTTGACTTAATTTTATATGGTTCTTGTTAGGCCATAGTTCCAGGTTTTGAACTGCTGTAGGTATCTGGTATTATACTGAAGATTACATGGCAATTAACGTAGATTTTTCTGAATTTTCAATTTAGGAATCTAGTCTTGTGTGGGGACTAATTTATACTGTAAATGGTTTGTTTGTTTTTCTTTTTACATTCTTTAGTTTTCTCAGCATTCATATGATAGAAAATGGGCTCATATCCAGAAATGGATGGTAGGCTAAAATCACCTGTTGTGCATGTGTTTGCCATTCGGAGAACTAACAAAGGATTTGGAAGAAGTAATTAACTAATGGTTTGCTGTGTGTCATTTCAAAGTGTCTTATTACTGAAAGCAATTACTTATAAACTATATTTTGATGTGGATGTGCAGGACACTTTATATCAGCAAAAGGCAAACTATGGAATGAGATGCTTTTCTTTAAAATTAAGTCTTCTGTGTTTCTACCATGTGCTGGCTTAAATTCATTAATCTATATAAAATGAAATGAGATTAGTTTCAATTAGGTAAACATCTTAAAATTTATTTTTTTTTTTTAATTTCAATTAACTTCTTTTAATTTTTTTTTCCTTAGTGGTCTTGGATTTATTATTTTCCTCCTTTGAGTAGTTATTAAAACAGTTTTATGACTTAAAAATCATAGAAGATGAAAAAACCCCTTGTTTTCAGTTCACAATGATGAAATATTTGGCTGCTTAGTCAGATTAAATCTACTAATAGAGAAGGAGTAAAGATAGTTCAGTTTCGCAGAGCTGCTCTCCAGCCTCTTGTTCCCTAGTCTGTACACACAACCAGATTTGTCCCATCCATCCCAGGTGTGCAATCCAGCACTTTGCCTTGTTAAATCCCTCTTAATTTGTCGAGATCTCTCTGCAGAGCTTCTCTGCTCTTGTGGGAGTTGACAGCTCCTCCCAGTTTAGTGTTGTCGTCAAACTTACTTTGAGTCCTATGTCGAGGTCGTTCATGAAGCTGTTGAAGCGCACAGGGCCAAGGATGGAGCCCTGTGGAGCCCCACTAGTGACAGGTCACCTGTCTGATGTCACCCCAGTCACTATAAATCTCCGTGCCTCACCTGTGTGCTGACTGCTCACCCATCCCATAACACAGTTATCCAGCTGTGTGCTGGACACTTTGTTCAGGAGGACACTGTGTGAGACAGCATGAAAAGCTTTGCAAAAGTCCGTAAAGATCACATCTATTATCTTTCCTCGATCAACTCAGTGGGTTATGAAGTTCCTTTGACAAACTTCATGTGCTTCTTGAAAAGGTATATGGGAGATGTAAGGGATTTTTTTCTGGTTTTTAGGAGTGTACACTGTTGTGACTGTTTGGAATCACCCAGATTTAAGTAATACATGCTGATATTAGCCGTAATTTCAAATAGTAAAAGCTACAATAACAGTTAATTGGCACCCGTGTTGAGAAATCCTGGAACTGTCACTAGAATTTTATTTGCAGAAGTTGTGCTGACTTTATATTGTCTCTTTGCCTAGCTGGCATTTGTGTATATATTAGTTCTCATGTTACTCACAAAGAACAGCATAGATTTCTGTTACTTCTTGGCAAAATGCACATCTGAAGGTTTTTTTGCTTGAGAACAAGGGTTTCCAAAGTGTGGAATACAGAGTGCATTTGTGAGCAATTTCATGTCAAAATCGATGCCACTCTACTGAATGGCACCTTCTTTTTGCACTCCTAAGAGGCACATCTGCTACAGGATTCTGAAGAGATGTGCACTCCTTTCATGGATGGGGAGACCTAAAGCTCTGTATCAGATAAGGTGCAGAATTCAAACTTAAATGGTTAGAAATCGAGCTTGATAGATACCAGCAGCAGTTATCTGTCTACAATATGTACTATAGTACTTTATCCTTTGTCCTGAATATGCTGCACACTTAATACTGGCTTTCTATTTTCTGATTGAATGTCAGGAAGAGACTTGTTACCCAAGAACTAAGAGGAATCTTATATAAATGGCAAGCTGTCTGCTTGCCAGCTGCAGATGTTACTAACAGGTACTTGTCCATTTAGACCAGGGACACAAAGTGTATTTACAAGTGGCAATGATCAGAATATATTGTGTTGAAAAGTTAAATAGCACAAATATTAATTTTAAACTTCAAAACAGACGTTGTAGAGAGGAAGACTAAAATGTCATTATGAAATGAACCTACCCTCTCCCCCAGGAAGTTTCTTGTAGAATTTTAACGAGGCCTATGGAATAGTCATAAAATAATATTAAAGTAGTTAATGTATCCAGTGGTAGTGTAGAAGATAACCATGTGACCATAACCAGTATGAAAGCCAGCTTTAGTCTTCAGACACCCATCTGTGATCTGGAGGTGAAGCTTTTAATAACTGGCTTACAACCTTTAGAATAGTTTGACATACTGAAAACTGGAGGAAGTGAGTAATTTAAGGAAGGATTTCTGGTTTTAGAGCCCTGTTATAGCCTTCATGTTTACATATTGAACAATTGGAGGTGCTTATGTCATGTGAAACGTTTTAGTGTTTTAATTTTAAATTAATTGTGGTTTTGTCCTGCTTCTTCTCACATACTCCTTTGTGGGAGCCAAAATGAACATTCTCTCATCTTTCAACAGAACAAAAGATATTAAGGTGCCTTAGCTAGTTATCCTCCCTCAGATTTTTATAACTTGGGTTCATTATTTTCCCTGTCACTGTAGACCAGAACTAGTTGCAGAATTTAAAATTGATCGGTTTGCTTAAGCTTCGTTCCTCTAATAGAGAAAAAAATATAAAATATGTATGAGGAAACTGAGAATAATCATCTCTACTAGGGCTAAAATAACTTTGTAAAATATTCACATTCTGAATGTAGTAATTATATAGTACATTTCTTACTAATGTAGTTTTGTAAAGCTATTTTTTATTTTTAATTTAATTTCTTAAGTTAAAAAATCTTGTGCTTTTTTCTGCATTAATATACTAATCATAAGAAAGACTCACTAATGAATGCTAATTATTTATTCTATTAACCTGCACTATTTACATCTCTTAATGTAGTGTGTTGGTATTCTTACCCAAAGCAGGTGAAATAAGTTCTTCTGACTTGAATCAGTTCATTTGCCACCGTGGATTATTCAAAATGACACATGGCATTAAAAGTGCTAACAGCATGTTGCTCACTTCTGCTTCCTAGTACTATGTCAGGTTCTTTTTATTCTTCCCTATGAAATAACTCTGCATTTTTTCTTTCTCAGGAAGATTCAGAGAGGGCCAGGTATTCTCACCAGTCCAGTCGACATTCATATTTGGTCTGTGTTCAAACTGTGTACTTTTTGTTTTTCATCATGGCCTTTAAAAACCAAACCAAAACAAAAAACCAAACAACCAACAAAAAAAAAAAGTTTGAGTTTGGGTTTCATTTTCTTAGGGAGAGGATGAAGCTTTAAGTCTCCCAAGTATTAGCAGTTTTAATCATTATTTTAAGTCACATATAGCGCTGAAGTTCATCTGGTATTTTCTTTCCTTCAATACTAGCAAGGTAGTTTATTTTTATATGTTTCAATATTTCAGTCCTTTCTTTCACTTTGAGTATTACTGTGTTTCTGTAAGATCTGTGGAAGGAAAGGTAGCAGTACCTGAAGATACAATTTGAAGAAGAGTTTGGTATGATGCAAGGTTTTATTTCTCTGAGAAGGTGGGAATATGATGCAAGGTTTTATTTCTCTGAGAAGGTGGGAATATTATTAATGGCAAAAACTTACCTGAATGATGCAAGGTATCCCAAAGACTGCTAACAGAAATGTTTGTTGTATCGTATAGCCTTTTCTATATCATCTTTAGATCTTATACAGTGCTAAAGAATGGTTTTATTGAGGTTATGGAAACATTTTCCTGGTATTAATAGATCTGCCTGGAAATCGGCTTGTCATTGATCTTGCTCCATAGGCCAGGAAAGGGACAAAATACTAAAATAAAAGGCTCGGTTTTGTTTATTTTGGAAGGTGGAATAAGCTGTTTCTCTGTGTGACTTCAGAAAACAGTGATTGTTACTTACTAAGAGGTCTCAGCAATTAAATGTAGTCTTTGATGAATTGAATTTTGTGCAGTATCTTGCAAGTCCTGGAGTTAAGTGTTTCTGCAATTTGTCACACAGGTATTCTTACCAAATAAATAATTTAAATCAGGTAGTGTTGACTACTTTTTGAACAGTAAATGGTTTATAGAAAATACATGTAAAATATGCTACATGCCATACTTAGAAATTTGTGAGCTAGTACAGGTTTGCTCAGAACTGCTGTTGTCTTGTTTGACATACCAGATATGCCAAGATGGGGATTAAATAATTGACCTCTGTCTAAACAAGAGGGTTTGAATAACTGACCTCATTTGAGGGGGGCTTACCTAGAATTTATATGACTGTCTTGGTTATTTTGTCTCTTTAGTAGAGATGAACAGTTTTTAAGTTTATTTCATGTATTGATATATTCTTACAATTTCATTCTCAAGAGTTCTTTGGATGTCAGTGCATCTCACAGGAGCAGAGCAAGTACCTCCAGAAGGAGAGATCTTGTGGTGTGCAACCTGGAATGAGCATGCTTTTTATTTATGATGTGTGGTCTTCACATTATGATGTTTTCTGTGTCTACTTAGCAAAGCACTAAGTTTGGTGAAAGCATGCATATAGAAAATTATATTAATGGGGCTGCTGCAATTATTGTAGTAGTCAAGCACTTTGTGATAGCAAATTTGAGGGCTTAAAGAAAGTGCTAAGTAAAGTTATCTTCAAGACAGAACACTTACAAGTGTGAAGAGAATTAATCTCTTCGGTCTCTCCCTCCTCATGTTCCCAAAAGAGAAGTAAAATAAAGTGACAAAGGTTGCGCATCAACCTTAATAGGTACAAAGATGTTGCTAAAAGTTATTACAGGACACATTTTTCTTTCTTATACTGTGATTTTAATACTACAGACAAGGCTGAAATACAGAAATTTTACTTTTTCAGTAATGAGTATTTCTGTATATTTTGTGGTATTCCTAGTTTAGGCAACTGAAACATTTGTTAATAGACTCTTAAGATGTTAATAGCTATAAAATGTACAAGTGTTGGGTTGATAATGATTATCTGAGTGATCTGTCTTCATTCTCCAGTAGCAAGGTTGCTTATTGATAGGTAATCACTAAAGACAAAATCTGTTTAAAAAAAATAGATACTCAAGTTGGTTAAAATTGGTACAATGTCCTATGGGTCCTGTGTGGTAATACTTTTAGCAACACAGAAAGGTACCACAGTCTCTAAATTACATCTATAATGTTAAGATTTTATTTAATATATTATTAATATTGGATGTATTGGAACTATTGTGCTAATATGAAAACAACATGAAATAATATTAACTAAACCTGGCCTATAATATCTTATAAACAAATATAAAATATAAAACCATGGAAATTTTGGTGTTAATTTCGTATCAAGAAGAAATTTTCAGACATATCAATAGACAAGAATACATTATTTTTCTTGCAATCCTTCAGTAGTCTCATGTTGAAAATTACACTGGGGAATACTCCAGTTATTAGTATATTGTATAGTGTTCTCAAACGATCTGCAGTTTTTCTTCCTTTTTCCACTGTGTTTTAATAAGGCTTAGGGTGATGCTAAGTTACATTAGTTTTGTGTGTTACCTACAGTTAAAATAGCTGCAAAATTTTAAATAAACTGGGGGAAAAAAAAAGCTTGCTTTAAAAATTTAGGATTTCCATGTTAAAAAAAATTATAAACTTCACAGATTTTGCTGTTATTATCAAGAACATGGGACACAGGCTAAGCTACTATTACAAAGCTGTTTTCTTTAGTATCGTTAAGAGCTGCCAAATCTGGTAGAGCACCCTTCTCTTT
This sequence comes from Grallaria varia, assembly GCA_013396735.1. Classification (NCBI taxonomy): domain Eukaryota; kingdom Metazoa; phylum Chordata; class Aves; order Passeriformes; family Formicariidae; genus Grallaria; species Grallaria varia. Next base: position 51,148 of record VWZG01004120.1, on the reverse strand, counting down.
ATGCAGAGGTGATCCTTTCATTGCACTGCTCCTCCTTCTTACAAATGCTGTCTCAGTTTAATACAATCTACCATATGAGACTTGGCTTAATTATTTAAAATTCTGTTACCAAAATCACATGAAATGTTTCACATAACCTACTGCTGTCCAAAATTATCTCACTTTTCATAAATTGGGATGCTGTTTTAATTAAATATTCCAGCTTCAAAATGCACTTTAGCTTGGATAAATGGCATTCTTTCATGTATAAATTTTCATATTTTTTAACATAATGATTTGATTTTCATTTCATTTTCTTTTACTTCAGTATGACAGTGCTAAGGATAGATCTGCAAGATACTTGGTCCCTGTATGTTTTAACTTTGCATGTCTTTGACTGAGCACTGCTTTTGTTCTTTGTTTTTAAGGTGTGATGACACTAACTAGTGACTTTGAATTGCTGGTTTTAAAAAGTACATAAACTTGTACTATTGCGCTTTCAGACCTAGAATAGTTTCATGATTCTAACACTTTTTGTAGAATGCATGTATAAACTTTTTCAGGGAAAAAAAGGTGGCTGTCTTACAGTAGGCACTTTGAGTGTTTGTTATTTCTAAACTTTGGAGTGAAGTGACACAGATTAGACGTGGAGCACATTCTTTAAAAAAAGAAGAAAGTGTGTGAATGCATCTATTTGCATTCTCCATTTTCATATAGAAAGTTATTTCAGTCCTGAGAAAAAGAAGTTTGTCTGTATACTTTTACTTAAAAAAATTCTTTTATATTTTTATGAAGAGATAGTAGAATGTGTCACATTCTTAGCGATATTATGCCACATAGGATTTGTGTGTCTTCCTAAGAAAAGACAAGCATCAAGTACCACTAAAAGCAACATGTAAGCAGCTGAAAGAGCTGTATTTGTTTTAACAGCAGTGTTATCTGAATTAGCTACAGATAAACAAGCACAATATAACACTTAAAATAGTCTGTACTATTAAGCTTTTTTAATTTGTATATTGATGTTACTTTTTTTGTGAAATGGGAGCACTAGCTTAAGCCAAGTCTGTGTTAATCAGAATAAGGTTGGTTATAGTGTCACTTATCAGATCTTTTTAACGCAGTGATAAAAGCATGGCCTGTTTTTCTAATCATGTACTTAGAATTTCTGCGGTGTTTCTGTTGTAGGTGATAAAAACCTTAAATCTTTATGTTCAACTTCTTTATATTTTAAGATTGAAATGCTGCTACATAGCTGTATTAATTTTGTAAATTTTATTCTTAGAGTCATGCTTACAGTGAATCTCATAGTTCAAAGAAGAAAGCTGCTTATTCCCATAAACACTTATTGGTTAGTTTTCAAGTATAATATTAATTATAAATACACTAAGTGTGTAGAGTTATATACTGATACAGTTATGGATAAATTAATTAGCTTACTGACATTTGCGTAGATATTTTAAGGAAAAAAGGAACCTCTACTGTTGGTCAGACTCTGACCTCTAGTGTTCATATCAGGGTAATAACCGTTAATGAAATCATCTGAATAGAAATCTCATTGTGCTGGAGGCCTGGGGAAGGCTCTTGGAACTATTTAAAAGTGACACTTCTCCAGACCAAAGTTCATTCAGTCAGGATGGAGATATGTGTTCTATTCTAACACTCTTGTCTCTTATCAGATAGTGAGAAATATTTTAAATGTACATGTAAAGCAGATTGAATTTGATGTAGACCTTGACATTAACCCAGTGACTTCTGAGAAAGGCATGTGGATTATTTGGGTCTTGCAGAAACTATTCTAGAAAGTTCACTATAGAATATGTCAATATAGTGACAATAAATTAAATATTTTGGATGTAATTTCAGAGGGGTTTTGGTGCTGATGCATTAGTGGTTGCATCAGGGGTTAGGGGAGTCAGAGCAGCAGTGGATGCTTGAGCTGAGACAAGGCTGAAGGAATTGTAGTATTTAGTTATTGTTGTATTACAGCATTTCTCCATGCACTTTTGAGGTGCTATTTTCCTGTTCCCTCTGTTCCTAAATAAATGATTATATGGATATTTCTGCTTCCTGTTGCCTGTAGAGATATGAAGAGTTGCATTCTGCAGGCACTACTTTTTGCCATCTCTTCATCTGTCTGGTTTTTCTTTTTTTTATGTGTATATGAATTTTTTGCCCCACATTTGTATACATATGCAATTTGTGTAGAAAGTGTCAAAACCCAACAGAAGTAAGCCAGACTTTCACTATGTGCCCTTGGTGTAAAGAACAGTGGTAGGGCACAGGCTAATGCTGCTCATGTAAACATCCAGCCCCTCTTAAATTATTAGGGATTTCCGTCCTCTCTCCCACAAAATGCTTTTTATGATGGTATCTAATGGTCAAAAATCAAGTCAATAATTGTAGTAATTATTAGCAGGTTTTGTCAGTTATGTTTTTCATGTATTTCATGTTGGACTTGTCAAACTTTTGGAGTTTTCTTATTTATTAAGGAGGACAGAGTCTCAAAATTATTTATTATTTTGATTGAGTGTGGCATTAAAATATAGATAATGCTGATATACAGAGTACATAGTAGCTTTGGGGGTTTTATGCTTTACTGCTGAGGAAAGTTCTATGAATTTTGGGTCAACCACAGGCAAAACTTTACAGCATTCTATATGAGTTGTAAGCTTGGGAACATTTGGACTATGTTTAGATAGAAAGTTTATTTACAAGATCTACAGATGCAACCTTTTTTTTCTCTCTTCCCATCCTCACCCTCAGAGTGGAATTTACTATGATCAAAGAAATTATAGCAGCCTTGGATATAGTAAACCAGGTCCTTCCTACCATATTCGGGTCTGTCTCCTTTTCTTATATTAACTTCATTATTTATGTAAAATACATATATTTGGGTTTACTTACTAATGCTATATAATGCAAACCTCTCTTCTTCCCTCTATGACATTTCAGATTGTTGCATTTAATAGCATTACAGCTGTATTTCTTGCTTTTAAGGGTTGTCTTTTACAAAAGTAATGTGTGAAGTGTAGATTGCTCCTGTGTTCTGCCTATGTGGCATTTTAGATTTCAAGTAACAGATTTCAAATCATGATTGCTGTGTGATACACAAAAAACAACTAGCAGCTGTGACAGTTGCTATTTCAAATTCCTGTCTTTAAAAACAACAAAAGAGTCTTAAATGTTGAGCACCATTGTACTACTTTTTTTTCCACAGTAATATAAATGATAAAACAGTGCTCTGTCATGAGATGAGTGGTATCTTCCCGTACCTGCAGCTGCTATCATGGTCAGGTTTAAATAAGTAGCTAGAGGGAACTGACATGTCATTTGAAAGCTACTTAATTACTTATCATTCCCTTCCACAAATCTTCTAAGAACATTAAATTGCTTTAATTGATGTTTTAGTTTGATTTCAAAATAACCAGTTTTCTTAGAGGATTTTTCCACACTTTTCTTAAAGTTCCTGTCTATTATAGATATAAAATTTAGTATTTAAATCTTTAGAACTTTTGGGGGATATAGAACAATAGTTTAAAAAAATATGTGTGTAGAAACAGTGTTTTTGACCTTTTCTATTCTTCACACCATAGTCGTCGTCTTTACACAGTGATTCACTGGCACCAACTAGGAGTTACAGGGTTAGTACAATGTAAAATAATATCTCACTTTTGTTTGTCTGTTTGAATGGCCCACAGAAATATAAAACAACACCTTTCTTCATAGGTGTCTCCTTCTTTAAGCACCGGTTTGATAAGAAGTGTCAGTTTGGTTCGTAAGCACCATTTGCAGGCTGCCTTAAATTTGCACTGTATGGCCCTGAGGCTTGACAAAATTACATGTGCATTTTTTTATCTTTTTAGAGTTGCAGCTTCTGTGTGTCGTTTTGTGAAGGCATTCAGTTTAATGTTGATAACATTGTTAAATTGCCTCTTTAAAGTATTTTAGTAGTTGCTGTTTACTGACCTTTTTGCCAACAAGCATGAAGTTTTGGAATGCAACAATGATGTTGAAGAACACTGGGATTAGAACTAGTTAATCCAAGCATACTAAATAGCAACTGCATATATAATATTTTAAAAAAAAACATTTAAAGAAGTTAAGCATTTGAATGGGAAAAGGCATGTCAGGAGATAGCTGAAATTTGTGGTAAATACACATCGAATACTTTTAAATAGGATGCCATATTTAAACTTAAGAGACATGCAAAAATGCAATAGCATGAAAATCCAATCTGCAACTTTACAAAATAAAAAAGTAGCTAGAAGTGCCATAAGAATGGCTAAGATAGCTCTGCAAAAGGTTGTCTTTAGAAAGTGACATGCATGCCTGGAACTTTCTTTTCCTGTCACAATAGCGCAAATCCAACTTACACCACCATTTAGAGAGATGCAAAACAGTCTTATGTAATATTTTAAAGTAGTTCGTGAGGTCTTGTTCTGCATTTGGATTGCAAAAAAATAATTTACTTTTTTTGGCTTTGTGCATAATCTCAAGAAAGCATTAGAAGCTTCAGTGAGAGAACAAGACCATAATGACTACTACATACAGTTCTGATATACATATAATTTCTGCTAGACATCCCTTCGTAGGTAGGAGCAAAGCAGCATGAAACTGTAAATTTTCTTTTTAAATTCTATTGCTCAGAACTGCTTTTATTATCCACTGCATAAATTGATTTCAACCTTTCACCCTTAAACATTCTCCTTCAGGAAAACCGGTGTGGGTGAGCATAAAATAAAACTGATAAGTGTACAGCATAGCTTCAGTTCCCAGGTGTTAAAATTCTTGAGGGCTTCAGAACAGTTAAAACCAAATTGCAATTTAAACAGTATATTTTATTTTATTATGCAAATAGTTAAGGTCTGATTTTTTTAAAACTATTTGACTATTTTTCAGGGGAATTCTTAGATTTGTATTTGGAAATAGACATCCCCAGTAGTAACAGTAAATGCTGCTGAAAATCTTTAAAATTTGTTTGTCCTTTCAAGAAGTATAATATTAACTTGATAGGATAAGATAAAGTGGGTGACAGTGGATTGAGTTACAGTGCATGAGTGTGGCATGATGATTTCAGAGACTGGATATAAATGGTATTTCATTCCTTCTTTCTCAGTCCTCGTTGTGTGGTGATGGGTGACATAACTCGTATGGTTCTCACGCTCTGAAGTGTAATGGGCTTTTGGCTGTTTCTTTCATTATCTTTGCTTTCTGCAGACAAAAATCTATAAAAATTGTGAAAATGTCCTTCCTAACTTCCCTTTAGCCATCTGAAATCAGTTACTCTTCAAGAGCGAGCTCAGTCCGAAGTAGCCCTGTGGTGAGCATTCCTCTTGCACGGTTTGCTGAATGTTTGGTACTAATCAAGAGTTCCAAGTATGTCCACTGAGGTCACTTTACTGGCCAATGCACAGCCTTGAGTTTTCAATTCCACATCAAAGAAATTTCATTTGTCAGAGGTGTGATTTTTAGCAAGATGTCATGTTTTAGCAGCGACACAGTAAACTGTAGAAGCAACAGCGTATTTTGTTCTTTAAATATCGTTTAAATGTTTGTAATCTGTGTAAATGGAAGCAACTGGTAACTGAAGTATAGTGCATTGTCGGGGGTGCCACCCTATGTCATAGTTGGGGCAGACACGTGAAATATAATTCAATACGTGTGGAAAAGTCTTTCTTTTAGGGAAGAGGACTAATGTAAACTTTGTTTCACTCATTTTTATGGTGACTAGTATTAAAAATGGAGAGAAATTAATTTCTGGATCATTATTGTATTAAAAATGTCCTTCCAAAGTTGGCTTTTCCTGCTGCAAAGTGATTTTAAATAGTTTTACTTTGCTTCTGCCACAGAGCGACTGTCTTGAGTTTCATTGGTACAGCTGCTCATTTGTCATGCTATGCAGAAAAAAGTGTAGATCAGTGTTCTGGTCTGAGCTAAATTGAAATGTTCAGTCCTTTTTTAATTTCTCACATATTAACAGTGTTACAGATACTAAACAAATAAAAACACATTTGTCAGAAACTAATGTTTTTAGCTGCAACAGAGATGAGTGCATTTTTTGAGGGTGTAGGAAAAAGGTATTTTTTGCTGTTGCTTTATGAAGTTCCAAAACCTAAGAGGTATTAACATCCATTTATAGTCTGTTGAACTGAGAAAATACTGCTTGTCTCCTTGGGTTTTGTTAACGCTGGAATTCATTTCTTAAAAGTATATACTTTATAGATATATAGGAATATACATATAATTAGATCTCAGTATGTATATGTTATACCTATAATGCCAGGGTCCCATTCATTCATATGAGTGAATGCTTAGTAGAGTTCACAGTATCTGTTTAATGAAATAATCCTGGAAAGCAGATGAGGTAAAAATCTTAGGAATAATTTAACAATGACTTTCTGCTATTTTTGTGGTTTGTATTTGGGTTTCACTGTGGATAATGTGTTTTAAGTCAGCTTAGTACTCTGGAAACCAAAAGAGAAAGCAGGAGAGAAGAAGGAAACAGTAGAAAACACTGGTGAGAAACTCCATCTTAAAATGTATCTGTTTTGATAAACCCACTAAGAAGGATATTAACAGTGCAAAAGGTGTAGAAGGAGGAGCAGCAGGGTTTGTCAGGTGTACAGACTTTCAACAGCAAAGATAAGTGCATTTTGAATGAAAGAGCGCAGTGTTGTTACAGATTGCAGCCCAAGTTGCTGTTATTTGTTGTAATTGTAATACACATATGAAGAATTCTGTTCAGCATCTTTATACTTTGTGAAATGCAAGTGAAATAAGAAAGGTTAGCCAGATTTCCAACAATGAAAATTTATCTACTTTGTTACATTTAAAAAGATAAAGATATTATTTTAATGTGTAGATGTAGTTACAGCTGCAAATTCATTGCCAGAGAAATAGAACATATCATAGAAGTGACAACAAATAAAAATTCTGTAGTCCTAAACTCGCATAATCGGAGTCAGATGTTCATCAGCAAACTGTTTTATATATAGCTGTTATATATGTAATTTCCATGCACAATTGTGTAGAAGACATCTCACTGTCTTTTAATCAGAATAAGATGAGGCTACACGTACGTCAAGTACAAAGAAATTGGGTAAGGACAATATATTTTCAAACTGTTCATATAAGGATTTTTCTCTCCTCTAATCACTTTTAACATTCAATACAATGTTCACAGTAACTTTCTGCCTTTTGAAGTAGCATATTATCCATACACTTACTATGAACCTAATCTTCTCGTTGAGTACTGTTTAATGTGTGTAATGTTTCTCAGTTGAGTGTTTCCGTTGAACTCCCAAGGCAGTTGTAATTGCTGTAACGTGCTTAGATTTGTTTTGCCCTTTGTAACAAGTGATGTGTAGCACTGGCATTTTTTTTCCTCACCTCTCTAGGTGCCTGTCTGACATACATCTTTGGGGAGTAAGCTTGTCTTCTAATGTAAGATGTCTTAAAATTATGAATGAGAGGAAGCCCAGATCATATTCATATGCAACTAGTACTGCTGGGTTTGTGTTGATTTGAAAAAAAAGACAGAACTTGTAGAGAAAAAAATAAATTTATTTATCAACTTCTGTATTATCTGTCTTTATGATCTGCAAGCCTTTTTTGAAAGGTAATTTTTGTATTTGTGTTTGGCCTTAAATTAGTACCATTAAATTAAACCCTTTGTATCTTGATTGTAGTTTTTTATATTACTCTGACTGAGAAAAATGAAGCAACAAAAAGTGTTAATTGTTTTTAGTTTTAGATACTGTAAACTATAAGAATAACAAACATGAAGAGTGTTTACAAACAATGCCTTTGCTGACTAAAATGTATCAGTGTGGCACACCTTTTATTCATGTAGACACATCTGAAATAGCAAAAATCTTGAAGAGTAATTAAAATTTTACAGTTGTTAAACTTCTAGAAAAGCAAGAATAAATTGCAATAATGAAGATTTAAGTTAGGATTTCCTGTTTGGTTGTTTTTAATAAACTTCTGTTCATTCTGTGGTGTCATCTTCAGTTCTGTTTTCCCCTTCTCCTTATCTTTTGAAGTCCTCTGATTTTTCTGATCAAAGTGAGACTACTGCTGACTATTTTAGTCGTCCCAACCGCAGGGGAAGCATCGTTTCCGATGCAGATGACGGCCAAAGCTTGAACAGTGTGAGTGTAATGCTTGTTGTTACACCATGATGAATACACCAGACTCACTAACCATGGATCTTTTTTTCATACTCTGAAAGAGTAAATACTGTAAAAGCTTTCAGAGTTACTTAATTGCACAGATGTTTATTGAGGGATTGGGCCTGGTTTTGTATGAAAGTGTCGTGAGTGGATTTTTAGAAAGCATGCTGCTTTACTTTAAAGGAGATCTTGCATGTTGCTAGAAGCATGTGACAAGTGTGACACTTCACATTTTCTTCTCTATATGATAAGCTCAAGAAATTGTTAAAATGTAAAATATTTGGGTTTTTTTTCATATGGAAGTTAACAGTGCTGGGAGATTTGTGTGCTTTTGGAATATTATTACTTGCTTGAGTGACAAAAACACTTAAAACTGCGCCCAGAGTGTTCATTCAAGCAATATGAGATTTGTCAGGACCCATTGCTGAACACTCCTTGTTGGCTACGCACCTGTACTTGATCCCATGTTACAGGAAAATGATGGTTTTCCTGTGCCTCCCTTAGCCTGAACAATATTCATACAAAACCTTATCTGCCTTCTTTTTGTGGCTGCTCCAAGTTGTAAAAGTTCTTGTTACTTGCAGTCAAAACTTTTGTGTTTAATAGCGTGGGAAAAAGGGAAATTCTTTTGAAAGAGTGGTGAGGGTGAGCGGATGCAGTGGACAGGGAGGTTTGCGAGCACTGTGCTTATTTAGTGGAGCGAAGGGGTGCTGTGTGGTGACCAGCAGCATGCAGGTGCTTCCTTAGGTGAGAGCCAAGGTCTTCATACCTCGCCAAGCAGGGCAGCCAGGCCAGCAGCCCCACCCTGCAGTGTGTGCGCTCGGACTGGGCGCTGCAGGAGCTCCACGGTGAGGTCAGTGCTGCACCCTGGTGCGTTCCAGCGAGGCTGGGGAGACTTGGATAAAGCCACAGCTGAGCTGCAGTGATGGCAGCAGTGCTGCTTTGAATGGGAGGCTGACAGCTGGAGTACTCCTGCAACCGCTTTCTGTGACTGCTTGTAGATGCTTTAATACTGTTACAGTGCTATCTGACTTGTATCGTAATAACACGCATTATTTATCATTTGTTCATCCTTAGAGCATGACAGGCTGGTCATTTCTCTAGCTTAAACTTCAGCTTTTCTTTCCATAATAAAGCTGATTTTCTGAAGTTTATGCTGAAAGGAAATGTGGAGGCTGAGACCAGTATTTATGCTGCCTTCTCAGTTGCTTTTATCATCATCATTATGTATTATTGCATTCCAAATTTACATATTTGTTTAGGTTAGTCTAAATGTATACTTCAGATCAATTGGATTCTTTAGATCGTGTTATTACCACAGTGGTGACAAATTTTGCAAGGTACAATTTCAGTACATCATTGGAGATAGTGAATTTTGTTATGGAAAAGCAATGTAGCTTCTATAGAAACCACAACAGAAGGATAAAGAAAGGTCTTACAAAGTGGTATTTGTTTCTGCTGTGATTGCAGTGGATTTCAAAATCTCTTGGCCCTGGCCTGGAAGTAAAAGAGGTGTTCTCAGAAACGCAAAGACATTTCAGATGCCATAGTAAATACTTGTTTTGAAAATATGGCAACATGTCTAATTCCACCTATTTTGATTCATAGAAATGTAGAAAATGTAGAAATCTACAATATAATTTGGTAATAACGGAGTTTCCTAAATAAGAAGAGGGTGTGGTAGTTCTTTCGCTTAGGCTTCAATACATAAAATATTAATTGAAATTATTTTGTATGTTGCTATTAGTTAGTGCACTTTAGTGTACCTGAATCAGTTTTCTCCTGATGTAATTACAGGTTTCACCAAAGAAATGGAGAGAACTAAATGTGTTTTCCATTAAGTAGGACATTCACACTGCTGTCACTGAGTGCCTGACGTGTACTTGCATGAAGCTTTGGTTTTGTTATGTCACTGAGTGTTGTAGGCACTGCTCTGTTGAAATTTAAACATGTTTTGTTGTTCAATTTTGATAATGACCTTTTTAAAACTTTAAAAAAAGAGCTTCTGGATTTTTCTTTACAACCATTCATTTTATTTTGCAGTTGAGGTAAAAACTGCCTCTCTGGGATGAATATTGTTTTTCCTGTCTTGATCTGTGCTAATGTCTGGAATTGTTTAATTTTTCATTTTTAAGTATTTCTCAGTGTCTTTGAACAGAAGATGCTGGTTCAGTAGTCCTGTGGTGCAAAAGGTAATTGCATTCCCTATTCTCTTTCAGCTGGAAGAAAAGAGTGAAAAGTCCCATTCAGAAATATTTTCAAGGGTAAGAGATTTTAATTTAAAGATTATTTAAAGTCAGTGTTCATCCACAAGTTCACAAGTATTAAAATAGTTCAAAAAGTATAAATGCTGTGTATTTTTTAGCAGTGTAGCTTGCAGAGATGTTTTTGGACATATTTTTTATCTCTCAAAATAAATGCTTTGTGTCTTTTATTTCCTGAGTAAAAAATTTTATTGTTTAGCTTACTTATGGCCAGTAATAATTTTCTATACAATTCATTTTCCATGTTAGTAGGAAAGGCTAAATTTTAAGTGGCTAAGGCTATAATGTTCTGATAAACTAGTAAGTCATCAAAGAGAAATCTCACAAAGACGAAACACAAGTGCTGGAAAATAATGGAAAATCTTGTCTGTAAACTAATATTAGGAAAAACGAGAGAAAACTGCTCTGTGGCTGTAAAGAAACTCATGAAGAGTAATGCCACTGATACCAGAAATGGCCACAAGATTGCTGATATGATGGTTTTTTTCCTTTTTAAGCCCTCATCTCGCAATTCAGCAAGTGCAACTCCTCTGAGTGGAAACTCATCTCGGAGAGGAAGTGGAGATGCAAGCAGTTTGGTGGATCCTGATGCCTCCCTCAGTGAATTACGGGTAAATTGCATTTTCAGAGAATTTGAAGCTAGTTTAAATAGGAGGGATTTTTTTGTTTGTTTTTAACACAGAACTTCTGTAATAATAAAAAGTTATAAAGATACAATTTTCAATCATTGAAGGATTTCTTTATCTCAGTAATCGTATTTGTTGTGCTCATAAGTCTTTGTGGTGCTAACAGTTTAGCTTATATTAAGATAAAACTGAGTTTATGTCAAATTTCAAACAGTTCTGTCCTATTTGAGTTCTCTTGGATTCAGGGATATAAATAAAACCTTCATTTCCATGAAGTTATTGTGAATTAATTGTAAATTCTGGGAATTATTGCAGACTTTGTAATTTGACAGAACTGCATGTTAAAGCTTTTAATGCTTTTTTGACTATAAATTATTTCCCCATACTTCTTATGCAATGGTTCATTCCTATGTCCTGCAGGATATCTATGATCTTAAGGACCAGATACACGATGTAGAAGGGAGATACATGCAGGGACTTAAAGAACTAAAGGTATCAGGGCTCCTCCCAAGCATGCATTCTGTATGGGTGTTTTTGGGTAATGGAGTTATCACTGGTTTTGCTAACATATAATGGCTTTACTAACAAATTTTTGAATTTCTTTAAAGCATGTATCTAACTTTTAATGCATAAACAGCTTCAGCTTAAAATGTACATGAGATGGTGTATGTTCATTATTTGATCAATGTTGAAAGAGTATTAAACTTTCATATTTATATATACAGGGGTGTTTCCTGGCAAGATTATGAGAGGTTCAATTTATATTTTTTAGAGTTTTGTTAGCAAACAAATAGATAATCTAAGTAATTACTAGGTATTGAATGGGGAACAAAAAAATGGGAGATAGTTATGGTAAAGAACGTAAGAATTAATATTCCAAGTTTCAACACATACTATATCTTCTAAAGCAAAAACAAATAATAAGTCTGAAAAATGTGCTGCAATTAATTTGGATAGGCATATTAACTTTGTTTTAATACTTTGCCATTAAGAAATTTTTCTTTTTTTTTATGCTTATGGTTTATGTTGCCATCATGCTCAACTAAATCAGGTTGTCCTCCCACACGGGACACAACCTGCAGCTTGCACTGCAGCCACACACCAAGCTACCTGCTCCAGGTGTAGTTCTCCACGTGAGATTTATCTGTATTTGGACTCATTTATACTAGTGTGAATACTTCTATTTTGTAAGTTTTCACATAGTTAACTGTGCAGTTAATTTAAAGTATTAGTATTTTCACCTGCTGTGTGTTGAAGGGAACTGAATGCAGCAAATGATGTGACTTAAAAGTCTTTCTCACAATATTTGTTCTGTTCTCTTTCCTGTTACCTAATTCTGAATGGTTTCATGTAAAAGTAGAGATCTTTCCATATTTGTTTTATATCCACAGAGAGACTAAATTTTATGAATGCTTCTTGTACTAGAGCACATAACAGTGGTGTATTTAACCCCTTCCTTGATTTTCTTCAATTAAACAGTGGATTAGATGGTGTAGTAAAGAAAAAAAACATGTAATTTGAGCTGTTCGGTGTAGAAAAATTCTTACCTCTTTAGGGGATAAATACCTTTGAATCTGATTGCCATATGCTCAGATGAAGAGTGTTTTGTTTTAATTATATTACCATATAAATGTCAAAAGGGCTTCAAAGTACAGTGGATGTCAAGGTTATCAGACATAGCTGTGATTGAATGTAACGTGAGACTGTTTCGTATTTTCAGAACGGATGTAACGCTCGTGCTTTTGCATGTTTGCCAGCATCTCATGACTCCTGTTCTGAATCATTGCTAATGCATTGACTTATTGTAATCCATTACACTTGCCATAAAGCACAGTGTGCAATGGACAGTAAGATCTTCAGTTATGTCTGGCTGTCAGAATTTAATTGCGTTTTACGCTGTTGCTAATACTGAACGGTATGTTCCTAAGTTAATTTGCATTCTATAGATTTTTTGGGGGGAACCCTTCATTTTAATTAGGAAGGTATTGCCTTTTCCTCAACTTGTGCTTTAGCAGGTTTGTTTGTTCTAGAATAGGTGCTAGGATACTTTCATTTCCACTGCTTTTAAGGGGCTTTTTTTCAGTGATTTTTAATCACACTACCATCCAGTCTCTCTGGTTGCCCATCTCTCATGCTGCTAAAAGTGTGAACTTTCACTGCAAATATACTGAATGTTAGCAGAATAAACTCCAGTGTGCATAGCCAAGCAGGCTAATTTTTATAGCCCTTTGACTTTACTGATAGAATTGTGAGTGGTATTTCTTCATAGCTTTAGGTTATGTGGAGAGCTGTATCTGTTTTCTTTCTGGCCTGTTCCCACTGCTTCATCCTTGGAAATCCCGCTGCCTCCTAAAAGTGTTTCAGAAATTATTTAAAATCCATATAATTTTTCATCAAACTGGAAGACTTCTGAAACTACACGAAATTCTTGAACCATAGGGAGCATACGTAATACTTAACTTGCAAAGAAGAAACAGTTCCAGAGAAGTCTTGGCAATATTCCATTTTTTTTTAAAACCATCAGAGACTCTTAGACATAGCTTAGTTTCTCTCTCAGAAGCAGTCTCTTCATTGTAATTTTTTGTTAAATTTCATATCTGCCTGTACAATTACTATAGCATTCATTATAAACCTAGTATTTTTCTTTTTTTTCCTCTAAACTGGATTGTTCTTTGAAAGTCTTTGGAAGGCTTGTTGTCTCTAGCATTTTGTTTTGCCAGTCTTTATAAATCTTGTCATACTTAGAGCATCACAAAAAAATGTTTTCCCTGGTTTTAATCTTCTTAATTACTTGAATGCACTTATATATGTCTTTAATTTCTTTCATTTTTTTTCTTTTCTCTTATCCCAAGTCATCTTTGCTATTTTCTACTTCCCAGATGATAATTGTACCTTTCTTATATTTTCACAACGTAACCTGTTTTGTCTTTTCTGATCCATAGTCTGCCCATATATATTGTAAGTTATTTTTTTCTGGGGTTTCTGAAAAATTGTATTTCTCCAGCAGAAAATTCTGGAATTCAGTGAGTAGAATAGAAAGGTATAAATACATGTGATTATGATAAAATTATAAATGGTAAAATACATACTTTAAGGACAGGTTTCTCAAAATGGAGATTTACAACATGGAAGAGGGTTTGGGGGTAGGGATTTTTTTGTCTTTCTTGTAGTGGAACACTGAACTGTGACTTGGTATTTCTAGAAAGAGGACACAAATATAATTCTGAAGCATAAATATTTGTATAATTTCACTGTATAACAGATAGCACTCTTCATTGTTTTCTTAAGAAACTTAGATTGTTACCACCTTCTCCCTTAATATCTTAGTCCTGGTGTTCTGTTTTCTGGAAAACCCAAGCTTCATGCCCTTCCTGTGCTCCCAGTATTACTACTGTCATAATACAAATAATTAAAAATGGAGATTATGCTGCTTATGCCTTCAAGGACAGATTATATGAAATACTACGAGATTCATAGTAGGTCACTGATCTACTTTGTAAGGTGATTGACTTAATAGTTCTTTTTCAATTCTAAAATTAGGACTCTGGGAAAATCAATTTTTATATTTTTAAAATCATAGAATGTTAAGGGGTTGGAATGGACCTTAAAACATCTGGTCTATATCCCCATATAATGCACATTGAAATAATTGCACATTTAAAAGTGTCTGGAGTGATATTTGTTGTAAGTGGTTAAATGGTTCACACTTGTTACAGTACTGACAAAAATCAATAGGATCATTAAAAATGGGATAAGAAAATAGGAGAGGGTTGTGCAAGAGGGTATAGAGCAAGAGATACGTGCCCCTTCTGGCAGAGAATCAAACGTGTGAATCTTTACTTGTGCTTTTTTTTAAAATCTTGGTAAGAAATACAAAGACCAAATATCTGCTTAAGCAGGGAGTCCTTATTACTGCAATAATATGACTACTTTAAACCTTTGAATCTAAGGTAACAGGGCACTACTTAAATAATGAGCATTAAGTTAAAGCTGCTTGGAAGTATTTTTGGGATCTTCTTTGGTGATTTGATTATCTGAGTTCTGTCAGTTTTTTTGCCTCATTCTGATGTGTTTTCTCTTGCATGCCTTGAAAATATAATAAAGCTATGATACTATTACTGTATCCCTATGAGTTAAGTTGTGAAGGTGGCAGAGTAGAAAACGCCAGTGGAATATTATCTTGTGCTTTTCATGCCTTTGTAACGATAACTTTTCATTGCTGTGTATGACCTAACTCAATTAATGGGAATTCAACTGTGACTTGGTGTCTGTAAAGGGAATATTTTAACATTATTACAATGCATCAAAAAGTTAGGCTAATGTAAACCTTTCTGCTCTCTGTAGGATTCACTAGCTGAAGTTGAAGAGAAGTACAAGAAAGCTATGGTTTCCAACGCTCAACTAGACAATGAGAAAAACAACTTGGTTTACCAAGTGGATACTTTAAAGGATGTTATTGAGGAGAAAGAAGAACAGATAGCAGAGTTCTATAGGGAGAATGAAGAGAAGTCAAAGGTATTTTTTTTTCTAATTAAAAATTATAGAATTCTGGACTACTTCATAAAAACAGATGAAAACTTTCAGATTAGCTTTTCTTGTTAATATTGTGCTTAAGCCTTTATGGCATCTTTTCTCTCTTCTCTACATCTTATTAAATAAAACCTTCTGTGTAGTATCTGGGGAGCTTACCTAAAACACTAATTCAGTGATGTTTTTAACTCTTTGGTAGGTAGAATTTTTTCAAATTGTTGCAGTAATTACTTGCATAACTCAAAAGAAATATAAATAATTGATTTATTTAATATAGGAATTGGAAAGACAGAAACACACCTGCAATATTCTGCAGCATAAGCTGAATGAACTTAAAGAGGGCCTTCGACAGAGAGATGAATTGATAGAGGTATGTTCATATGAGATAATGTATGATAGAACTTGTGCAAATAAGTATGGTTTAAGATTTGAATGGGAACAGCCATCATGTACAAAACAGGATTAAATATTATCTGCATTTTTAAGAAAGAATTTATCTCGTTTTAGTGGGTAGAATTTAAGCCACTAATCTCCCCAAATTTATAAAGTTGAAAATGTCTCTGTGAGGTTGTCAAATGTGTTACATCTTGTAAAATCCTTAGTTTTTATGAGAATTTTGATTCTCTCGTGAGTGTTCTTAGTAACTTTTCTTTGTTGTGAGGGCAGAGCTAATTTTCATGTGGCTGAAATCTTTTTCCACATCTAGAGGTTCTGATGCATGGATGATGCCAAATGTTACTCTTCACCTTTCCCAAAAGTTTCCGTTTCAGTTGTTTCAGATTTTTGTGAACATCAACTACTGAAGTTTGCAGTAGTGACTGCTTGATTGCTTACCAGTCAAGCATAAATCCAGCAACACTGGTCAGCATGTTAATGGGTCAGAACCATGTTGCTGGGTGTGTGGTGTGTTCTTTTCCCCTCTCACCCTGTTCTTTATCCCTTTTACCCTTCTGGGAACAAATCCGTGTGCCCTAAAATCCCATAACGATTATCAGTCTTCATTTTAAAAAGGTCCACAAAAACATATATGTATATATATATTGCTGACAGTATGTGGGTACTCATTTCCCAATGATTTCAGTTACAACATTGAAAGCTGTAGTTCAATTAATACATTATTTTCCCACTGCCCATAGTTTCAGTAAAAATTGATGATTTTTAAGTGTATGGGCAAAAGTTCCCACTACCTGATTTTCAAAAGCTAATATTTCACTGTTCCTTTATTTCCTCACTATGTTCTTGTGTTGTCCAGGTAGTTCAGTAACTCCAAAAGACTTGTGAAAAGTCCCAGTTCTATTTTGGAAGTAATATGCTTAATGAACTGGAGTTGATATGACTTCCTAGCAGAAGAAAAGAAATAAGATTAGCCTTAGTATCAGCGTTTTGAGTCACATACATGCTGACAAGCAAAAAAAAACCCTAGAAAATTCTGGTTGGAGCTCTGTTGCTTGCTGTAGGTCATCTTTGACTAAGCTAAGAATTAAAAAATACCTTTATATGTTCTTGCTTGGGGTTTTATTGTATTTCAGTGGTTTTTAAATATACTAATCAAGAATATGCAATAGGTTTATCGGGTGTGTTTGCTTTTGTAGCATGTGTTGAATATTCACAAATGCATCCAGTTTGTTCAAGGATTTGGCCCATATTTACCATTTATTTGAGCAATTTCTCTGTCTGTTAACACTGAGAGAAAATCTAGCTGAAGCCATGCAGCTTTTTGCAGAAAGGCATTGCCTTTCATTCCCAGGTGTAAAATCAAGTTCATTCATTAGAGGGAAAATAATTTTCTCTAGCCCCAAAAATTCTTATGACATCTTCATACCTAAGAATTTGAGTTATGTTTGCAGGGCGAGCAGCAAAATACAGTGACTGTCAGCTAACAAAATTGGGCCACGCTTAATATGTATTCATATGGTTTTAGAAGGCAGTGTAAGCAGCTGTCTTTCACTTCTGGATGCTTGATTCAAACTCTCTTCTTTATACTTTCATGAAACTATTTTGTTGTGTAAAACATTAATAAAACCACTTGTTAACATTAGTATTCACTTCCAATGGGGACTTGAAGGTATTTAGAAATTGCAATGGGGTAGTTACATTTCTCTAGAAAGGGTGTTATCCCCAGAGTGCACTGGGAACAGTTGCTAAAGAAAAGTAGCTCTAGATGCATTAAATTCTCCCATCAGCTTTGATTGAATCAAATTAATTACCATTTCTCTTGCATGAATTCATAAGAAATATATTGCATTAAGCTGCATGCTATTCCTGTAGCTTCATGCCCATAAACTCTTTGGTTTACTGTTATTACTTAATTTCCTTTATCTGTTTGAATGTTTGTTCTTTTTCCATTTCCTTACTTTTCTTTCCTCTTTTATTCTTCCCTCATCCTATTTACTACAGGAGAATCAACGTATGCAGGAGAATATAGACTCCATAACCAAAGAGGTGTTTGATCTCCAGGAGACAATTAATTGGAAAGATAAAAAAATAGGGGTATGAATCAAATATGAGAGGAAAGGTATTTTTTTTAATTTAGAAATAGATGGATGCTCCCTGCACCCCAAGGAATGCTGTGTACTCCAAAGAAATGAAGGCCACTCCCAATTTAAAAGTATAAAATGTTTTGTAGTCTGTCTCATGCTTAGAAAACGAGCTGCACTTCATCTTTACTTGCATAATGATGAGTAATGCTAATTAAATCTGTAAGATAAGCCATTACACGTATGATTTTATAGTATTTTACAAAATATTTAATGGCATACCTAGTGCTAAAAAACACAATCTCAAATTGACTTCTGCAGCCAGCTTGTGCATTCCTGTATTGCACTTCTGATCCTTCCTGGACCATTTGGCTTGGATGCAACACTGAACCAAACTGGTTTTTTGATACCACACATGAAGTGCCAGAGGTACCAACTATTGGAATTGAGAGTTGGAATCTAAGCAATGGTTGTGTGGTACCCTTTGAGGATCATCTGTAGGGTTTCTGTATGGGAAGGAAGGCGGTACAGGAGAACTGTGCTGATCTCACTCTGCAGCTAATGTAGGTCAGGCAGGGTTTGTCAGCTCTGCTGCTGGGCAGCGCAGAGGTCACAGAACTGTGGGAGTCAGCCTGATCCTCAGTGATAACTATGTGGCTCTGAACCTGTGGCTGTTCTGGGCCACAAGCAGATTGCCTGGTGGCGATAGGGAGTTCATTGGAAAGCCTCTAGAAAGGAGTTTCTGCATCTTAGCAACTCTAGGGTCATTTCTCTCTAACTGAATTTTACACCAGATTTCAATATATGCAGATTTCTTTGAAATTTGTTTATTTGCTAGAGCTCAAGTCACTTCGAAAAGTTATCTTTTCGCTAATGGTGCCCCGCTATACTATCTTATATTTATTTCATATTTCAGTCTTTCTATCCATATGGTGATATTCTCTTCCATCATTAAAAAATTTCAACGTTCTTAATGTTTTTCTGGACATTCTTCTGAAAGCTTTTTTATCTTTAATTTTCCATATTTTTCCATACTTCTCACATTTGCATATCAGACCATCTCAACTTGTGCAATATTTTTGTCCTCTTTCAAATGCATTGCCAGAGTTAGTACAGAGCATATCTAATGTTCAAAATATAGCTACCAGTCAGAATGACAAGGAAGATACATTTTGCTTTAACCAAATTTGTCTTGCCAGTTTCTGTGTTCTTACAAACACCGTAACTGGGTATTTTTTCTCCTTTTTTTTCTTTTTTTTTTTGCTATCCAAAGATTGAAATCTCTAACTTGTGAAAATGTAAAAACATTGCTCTTCTCTTTCTCACATCTATAAATATTTACATACTTTTCATAGCTGAGTTTTTGAGTCTTTCTCCCTACCATGGAGCAACTTTGCTAATTTTTATTCTATTCCAGTTTCAGAGGTCTCTGAGAAGTTTCACAATGTAGTTTATAACTAAAATTGTAACCTAGTTTTACAAAGTATGCAAAACTGTTGCTGCCTCAGAGAAAGAAAGGGAGGCAAACAGAACAAAGATAGTATGAATTTGTTTTACACCTGCCTTCTTATGTTGTCCTGTTTCTAGAGTGATTGAAATTTGCAGTTGTATTTGATCTTAAATTGCATCAGTTTGAGGACACTGGTCTGGAGCTTCAGGTTATATTCCTGAAATACACAACTATTTTACTGTTTGGTGGCTCCAAACTGTGCGAGCATTGTCAGCTTGAAATCAGTAGTGACAGCTCTGACTTTGATACAGATTTCATGAAGGTTTTTGGAATATTCAGAAAATAAGACCCCAGACAAATCTGCTTTATGCAGTATGATTTTACTCATACTGGTGTGTTAAAACATGCCCACAGAGCGTAGTTGTCCTGATTTCTGTCCCCTGTCCCAACAGAGGAATTGCAGAAGTAGATTTCTTATAAAATCCATGTCATACTAAATTAATCCCTGAGCATAAAAACACTTGGAGTTTTACTGAAGCTTTCCAACAGTGAATCTTTACTAAGCTCTCCATGGGTGGAGATGTATAGTTACATCAGTTTTGCTTCCTTCCCCATCATAATTTTCTGATTTCAGCACTTGTGCATTAGGGGGTGGGTTTGAAATGTTTTTTTTTTTGGGAAGGTCACCATCACCACAGGACAGTCAGACACACGGGATCTGTGTCTGTAGTGTGATTCTGCACCTCTGTGTCCTTTCTCCCTAATGGGTGAAATTACTTCCCCCTCTCTCCTGCCACTATTTTTCGAAAAGGACAAAGATGTATGTGTCTTTTTAAGTGAAACGCAGAATGATGTCATGATTAAGGTTCTTCACACTATTTATAATGTAGTTAGAGATCTAGTGTGCATTAGAAAATAATAGGACATCTTACAAATTCTTATCTAAGATGTCACAGCTGATGTTTTCACTCATGTTGAATTACCTCTATTTTAAATGTTACATTTGCATAATAATCAACCAAGAGCAACAGCGCTTGTTAAAATTTTCTGTTGCAATTGAGTAGTGCATTGAAACATTGCTTTAGTATAAAGATTCTCAGTGGTTACCAGAATTCAGCCTCATGCAGCTGTGGGGTGCAATTACAGTACAGAAGTATACACCTTCATTTCTTTCTTGGTATCAGTCCATTCCTAAGCATTCATGCATAACATAAAGTCTAGCTGGATAATTGTCCTGGCCAAATGGGTGTATACTTTTGCAGTTCCTGTATGGGGAGGATTATTTTAATGCATGTAGTATTGAATTTGGATAGAATGCTGCAATGCTGCCCAGTCAAGTGAAAATGCCTGATTAACTGCCAGGTAGCACAGCTCCAGGAGAGGTAGGCAAACCCATCCACATCCATCCTGCACTTTTAGCTGCCATACTTTTTTGTGCTAAAATAGTGCTGCTAGAGTTTGCTGCTTTTTTTCCCCTCAAAAACTGACTGCTTTGGTTTTAGCAAATAGTGTTTTGTACCCTTAAGCTACCAGTGAATTAGTATTTGTAAGTGGATACATCGAAGGTCTTTTATGATGTGCAATGTCAACTGCTGTACCCTATAAAAGGTAGAGAAATTAGTTCAATAGATGTAATGGTTTAGGATCTTTTCCACTGGAGTGTCAGCAATTTTTATTTCTGGCTACAGAAGAATCGCTTACTTTTTTGGTATTCAATTTAGTTTGTAAAAATTTACCAAAAATAGATTTCACTATAAAAATTCTGTTGTAGAATCTACTAAGAGTTGCCTGAAAAAGAAAGTCATGACAAATGCAGCATGAAGCTAAATATGCAACTTGTAGAGAGCAGTTACCAGAGATATATGTTGATATATATTTCAAAAGCCCTTTTAATTTCTTTACTTTTATTGAGCTCTTTGTATTTACTTGTAGAAAATCTCTCTGCTGTCTGTCATATGCTCTTTCTCTGTGCCATTCTTTTTCTTGCTATCTGCCTGAGCCCAGGCCCTAGAAAGACAGAAAGATTACTTTGACTGCATTAAGAATGAGCGAGATGAGCTCAGAGAGGAGTTGGCTCACCTGAAGGAAACAATGAAGAGAGGAGAGGTATGTTGGTAGTAGTTACTTTACAGTAACAGAAATCCAAGAATGGGACATGAAATCAAGGTCAGTGAAAAAGAGGAAGAACGGTTACTCTTCTTGTGCAGTCTGAAAACCTGACCTTAGGGTAGGATAAATGGTCCATTTCATTGTAACTGTTTCAATTAACTTCTAAAGCTCTTAAAAAACTTCTCAAATTATTTATGTTTTAGCAGTTTCCTTGTATGAGTATTTCTTTTTCTTTTGTATTTTTAGAAACATGGACTAGTTATAATTCCAGATGGCACACCAAATGGTGATGTAAACCATGAATCGGTGGTTGGTGCAATAACAGTCGTATCACAGGAAGCTGCTCAAGTCTTGGAATCTGCAGGAGAGGGACCACTAGGTAAAAATATCCTAACATGCTTTATAGAGTATTAGAGGTCTTTGATTCCCTCCTGTTCACAGTGGGTGTGATTTACAGCTGCAGAAAGATACCTGTGATGCTTCTGTAATACGTGCTTACACAACTTTCAGGACTGATTTATTTTAGTTTTTTGCATACGCTGAGTAAAAAGACAGATGTTATATTTTGAGTAACAAAAAATAATAATATGTGCTTGTATGTTTCCAATGGATTTGCTCTCTTGGTCCAGTTTCTGTTTTATTACTATCAGAAAACATCTTGCCTGGAAGTGTAGTCTTTTGTATTAGTATGTTTTCTGTTTGTTTCTTGAAAATTATTCTTTGGAAGTATGTGTGATCAGTGAAAGAACAGCAAGTGCAGTCTTCCATCACAAGGAAAAGAAGTTTTAAACCAAAAAGTGATAGGGACAACAGAAAGGTACATATTGGGGGAGTAGTTACTTTAACTTGCTTTTATCCTTAGGTTGAACAAGTAGTTATATGCATAGTCAATCCACTGTAAAACTCTTGTCAACATGTGAAGGAACAACTCTATGTACTTGGATTATGTTTGTGCATAATAGATAATAGTTACGTATTTTTGTATTGACAGAAATTAAACTCAATACATATTTCTGCTCTGGCTCCTCACAGGGAAGTACAAATGTCATTCTGCTTTCTTTCTGTCCAAGCTACCATTTCTAAGGCAGCTGCTCTAATCTTAGCACGATGTTCCTTCACAGACTGTTTTGTAGCCATTATTGATCTGGCTGACTGGAGATACTGCTGCATTCCCATGGCTCCTTCCCCAAGTAATTTTTTCATGGTTTGAGAATACTTTTTACAAACTTTCTAAACCTATGGGGAAGCTTAGTGGCTTTCCTGAAGAGGCAGCAACCTCTGAATGAGACAGGCAAAAGAGTATAAAATCTGAAGAAGCCTGTGTTGCAAATGGCTGTTCTAGATATTGGGACAAAGTATTTTAGTATTAGTTTTATTATTAAAAAATGTCCTCAGCTGTTAATTTACTTTGAAGGTTTACTAAACCCATAGGTCTTGCTTTTGGAATCATTATACTAATAAACAGCGTGAATGAAGTCTTTTCCCCTTTTTATTAACTGAAGGTTAGTGTGTTATTAGTGAGGTACCAAAGTTTTGTGGTCCCAGTGCTACTAGCTTTGAAGCGCATTTTCTTTGAAATAGAATGAAAAGTTATGAAAAACGTGTTCTTAGTTACAATTTTCTCTGATTTTTAATCGTGTTCTTTGCTTTTTAGATATCAGGCTACGAAAACTGGCTGGAGAAAAGGAGGAATTATTGTCCCAGGTAAAATAAGCCATTCATTTCAAAAGTGACTTTTGTGTATTCTTTTGCAGACTATTAATATATTAGCAATAAACACATATTAAGCACCAGAAGTACTTAATCAAATACATAAGCAAAAATAAAAATAAAAGCAAAATAAAATACTCAACTTCTTACCTCATTGGCTAGCAGCATTTAGCAGCTCCTCTCGCTACTGGCCTTATCCATGTGACTTTGATCTTGGTTGGTAAAGAAACCTCCTCTCAGTCAGTGGTTAGCTGAAATCTAGCTTGCTGCTGACTCGACTGTTAGTGCACGTACTTAATGCATGTTTCGTTCTTCCATTTTGTATTATGTGGAAATACTAAAGGCAGTAAAATTACATTCTCATAAGCTCACGTGGCGCTTTCTTCAAAATTGCTGAGTGATACTATTTCACTGATCGTTGCAGTTACTCAAATGGAAAATTATCAAAGTAGTTGTATTTTAATACTGTTCAGTATTGAGAAGAGAGGACTCAATAATTGCTCCATGGCTATGTTTTTTTAAGAATACCATGGGGTTTGTGCTTCTAGTTGAAGACATAGCAAATTTAAACTGGTGTTGGGAGCATTTGTTTTTGCTGTGAATATACCTTATAGTACAGAGGCTTGGTTTGGGATGTCAATAAATTATAGTATTAGATATAAGTATACAAATATGTATGTGCATATTTATCACTATATAATAGTAAAAATCACTGATCCTATATTTGATTTGTATCATGAATGGGAGTTTTGCAAGTATAAGTCCCATACTGCTGAATCTGTAGGGCAGTATTTTTATAGGAGTGTCAAAAATGTGGCCCCCACTTCTTTGATAAACTCCATACACAGTGGACACTGCTGAGAAATCTGTGTTTCCTGACTGCTGAAAAAGTCTTGAGACAGCTGCTGTAGCATGAAATGGAGCTGTTTAAAAGCAATGTGCGCTGCAGACTTGCCTAGGACCATTGTTTCCAGGTGGAGTGTGAGAGAGGACCCTCAAAATAAGCTGTGAAGTATTCTCTCTGTAATCTCACCATGTTTAGAATGGAAAAGGTATGCAGTAGGAGAAATCCATAAACAGAGTTCAGTGCCATCTCCTGCTCTGAAAAGGGAGCTCTGTTAGTTACTGGGTGCTCCTGCACTGTGCAGATGTGCCTGCAGCTGGTGGGGTTGGGCTGGGCATGGACATGCAGAGGGTGATGGCCCAGTGGTGGGCCGGGGCTGCAGCCACGGGCTCAGGGACTGCCTCCCTGCGTCCCCTGCATGCTCTGCTGCTCTTGCTTACAGAACCCCCTCAGCCAGGGGCATCTCAGGACTGCTTTGCCTTTGTACCTTTGAGCATTTAGATACACAACGACTGAACTTCTGAGTCTCCTTCTCACAAAAGAACGCTTCCTTTTTCAGGTTAGAAAACTGAAAATGCAGTTGGAAGAAGAACGACAGAAATATTCTAAAAGTGATGGGATGAATCCAGATATCATAGGCTTAGAGAACGGTTCTGACTTGCAGCTTATTGAACTGCAAAGTAGGTATATGGTTACTGTTCAAAGTTACATTGTTTTTGTTGGTATACATCCTTGCAGGGAATTCCTTGCTGCAGAATAGCTTAAAAATCCGCCCCTTTCAGTGTTGAATAACAGCATTCTGGGAAGTTATTTTTCATTTGATAACCTTGCCTAGAGTGGGTGCCACTACTTAAATAATTTTAATTGTTAGACAATAGAATGTTACCTGAAATTTTCTTAAATATATTCTACCTAAGTCTTTGGTTGAATCTTTGATACGGAAACTTAGTCTAGACTATTGTCTTGAAGCAAAACATGAACATTTCTTTAACACAATATTCAGTGTTGCTTCATAGAAGCACTAACTACTTTCCATTTCAAGCAAGCTTTTTTTTTCAGCTGAAAACTTTACGTGTTTGACAGACTGTAATTTAATATGCTCGTGTCAATGAACATGAACAAAGTACTGGTAATGTCAGGGCTCAAATGTAACACCAAAATAAGTTGCAAAGCACCTTAGAGTTTGTCAGGTTCAAGCTTTGTGCTCCTTATTCAAATATTAGTACAGATGTCTAAGGTGAAATTATGTATACTGTGGTCTGACCCATTTTGCAGTGTATGTTGGTTAGTGTGTTCACTCTCTTTTTTAAGGAATGAGTTTGCTGGTCTAAACAGGTGTTTTAAAAAGTGTGTATTTCATTGTTAAATATGATATTTACTGCACACTCTTACAGAAACAATTGTGTTCTCTGATTTTCTTTTGCATATTCTTGAAGATTTCTGAAAGAACATTTATCTCTTTGTAATGTATACAGGCTTCTCAATAAAATGGTCATTTTAATTAAAAGGAAAACTGCTAGTTTAGAGAGTTGCATTGACTATCATATTCATGTCAATTTTTGTCTAGGAGATGCCAACAGACAAATTAGTGAATACAAATTTAAGCTTTCAAAAGCTGAACAAGATATAACTACTTTGGAACAAAATGTAAGTGTGTCTTTCTTCATATTTGTTATCACTACACTAAATCTGCACACTTTTACAGTACTTTTTCAACAAAAACTATGAAAACTTATTTCATCCTTTGATTTGCTGTTTGATCTGTAGTTTGGTCTTTGATCTTTAGAAAATCTACAGAGATGCTGGATTGTAATACCGTGTTATTGACTTACAGTTAAGAAGTGTGAGGCACATATTGTGAAAAC
Source organism: Grallaria varia (assembly GCA_013396735.1). NCBI lineage: Eukaryota > Metazoa > Chordata > Aves > Passeriformes > Formicariidae > Grallaria > Grallaria varia. The sequence continues at coordinate 25,120 of VWZG01004120.1, read as the reverse complement.
AGACACTTGAGTTTCAGGGAGTAAATTATGTACCTTGCGCAGCATTTACAATTTCCTTTTTTGTAATTAAGTTACATAAATTGATTTTCTTGAACTGGGAGCTTCAGTTTCTCTCTCTGTTCTGACGTACTTTCGTATTTTAGGAAATTAATTCCAAATTATTCCCCAAAAAAAAAAAATCACATAAAGAATTGTAATTTGAATCACAGATGCATAGCTTTTCCTTTTTGCACAGATTCAGGCTGCTAGCCTGTCATTTGGATTTGAGGGTAGCAGGGAGTGTAAACAGAGCAATCCAGTGAGTGTGTTTTAACACCTGCAGATTTGCAATCAGAATTTGTCTCAAGCTCCCTCCTTACTGCTGCACTTTGTGCTTGGGCTCAAGGCCTCTTTCATCAGTCATGTCATCATGTGATACAGTTCACAGCCTCCTTTCTACTTTGCACTTTCTTAGGCGGTTTCTGGTTTTCAACTGCAGCTTCTATTTTTAATCTGTGTGTTCCCCAGTTCTTTATTTTTCTTGTTCCAACTCTTCTCTCTCTGCTTAGTTCTTTGACCTGTGTCTTCTCAGCTGTGTACTGGGAGGAACAGCTGGTGGCAGGCAAGCTCCAGGTGGGACACCTGAGCAGTCATTCCTCTCTTGTTTGGGTTTGCAGATTGGACGACTCGAGGGACAGGTTTCAAGGTATAAAAATGCAGCAGAAAATGCAGAAAAAGTAGAAGATGAACTGAAAGCTGAAAAGAGGAAGCTTCAGCGAGAGGTAACTGACTTGATTTCCTTTTCAGCTGTATGCACCTTTCAGTCTTGAACTGCTCTGTCTTTTGCCTCCAAGCTCTGTTTTTTTGTAATCTTCGGTTGCAGCTTTTAAGTGTTTTTTGACACAACCTTCAAGTCTCCGTGTTTCATTCAGAAGACAACTGTAGCACATAAAAGTAATACTAACTGCAGTTCGGTGCTGTTCTTTCTTGAAAGGAAGGATCTAAGTTGTATTTTTTCCTAAATGTGATAGCTTGCATTATTTTAAAGTAATCCTTCTACAAAAATTACTGGGAGATACATGGTCCCCATGTCAGGTGACAGCCTGGGAATTATCCAGCGTGCGCCTCCCAGGATGCTGGGAAGAAGGTGTATTTAACTGAGCTGTTGATCATGCTTGCTTAAGAGCTGCTGCATGACTAGCATGGTGCCAGCCACCTCTGGGAATACATGTCTTTATGCAAGTAATAAGGGCAAGGAGGACTTTACCTTGTTCTAATTAATTACTTTCATGTAATGGGAAGTTGCAGGTACCTAGTTCTTTTGGAATGATTCCATGTTTCAGTTGCTTCACAGTCATTTTTAACAGTTTAATTCTGGTTCATCTGTCTGCAATAACAAAAATACACAGCATATGATACTTGTATTCCTGACATAATTTCCTCTTGCAAAGAGAACAGCAGAAAGTCTAAATAAACTAAAGTGATCATAATTTTTGTTTTCATTTTATAGTTAAGATCAGCACTGGATAAGATAGAAGAGATGGAGATGACCAATAGCCATTTAATGAAGAGGCTGGAGAAGATGAAGGCAAATAGGACTGCGCTTTTATCTCAACAGTGAAGTGGAAATTGAAAATACAATGCACTGCTCCTTGAAAACTAGCCCCTAGGTTGTTTATAAATAAAGACTTTCATTGGCACAAACTATTTGAACACTGAGCTGTTCACTGATGGTTTGTTTCATAATTAAATGACATACTTTTTGTAACTTATGAGAGAATGAAATGTAGTTTGAATTCCCACGTGAATGCCAGCAGTTTTTCAGTAGCATTTGATTATAGAGTCAAAGATGGAGCACAATGCTGTATGTTCGACTTAGCGATAGAAAATGTTTTTTTCAACTGTGGAATCAAGTTTACTCAAGATCTCTTTTGGCTGCTTTAATGATGCTTGATGCTCAGAGACAGCTGCATGAATTCAAGAGGACACTGTATTACTGTACTACAAAACTAACGTATATTTGCTTAAGACATCACACAGCACAAGTGCCTTTTATCCGGTGCAATTTAGACTTCATTGTTGAAATAACCTTTGAAACCAGATAGCATTTTATTTTAAGATACATTTGGGGTATTCACCAAACTTTATACATTTTGAAAATACATTTTTGTAAAATATTTAAATTTATAAGAAAAAAATAGGGACTGTATATAAAAATTTGCTTTTTTTGCATGGGCACATCTGACTTCTAGGTAATTTTTTCAAATACTAGCCCCTAATACTCTTAGTATTAAGAGTGCAGATTTAAAAGCTTATGTTGTACACCATCAAATTACATGTCATCTGCTTAAGTGTGAATTGAAATTTTATGGTGGGAGGAAGGGGGTGGGAGATGTGGATAAGGAATTTATTAAATGGACACTTTACTGACCAAAACCAGATGTTTTGTGTTTTCTTTTGAATACTCAGATACCAACAGGACATAGCAAAATCTTTGTAGAATAGTAAAATTTGATATCTGTATTCTTAAGAGGTATCTTTTTGACTTTGAAATAGTGCGTTTTTCCTTTTTGCTGTGTCCTATTCAGTAGAAACTCTCAGTCAGATGAGTTACTAACATGAAGTTACCTGTCTACTCCAAGACTTTTTCTGGAGCACTGGTAAACCATTGTTATGTTCTTTCTAAAGATCAAGATTTTTAGTAGTTTTTAAAAAAAAAAAAATATTGGAGTTCTGTTAGCACCACTGTGTTAGTTGTAAAGATTCCTGAGTTCTTGCTACCAGAGAATTAAAACATTCAACAAAATACCCAGAACAAGAGATTCCCCATGGGAGGTACTAGGAAAAGCAGTAACAAGGGGAAAAAAAAGGGGGGGATTATTTTGTCTCAATAAAAGTATAAGCATGGAAAAGAATTGTAATGACTGACACTTGGGTAGCAGCAAAGCTTTTGCCTTTTTTTTTTTTTTTTTTAAAATCAAAGCACAGGTTTTCTAATAAGAACCAGAGAACCAGTGTGTCTGTGACGGGCAAGTGAGTAGAACATGACCTTACCAGGATTGCTGGGGACCCCACATTGCTTGTTGGCCAAATGGAAAACAAGTGTTAGGTGTAATTATGGAAAGCTTATAGAAAAAGTTACCATATTTGGTCAGATCAGCTGGGGTTTGGTTGAGGAAAAAAAAGTGTAAATTAGTTGAGTTTAGTTATTATCCACATAATTTCAGAGATGCTTGCAAAGGGACAGGGACAATTGTTAGTGCCTCTTGTGTGCAGGGTTGTCCCAAGTTACTGCCTACAGAAGGGCACAAAGTTAGTAGAAAGTAGCTCTAAATATAACTCACATGGCATGATATCATTCTTCGTTTTACAGAGGGCAAGATTTTTAACACCCAGCATGGTTTGTCCTTCCCTCAAGCTTGTGGGGTTTTGTTTGGTCAGGAGGGCTGTTAGCGCTGGGTGGAAGGATTTGGTGAAGATGTTGTTAGGAGATAGCAGCACCAAAGAGGTAAAGAGAGATGCAACTCCTACCTGGGGTGGCAGCTGAGGATCATTGAGGGGGCTGCTGCAGTTTGAGGCAGGAGCTGTGCCATTTTTCAGGTCCCTCAACCCCCTCCCGGCTCCAATAAAGCCAGTGAGTCAGGACACAAAAAGATGACCCTAGGGAAAGAGAATTAAAAATCCCCACTCACAGTGCCCAAGACGCACTGAGTATGCCCAGAGCTGCACCCAAACCTCCAAATGGGTTCTCCATTCTGGACAGCAGGATGGGAGGACTTGTGCCACCTCCTCCAGCTGACCATGGGAGACCAACCTCCTTGGTAGCTGCAAGAGCAGGATGCTTGTGTGCCCACTGCCACCTCCTCCAGCTGACCATGGGAGACCAACCTCCTTGGTAGCTGCAAGAGCAGGATGCTTGTGTGCCCACTGCCATCCTCCCAAACCCGTTTTCCCACCCGTGCTGTGATGCCAGGGACCCACATGGAGAGACCTGCTGCCAGAAGAGGAGCTAATTCTGGGTGATGTCCTCATCGGTCTGGAAGGGGATGTGCCCACTGACCATGGCCAGGGTACCACTGGCAGTGGATCCATTCTGCAGACAATCTCAGCACTTCCCAGTCTGGTTTGGGCACCCGGTAGAATCTTCCTTTAAAAAATTGAATAACAAATTCATGAAAGTTAATTAAAAACAAAACCCAGAAAAAAGGTAGAACATTATCACTGTATCACAGGCTTGGGAAAGGCTTAACCACTACATTCAAGTCATAAACCTACCCCATGGTGGGGAAAAACCCTCTTTTATCTCCTGCAGCCCCAGCCCTTCCTTGGCCTGCAAAGCAAACTGGCTGGGACACAGAACTCACACCTCTGCTACCCCCATGGGGAGATGTTTTTGTCAGGCTGGTTCCCCCTGCCACAGCAAGGCAGGGAACCACCGGTGCCGGTGCCTGGGACCAGCAGCATCTCCCCCCACACCACGTGTGGGCTTTTCTTGATTTCATCTGGGTGTAAAGCATGTCCTCAAAGAAAGTGCCACAACCAAAGTCAAGCAACTTCACCCTGGCAGTGGCCAGGTCGAGGATGATGTTCTCCAGCTCGATGGCACACTGCAGGATGTCAGAGATGTGCCCCAGGTTGTGGGCAGACCTCAATGCTGTCAGGCTGTGGGGGGGACTCCAGAACTTCACCACTGGACTGCCACGACTTCTCCAATATGATGGAGAGCACTGAGCCACTTCCTCCTCAGCTTCTGCCAGGAAGCACCTCCCCAGCTGTGATCCCTGCTCTGTGCTACAGTTACAGGGAAACAGTCTGGTTTTCTTTTCTTCTTAATGCCATGAGATGTGTGAAGCTGTTACTTACCAGGCTCCTGGATCCTACTGTGCAGAGGGATGGATCTCTGACATCTCCTGGGGCAGGTGAACTTCCTGCAGCCAAGAATGGTTGGAAAGGTCTTCTAATGATGCCCTGTCTGAGGGCTGCATGGATAAACACCATCTGATGAGGGGCTGGCACTCTGAAGGGAGAAACCAGAAACCAGCAGTCAGAGGGAGAAGGTTCTTGGCCACCGTCTCCAGATGCCCAGGACATACTGGGTGTGCTCAGGACTGCATCCAAACCTCCCAGCTGATTCTTGGTTTATGGGGGAGAGCAGGATGGCAGGCTGTGTGCCACCTCCTCCAGCTAACTATGGGAAATCAACCTCCACAGCTCCAAGAGCAGGATGCTCATGTGCCACCTGCAGTCCCCCAACACTGTTATTCCTCCCGTTCCACAAAGATGGGCACTCACCTCAAGACAACCACGATGGGAAGAAGAGCCGGCCTAAGATGACATCCTTGTCTCTGTTGAAGAGAGAGTCTGCAGACCAGTTGTAAAGCAGGATGGATGCCCAGGGATCGTTGCTGGATGGCCATGGATCCACTCCAGGGGGCTGCACACCCGTGTTCCTGCAGGACACAGGCAGAGCTCATCAGGCAGGGGCTGCCCTCGCCTGGGCATCCCTGGGGATGCAGAAGCTGCACCGGTGGAACACGGTGGGACCCTCTGCCTTCTCTACAGCACCTGACTCTGGTTTACAAACTTTGGGTTGTAAAAGAAAGCCCCTGCTGCTAGAAGAGTGCAGAGGGGCCCCTGAGGAGGCCTGACCTGTAGGTGCAAGGAAAACAAGCATGCAGGAGTAGAGAAAACCCTGGTTTTATCTCCCCAGGCCCTGCACTGGTCAAGAAAAGCACAGGGAAAATGCAGAAGGGAGCAGAGCTGCCTGAGCCCTCCTGTGCTGGCACAGAGGATTTATAACCCCTCCCCAGCACCCTTCCACCTGTTGCTAGTTTTCATCAGGCTCCCCCCACCCAGCAGTCCCACCTGCTTCCCATTCCACAAAATCCACGCCCACCCACCCTCCATGGAGGAAAGCAAGTTGGCAAGTTTGGTGAAGAATTATTCTCTGCTCGCCCCCAGTGAAGGGGGGGACTCTCTGGTGCCCCACGGGCCCTGGCTGCGAGCTCACCTGAGAACTGGGTGCATGGCGTGTCCTTTAGGCCTGTGCCACAACCGAGGTCCATCAGCTCCGCACCACCGGTGGTCAGGTCGAGGATGATGCTCTCAGCGTCGATGTTGGGATGCAGGACCCACAGCTCGTGTGGTGCCACGTGGTCTCCAGCACCTGTTGGAACAGCTCCTGCACCATCTCCACCGTCAGGAATCCCTGCTCCTCCAGGATGCTTTGGATGCTCCATCACCAGCTGTTGGGGAGCTCGAACCAGTCCAGGCGCTGGACAACAACACAGAAACCAGAGAAGGACACCCTGAGAAGCAGGGTAAGTTCCAGGGGCACAGAGGTGCTGCTGGGCTGTGGGAGGGACCATGATGTGGGAGGGAGCTGATGCTGCACTGGGGGTCCAGTGCCCCCCACCCAGGGTGTCCCTTGGTGCCCCCCTTTCCCAGCCCCACCAGTGCTGGGCATCCCCACGCCCAGGATGCTCCACAGTCCCTGGTGACCCCACCACTGCTCTCTTTGCAGTGTCCTGCCTTCCACCCTCCCCATCCTTATCACTCACCAGCTTGGCCCACTCCGAGGTGGGCCACCTGCAAGCCAAGGGGAGTGGTGACCTGAGCTCACCACCCCACCCCTCCTCAGCAGAGAAGACTCTTTGCTGAAACAGGGGGTTTTATTCTTTCCAGATCTTTGATTTGGGAAGCATGTTCGGAATGGAAGTGCTGTCTGGCTGCTGCTTTGCCCTTAAGCCTGACTTAAGGAGCGTGTCCAGAGTTAAGCATCAGTTTTCCCAAAGCTTTCTGAAAGAAGTGGAGCTTTTCCCCAAGAAGCAGAGGCCCACAGAAGCAGGTTAGCCAGCCCTGGGGCAGAAGGAGTTGGAACCTTTCATGGCCTTTGTAAGCCCATGTGCACATCCTGTGTGTTTTTCCTTGCCTCGAGGAGTTTGCTTCCATTTATTTTGCAAGCTTTTATGAGCAGGCATGCTCTGTACCTACCAGGGACTGGAGTGTCCTCAAGACAGATGTTAAAAGCCTGCTCAAGGAGTTAGAACTTGGTAAAAAGGTGAGAAACCTTGCAGTGTCTTGGTGTAAGGGACTTACAGCTCCGTCTAGGGGTGGTGAGGCATCAGGACAATGAAGAGGATAAGGCTGTGCAGTACCAGTGCAAATTAAGCAAATTAAGGTCTGGTTTTGGTGCAGGAAACAGAAGGGGGAACCCTTGGGTTATGGTAGTCCAGGTCATGAATGAAATAACCTGCCTGCTGGGCAGGCTGCTGAGGCTCCAGGTACAATCAGTCTTTTCCTGCTTGGGGATTCCTGAATGCAGTGGCATGATCCCTGGGAATACTGTGGACTAAAACCACATTAATGACTCCAAAGGAAAAATACGTATCTTAGTCAAACATAAGCAGTGTTGTTGTTTTGATGGTTGTTGTAATAAGGCTGGCTGGTGGCAAACAGGATGTTTTCATTAAAAAAAAAATACAAATTGAAACTGCAGAACGTAAGCTGTTAACTTTTTTAAGAGGAGGCCCAGCCTTTTGCTGTGGGTATAGCAGTCAAAACAAAGATTCAGGAAGTTTTGAAAACAAATCTTGGCTGCAGAGAAATCATTCTGCTCTTAGCATGTTCAAAAGCAGCCTGGAAAAAATTTATTTTGCCTGTTATTTTACAATTTGAGCCTCAAGGTGATTGGTAGTTCTGCTATTCCAAGAAAGGAAAGGAAAAGAAAAGTCTCTCAGAAGTTACCATCAAGCCACGTTCCTGCAGAGCAGTGCCTCCTGAGGAGCTGCTTCTGGGCACGTGGCCCTGTGACCACCTAAACTTTTTTTGCCAGGCCTTTGAGCACTTTGTCACAGCAGAGACCTGCATCTTTTTTTGTAGTGTGCTTTAGGTTGTGTATGAGAGATCATTTCCTCCTTTCAAGAACTGTGAGATGAATTTTCAGGATTATTTTGCCCTGTGTATTCACTTTGCCACAAATGGCAAAGCTTCAGCTGCTGTAGGAATGAAATCTTCTTTAGAAGCTGAAACTCTGGATTTGAAATCTTCTAGAGCTCCTTTGGAATAGAGGGTGACCTCTCCTTTTGAGCCCCCCAAATTTTCACTATGTGTTGTCTTGAATCTCATCCTCGTTCATCGAGACTTCTGTAAAAGGGAATCTGTGGGAGAAGTTGTTGGGATTTGCCAGTGGAGCTCCTGGGGTAGTTTATTAGTTAGAAAACCAAGAGAATGATTCCCATATGCTGTAGTGTCTCACAAAGATGTATCTTCCTGGTGTACATGTATTAGGTTGCCTCCCAGGTGGTATAAAAGTACTTGTCCCAAATGTATTCAGCAGTTCCTGAGGTTGATCTCAGGAACCAGCTAATTACTGCAGTGTGTCCTCATGTACCTTATCAGGAGACTGGTAATACAATGAAGTAAAACTTGACCTATGGTGAAACTATATTTAGTGATCATTTGGACTAATTAGGTAAAACTTGTCAACTACTTGTTAATTGTCTTTCTGTTTCCCTGTAAATATCAATGGGTGCAGAGGAACAATTGCTCAAACTGTTCCTCTGAGATTTTTTTTTTATTTCCTCATCACTTTCTAAGTCTATGTTGGTGGTCTAACAGTTTCAAAACCTCAAACTGAATAGTCTGCTATTTGAATTTCTCGTAAAATTTATTAGTGTCAGTACCTGGTATCAATGGAAGGTAGCAGTTGGCAGATTGGGATCATCCCCATGCAGATATTTCTCATTTACAACTCCACGTGAGAGGAGTCCATGGGAATGTTTCCATATCACCTGTTATAGGGTGCTTTGATAGCTGAGAAGTCATTATTCTCAAGCACGTGTAAGTAGCTGTACAGTAGAGGGCACAAAATTATTAAAGAGTATGTCACAAATCCCTTTACACAAAGAAATTCATTTTGCCAACTGCTTTTTTTGTCCTTCCATGGCAAAAGTTGAGATCCTACTCTGTCTTCTTTGCATTAGAAGCACCAGGTTGCCCGTAACCAGTTTTGTAGTATTTGCATTAATTGTGCAGCTCTGCAGCAGCAGAAGCTTCAAATCACCGAAAATCAGTTGCGGTAAGATATATTTTTGAGAAGACAAGTCTTTCAGTGTTGACAAAGTCCAGAGGGCAGAAGTTGACGCTTTGCAGACAACATCTGGCTCTGGTGTGCAGCGACGGTAAGGAAGGTGCAGGTCCCTGCGTGTCACACGCGTGCACTTAGCCCAGCAAACGTGGTCTTTATGATCAGCTCGGGCGTGTGGTTTCTGGGACGCCGTGTTTGCGTTAGGAGGAAGCGGCTTCGAAGCGCGCTGTGGTCTAACTGTGCTCCCCTAATCTCCCACCCTCATCGCAGCCCACCCGCTCTCAGCCAGCCGGCACCGGTTCGGTTTGGAGGGGCTTTCCACTAAAGAACCCAAACCTTCCCGCAAACAAACACCCCAGCACCCAGAAGGCTTAAAAAAATCCACTTGTCCTCTTAGCTGGGTGAAACAAATAAGAATTAAAAACTTAGCGTGAACAGGATGTGTTCGTATAAATAAACTTCGGGGACATGTGAGGTGTGGCAACCAGGCATTTAAACGATCAAGGGTTGATTTTGGAGGTCTTTTCCAGCCCAGTTGATTCTGTGATTCTATGAAAAACTCCAGAAACTGTGTGGGTATATCTTTCCTCAGCATGGTTTGGGGATGCATGTAGGCAATGGTTTTATTTGGGAAAAAAAGGCAAAAAAGCTGCATTTTTCTCTGTTTTCCTGCACTGCATAGATAACATCTTTCAGTTTTGTGTAGGAGACACGAAAAGTGAATTTGGGGATCATTTTACTGAGAGACTTCTTGGTTCGTTTATTCAATCAAGCATCTCTCTAGTGGAGATAAAGGTAGGGGAGGTCCATGTAATAGCCAGGTAATATCCATGGTGCTGCTGGAATCTATAGGGACTGCATTCCAAAAATACCCTTGTAGTTGTTTTATTTCTCCCTGACTGGAACCAAACCTCAGTAAATAACAGCATGGAATCCCAGCCATTTCTCAAACAGTTTGAAGAATAGAAATCCCATCTTTCTTTTTGCATTGAAGAGAAACAGGACTTTGAAGGCAACAATCAGTTGCTTTGGCTTCAACAAGCAGATGTTTTAAGGATCTTGGATTTCCTGAGAAATTTATTTGGATGGTTTTCTGGGCATCTTTACACAGGCTGTGGAAATGCTGGAGAACAAACACAGGTCTCACACGAGCAGCTGAAGAAAAGCTTTTATTGCCCTGTCAGTACAGACACAGGGGGTGTAAATGCTGCAGCCACTTATTTATAAACATAGGGCAGTGTTTTGCCCCAAACTGAGCAAGTGCTTTATCCCCAATATGTCCAATTCCTACTTTTCCACCTAAATTTGAAAGGGACTGATTTGTGGAACCTGGACATTGAGAGTTCAAATCCACCATCTGAGAATTTTTCTTCTCTTGCAAAAACACTTTCTTTATCAAAGCTTCAGTTTTGAGGTTTTGCTCAGTTTCAAAAGGTGTCTTTAAGCAAGGTGATGTTCATTATCATTATGACTGGTTTCTTTCTTTAAAAATACAATATGCAGATTTTCAGACTGCGTCACAGTGCTGGTGGATTTCTTCATTTTCTTTATGCGTGCACCTTAGAATTGCTCTTATTCTTATCGGACTTCTTCATTCAAAACTCCTACATTCACTTTTAAAAACTATGTTTAGTTGTCTCTTAAAGCACACATCACTTTGCAATAGCTAAGTCCTCATTCGTTGGCTACATGAGAGTGGCAACAAATCACTCAAAGTAAAAATTAAAAATACCTGCGAATTTACCACACAGGAACACTCCTAATTAAGCCTTAAGTGGGATGACAAAACCCATCTCTGCTTTATATATCCAAAGTCCCGTTACATCCCTAAACTTCTGCATCCATAACTACTTTCAACATACCTTCTTTATTTTGCAACATGGACTTTGGATTAAAATGCATTACAGCTACTGCCTATCCTTGTTTGATATTCAGAAAAAATTATGAAAAATAGACTGATATAAAAGCATTACCAGTAAAGCAAAAAGAGCTCTTATGCATTAATGCCAGAAAATCATTTTGGGCTTTCTTTTTTTTTTGTGTGTGTGTGTGTGTTACGTCTAACACAGAGCAGGGAAGTCTATATGGGTACAAGCATATGGCAAAGTAAATTCAGGATCAATTTGTAACCTTTTCTTACACAAGCATTTAGGCCTTTTTCCCTTGGGGCTCGCCCGAAGCCCACATTCTGTAGATGAAGAGGAGGACGATAAGATAGTACATGGAGCTCTTCAGGAGGAGGATGATGTACACTAAATACGCCGCCCTGTGCATGAAGTGAGCTGGAAGCGTAACATTTTGAGCCGTGACATCTGGAAGCACAACACAAAGATAGAAAAAATGTCATTTAATGTCATCAAGTTGAAACGGGTCAAGGAAAACGACACGTCTTGTTCTGAAAATAGGACAGGACCAGGACTGGACTGGACTTTATTGTATCAGAGGCTGCGGTTCTTATAGACCTGAGTATGGACACGTGTCCAAGGACCCCTGGTTTCTCTACACATAAATAATTCCTAATTGGACACACAAACCAAGCATGTCAGTAAACATGACTCATCACTTTAGAGACCGGATTGCTGTTCTAGGTGTCACAGCCTTCCCTTCCGTGCATATCACCCTGACGTGTGCAGAAGGCTCCTACCATAGTCCAACTATTCCACAGAGACCCCAGGCCAGCTGGAGTCTCCCCCACAATTTAATGTCAGTATTGTCCAGCCTCCTGAGAGACGGGTGGAACTGGGGCTGTGGGGCCAGTTTGCTGCTGTGACCACACGGACACCAGTGAATAAACACAGCCAAGCCCTGACTGCGCTTTGAGGGGGTTTGCACAGCGAGAAAGTTCTATACCAACTGAGCCTCTTAGCACCAAACTGCCCCTCCATGCTTTATTTATTATTCCCCCAAAGGCAAGAACACTTATTACCAGCACTTATCACCAATAGCACCACATTTGTTTGAGTCCTTTCGTGTTGGATATTTTTGAACATAAGTGCTCATGATTCTTCCTAAATCCCCATTCAAGCTAAACAAAAATCCCTTTGTCTGAAGTGCTGGGCAGTTTCTAGGCTGGTGGAGCATCGGCTGAAGAGTTAACTTTTCACTACTCCAAGTGCAATTAATGCAGGTTAATTATCTAGTTAACCCAAACAGCATCCTAATAAAGCTACTGGTAAAGGTAGACCCCCTTATAATCCACACCAAAAGTTAGTTCAGAGCAGCACTGGAGTTGCAGACCCGAGACTTAAAAGAACTATTTTACACCATTTAGAAAGGTAATTTTTGTGATGTTTGGAACATATGTAACAATATCTAAGTTTTGCACAACACGCACCGCTTCCCCATGCTTTAATACGTTAAAATTACCTCCACTGAAAACCGTGTCGCAGTTCCCTTCCTCGGGAGCATTCTTCACGGATTTTACTGGAAGGAGAGTTTAAATGCCCCAGTTAGGCTTTTCCTCAATTTTAACACACATGAATTGAGAAATACAGGGGGAAAGAGGCATCCGAGCAACAAGGAGATGGGAAGTCTGCACTACGTGACAAAGAAGGATGCTTAAGATCAGCAGGCAGAGCAGATATTTGCAGAGAGAATTTGAAAAGGAGAAATGCTCGAAGAGAACAGACGGGGTATTTGTTGCTGTAAGTGGGAGATGCTCCTTTTCCCCTTTCAGGAATGGTCCATGAGGCTGTTCCCTGGCAGAGTCTCTTTTATTTGGAACTGAAGGCAGTTTGACCACCTGATCATGTTATTGGAGAAACTCTTTGCCTTCACAACTTACTGTTACTCGAAATGCAGAATAATTTACTTTGGAAAGGACTTCTGTTAGTGGCTGTTCAACACTAAAGAATAATAGTGAGGAGTGGATCATCTAAGGTTTCCCTATTGGGAATCTGCTATTTTGATGCTGATTTTTCTCTAAAATACACCCTTTTTGTTCTTGAAGTAGCGAATTTGTGTCTGTGGGTTTTTTTATAATGTTGCTTGTATGCACAGATACATGGGCTTAAAGACATCCATCCTGCATCCCTAAATTCATCTTCCATCAAAATAAGCCTAAATCCTATTTTTGTCAAAATATATTTTGAAAGGTGAAATGTAATGGTTATTTATGGCCATGCTCTCACTCACTGGATTTAAGTTAAGCAGAGGTAAGCATGGAGAAAAGATTAACTTAAGCCAATTTAGACTACTTTTCTTATAGTTATTACCCTGATTTAAATAATTTGCATTGAATATAAGTTACTCTAAAGTTGCCTTGTCTTTCAGATTTTTCTCTTCATAATCGATCTTTCCACAATTAAACTCAAAATCTCATTTTTATACGCGGTTATCATCTCCCTATTTCTTGACTATGAGTAAGTCATATATATCAATTCTATTCTACATCCTCAGCAACCTCGGTTTTGACTCCTTAGTTTTTTTTACAGCCCTGACTAATGTCAGGGGGTGTCAGAGGGACTTACACCTGCAAGCTGTGGGAGGTATTGCTATTTTCAAGAGCGTCTGTGAACTGGAAAGTAACAGATATGGCTCAGCGCAGACCTTTAGGAGCAATGCTAGTTTAGAGCTGATGAGGTTCAATAAATGTTATTTTTCTGATACAAAGGGATGCTCCCTTGGGCACCACAGCACAGGCTGGGCTGCTTTTCCTGGGGAAAACTTTTATAGTTTCTCCTGTTGGGTATTCTAGTTATTGCTTGCTGAGGAGCACAGACGTCTGCAGGAACAGCAATAGAAAGCATTGTTCCTCTAATTTTATTGCAAAGGGAAAGGATGTCTCTAATGATACGTAGCATAAAAATTTTAAGACGTGGCATTTACCTTGTGTTGGCAGTGAAAGCTGTTGGCTTTCGTGCTCGACTTTGCAGTAGTAGTTCTTGTGTTTGTTCTCCACGGGCACAGTTAACCAGCTGGCGACCGAGTATTGGTCCTCACTTGGGGGCTGCCAAGTGTCGCCTCTCACGACGTTGTCTGTGACCTCCTTTCCTTCATCAGTCCATGTCACCCGAATAACGTCGGGGTAGAATTTCTCAATAAGGCAAACATATATTAGCTGATTTTCATGTTCCCTCTGCAGGATTTCTGACCTGGCCGGGGCAGAACTTCTTTTGCCTGGATTGGTTAACGAGGGAAGCAAATTAGCAAAACGGAGTTGAAAGATCAACAGCGCACGGCAAACAAACATGCGGCCACAAAATACAAAGACCAACAAAATGAATATTAACAAAAGTTAAAATGCTAATAACATATATGAATGTTCTTTTGAGAAACAAAAGTATTGTTTAAGATATTAATAGCTATTAATGTCTCTTGAAAGTAAGATAGAAAACTTCAGGCGGCTCCACGACAGCTGCATCCCACCACCTTCCAAGCAGTACTGCTGTCAGTGTTTGTCTGCTCAAGTCTTGGACAGTTAATAAACAACAGTAATGTTTCCTGGAAAAGATGTCTTCATTTATTCAATAAGAGGAATTTAATATTGCTTTGTAATATTTATGCAAAAACAAGTACATGAAAATTTTGTCTATGGAATATTAAAGGTAGATAACCTACCTGTCAAATCTTTGCAGTTTTATGTCCCCAGCATAAGTTCCCACTGCTAATTAGTGAGCATCTGGTATATCTAATTAAATTTTATAAGCCACTATTACTTTTGTGATTTTTTTTTTCTGGGGGAGGAGGGGAGCGCAATAAAAATTTATTATTGCCTTTGTATTTTAAGGCATTCCAGGTATTTGGAATAAGGAATCACAAAATGCCCTGGACACCAAAGCTTGGCAATGTCATGCCTTTAATACGAGATCAGCTGAAATGATTGAGTTATCACGTCTGAAAAGAAAAAACCAAAACTAAAGCAGAAGAATATGCTATTTCTAGATAACATTTCTACATCTAAACAGCCTTTTTAACTGTCCCAAGGTTGTTGTAGGTGATGTGCTTTTTNCATTTTTTAATATATTTTTATTATATAGTAAATTCCAGAGCCTGCTTTAGTCAAACATGAGCTTGTGCAGTGACTGCATAGGCAGTGCTCACAGGCCAGCCTTTCTTTCTGTTCTCAGCTGCAAGCGAAGACTGGCTACAGTTTCCAAAATTGACTTTTATTATATAGAAAGTACTGCTTAAGGCTATTTTTTTTAANGAAAATTTTGTCTATGGAATATTAAAGGTAGATAACCTACCTGTCAAATCTTTGCAGTTTTATGTCCCCAGCATAAGTTCCCACTGCTAATTAGTGAGCATCTGGTATATCTAATTAAATTTTATAAGCCACTATTACTTTTGTGATTTTTTTTTTCTGGGGGAGGAGGGGAGCGCAATAAAAATTTATTATTGCCTTTGTATTTTAAGGCATTCCAGGTATTTGGAATAAGGAATCACAAAATGCCCTGGACACCAAAGCTTGGCAATGTCATGCCTTTAATACGAGATCAGCTGAAATGATTGAGTTATCACGTCTGAAAAGAAAAAACCAAAACTAAAGCAGAAGAATATGCTATTTCTAGATAACATTTCTACATCTAAACAGCCTTTTTAACTGTCCCAAGGTTGTTGTAGGTGATGTGCTTTTTATGCTCAGCATGACTACACCTGAATATATTTTAAATTAAAAACAAGCTGTTTCCACAAGTTAACTGTAGGAAATCTCCATTTCAGTTGACTCCCTGGATTAAGCCTTATGTTATTAAGAGGGGTCAAATTCATCCAGCTTTTGTCCACACAGAGATGACGTTTTGATATTATTTAATATATATATA
>VWZG01004119.1:63646-180222 GCA_013396735.1 Grallaria varia | reverse complement strand
CTCCCCAAACCAAAAGGAAAAAAGAAACTCTCCCCCCCCCTTTACCCCCCACTCCTCCCAGCCATTAGGTTGGAATTTGGGTGATTAGCTGAGTCTCTTTGTTCGATAGCTGAGGCGGGGAGGGTGTCAGTTCCCAAACTGCTGGCAGGGAAAGAAAAAATTCTGACAAATTCTAAAACTATTACACAAACATCTACTACAAATCACTTGACTAGAGAGTTTGCTTTAGGCCTACAATTACTATTTCTCATGCTCAGATGATGACATGCAGGGACCTGACGCATTACAGGAGAAGCATGCAAGCAAATTTAGATGTGAACTTTTGTACTAGAAGACAACTAAGTGAAGCCAACACAGCATGGAAACATCTCAGTGCACATAAACATCATAGAGCACAAAAATCTTGCCAGTCCAGACAGGGTCAGCACTTTCCAGCCAGCATTCTGCTTCCCTATGGCCAGAACCAGATGCATCAGAGAAAGGTGCAAGAATTCTTGTAATGGACAGTTAAAGAAACTTGCTTGCATTGTTCAACAGTTTACTTAATAATTAGAAGTGCATGTTTTATACTTCAGGTTGGGGTGAGGTGTGGAAATGTATCAAAATAAATAACTATACATTCACAGCTTGCTTACACGTGGTGCAAGTGACTGGACAGCCATGCATGCACATAATGGAGAAAAAGTCTACTTCCATCTGAAAGCCAGATTCAAACCCCCTCCTCCAACATTTAAGTGTTCCCTGGCAACGTTTGCAGTATGGGCCATAGCTGCTATCAGTAGTTTAACTGATGCCTCAGTATGACAGGTAATTTATCCCTTAAAGGATATACCCGGATTCTGCTCTGCAGATGCATTTACTCCCAGCAGACCTAGCAAAGGTGTGGAAGAGGGAGCTATTTTATATGAAACACAGACTGAAATGAAAACACTCAGCAAAAACCTGAGCCATGGAAAGATGACACCACATCCAAGAGTCACTCAAACTGGCACAGTTCTCCAGAGGTTGGTCACTCATCAGACTGAACAGGCCATGGGAGCAGTAGAGGGAGGGAAGCTTTTAGAAGGAATGAAATGACCTTAAAAAACGGGAAATGTAGTAAAACATTAAGAAACACCCTGAGAAAGCCTCAGAATACTATTTGCAAAAGGGAAGGGGTTAGGCCTCATCTCTGGGGATAGGCAATGAATGCACACTTCTAGTGCTAGAATAAGGAACAACGCTTCCCTCTACCCTGCTCTGGTGCTAATTGGGACTCACTGGGGATCTTCCTTGACTTCTTAGGATTCACACTACTGAGATGATTAAGATCCAACAAAGGAATAAAAGAACAAGATCTGTACTGACCTGCAGTGTCTCTCCCCTCTTGTTTTAAGTACCTCAGCATTGCACTCATGCTCCACTTGTTTCCGTAATCCTCTACTTCAGGATCATCACAGCTAAAAATTAAAATAAAATAAAAAATAAAAGCAGATTGACACCACTGTCCTACCTCTATGGATCAGCATTAGACCAAAACAGGTAAACTGACCCAACCTCTAAGAGATCAAGTTCCATTTTCCACGCAAGTACCTGACATAATCTCCACTCTTCTTGTTGACACTGTAGTTGGTCAGATGCATGAACTGGTTTTTAATGTTCTTGGATGCCTGGTCATACCTCACTGTTGCAAATCTGTAAAGAGGAATAAAGATACATAGTATTTCTTGAACAAGTGGCATGCTTGATAGATACAGCAAGCATGTCACTACAGACCCTTACACAGACCACTAAACAGCAACAGCTAGGAAGAGAACGCATATAAAGAGATTTCACCAAATGCAACCTCTCCTCACAAAAAATGCAGTTTATCCTTAAGGGACACATCCATTTTCATTTAGTCCATTTTCCAATGTCTTACAGCAGGAAGGCTTTTTTCTCCTGAGAGCTTTCACAGCCTAACAGTGTACACATCATGCTAGACACTTTTTTTCCATTTCTTAGATTTGCAGGCCTTGGACTTTCTGGCCAAATAGGCCACTTTGCTTTAGACAGTCAGTGTCACAATAGGACTTACCACGAGTACTTAAGATCCACTGGTCCTGGGAAACACACACATTCAGAGTAACCACACTACATATCCATAACATAGTCAGTATTTCCTGAAGTCTCATACAAGTTTTTGTGTACTCTATAAGGATGCCTCAAGAAAGGGTGGAAACAGATTTCTACCAACAACAACTACACAGCCTACAACTGCCAAATCACTTTCTCAGGAGGCATCCAGAAAACCAGTTACAACCTACAAGCCAGACCAATTTGTCCAATAAGGCAGCATCTGCTCCAAGGTGCTGTCGTTCTTAGGGACAATACAGCCCTTCATATCTCAAATATGTCATCTGGCTGAGTAGAGAGAAAGGAACTGTAGGGAAAATCACAATGAGAAGCAAGACACTGCTACAAGCTTCTCTAGCCTCTATATGAACCCTGCTACCGCCAACAATAACAAAGTTATATCAGCCTCTTTACTATGGGAACAGCAGCAACCTCCTGATTGAAAGGCATTACTACACTGTAACCACTTACAACTCCCTTATCTGTGCACTACCATCACAAATGTTTGTTTTGAAATGAATCAAAAAACAGATTCAAGTGAAAAATGTTTTTGCNTGAGTTGAAGTGCAGGCACAGGGAATCGAGTGTAAAAGGGAGAAGGACACCAAAAGACAAAGGTAGATAAGCTCCTTGATCTGGCTACAAAGTTATAACTTTATAAGAATTTTTATTCTATTTTTCCAGTGGCCACTGGAGCTATCCAACCTCCAAATGCTCTTTCCTCAGCCATCCACCTTAATTTTACCTGTACAAGAGCATCTGTGCTGCACAGCAAGCCATCTAAAGCCAGCCTTTTTTACTGAGCTATTCATTAAACCAGCTCAGGTCACTGCACGGGTACAGAAATTTTTGTGGTCACACAACAAGCCCCTAAAAGAGCACAGGAATACAGCACAAAATTGCACTGAAGCAATTTAGTAATCTTGTCAATAGGACAGCTCTTTAAGAAGAGGTTGAATGAATGTTGAAACAATACAAGCTCCTGGGGGAGGAGAAGGAGCTTCCCGCAACCAAGTGCTACTTGCTCATGCTATCCCTCCATTGCTGTTTGCCCTGCATACCCGGAGGAGAACTGATCATATACCTGTGCCAGAAAAGGAAGGGGTCAACACAAGAATGGGAACAACAGTCTGCAAGAGTTTTCTCTCAGGAAGGACTGTTTCTCTTGATAGCCTTGCCAATTTAAAGTGTTTTAAATTACATCTTGTGCAAAACTTGCAGTCTAAATCTGTAGCTGCATGATAGCCTTCATCAGCCTACAGATGCGCTGCAGCTGAAAGCTCATCACCTGCTGAGGTGCACACTCTAGCCACTGCACTTCATCTGCTCCACAAATTACATAGCCACAGCCAAGACAGATCACCTCACAGACCTGACTGAACAGCCACTTGAGCATATTACAGAAAGATACCAATTAACTTTCAATCAGATGCATGTACATTCTCTTTCAAACATAACGAAGGACAGTGTTACAACGCAGAGTCAGGACAGAAAGTGTGCAGTGCCTCCATTATAGGATCAGGTCACAAAGCAACTTTAAAAAAAAAGTCAAACATTAAGCAGATGATAATATTTGTGGTGACATTTGCAAAACCTTACAGGTATATGCCACCAAACTAAGTATAATGGAATAGAATGTGAATATAATGTGATAGAATAGATGCAGTTGGAAGGGACCTACAACGATCATCTAGCCCAACGGCAATGATTTTCTTATGCAGCATATAATCATATTCAACATATATTTTAGGCCTCAGATATTTGAGAAAAAATAAATAAAACAAAAAATTGAGGGCATAATCCAGAGCCTCTGGTTGGAAGATGAGTCAGATGATCAGTATGAGCCACTGATAATCACCACAGCTCTAAGAGCTCCAAGATCTTATTTCTCAGTTAAAACGAAGCTACTACCGTCCTCACTTGGTAGCCATTTTGAGAAATAACTCTTTCCACAAGAACTACACCAGCAAATCCATGCAAATACTCATCAGGTTAAACTTATCCTTAAATACAAATGTGGAAGCAGGGGCAGGAAAAAAAACGCCTCCATGATGTAACTAAGTGGCAAAGTTAAGAGTGAAAAATATTTTGCACAACATTTTTCTCAGCTTTAACTACATATGAAGCCAGAGAAGCTGGCAACAGAAAAGAGTTTGGAAGTTTGGATCCCCTTTCCACATATTTCCACAGCTAAAAGTATTTGAATTTCTTTTCAGTTTAACTGAAACTTTCCAGAATTCAGTACTTCTGTTTTGAAAACAGTGACAACAGCCCTATCATATATTTTGTTCTTAATTATGATTTCACTATCTCCACCTTAACAATCATTTATTGGCAGCACACTGAAAGCATTTGTTGATAATATACTTTCAGGCAGATCCTGAAAGATACTGAGCACAAGCAGCAAGCCATTTCAGAAAGTCATAGCACCCTTAGTACTTCGAAGCACTGGGCAATTATGTTCACCATGCTTTTCAGCTTATGTTTTTAATTATTCATACTCAGAAATATGAGAATATGAACCCCTGGCAGACACAGATAATACTCTAGACAACAGTATTTCTGTATCTTGCAAATGCTTGCATTAGCATCTTTCTACAGAGTCTATCTTTAATTATTACGTGGTCTGAGCTACATGCGCATGAAATTTACATTTCCATGGGGACTGACTATTCAGAAGGTATTTCAGTGTGTTATAGAGTTCTCAGTACACAAACTTACTCTTTTACTACTTTCTCTTTTACATCCTAAGGGATATCATGGGCTGCTTCAGCAATGCATCAAAAAAATCAAACTAAAACATTAAATAACTCAAATCTACTACTAAAAAACCCCTCTAAGCTTCAAATAACAGAATTTAATGCCAGCTTAACAGATTCATCCAGAGCTGCTTTGACTAGCCTCATGCTAAGGGCAAGTCTGCAAATGGAAAATCAAAGTTATTTCTAGAGCTTCTATCAATAGCCTCTGGATATCAGAATGGTAACAGATCACAAGTGCAGTGCTGGCAACAGCCCACACTCCTTACACTTATGTTTTGCACTTGCTCTGGATGGAAGAGTGTTACTACCTCTGAAATACCAGTAACAATTACCTTCAGTACTCTATAGTTCTACAGCTTTTCATTCATTCTACACTTTACCTTTCTTCCGCTAGTATTAACTAGGCTATTCATCCACCACACTTGCTCTCTCCAGGAAAGACAAGAGACTTGCATGCTACAGAATATATTGCTTCAACAGAAATATACACTTCATTTTTAGAGAAACCAAGGTCATAGGAAAAGGCATTACAGTAAGAGTGAAAAGTAGGAGAACTCCAGTGATTGCAAAATATTCTAGGTGTTAACCTGAGATTAGAATAAACTCTTGAGAAATCTT
Source organism: Grallaria varia (assembly GCA_013396735.1). NCBI lineage: Eukaryota > Metazoa > Chordata > Aves > Passeriformes > Formicariidae > Grallaria > Grallaria varia. The sequence goes on along the minus strand of VWZG01004119.1, from coordinate 174,748 downwards.
AGAATTTTTTAGATGATGATTTCATTTCAGGGCTATGCTCTTTTCCAATTTCATTCTGGGCCTCTACTCTTTTTCCAATTTTATTCCAGGCCACTACTAAGAATAGAATTAAAAGATAAGGGCCAAGATCCTAAAAGCAGTTCAGAAACTATATGCTAAGCAGGCACAGAAAATAAAGGGTGAGCCTGATATTTTCCCATCAAAATTTTGGGAACAAAATTTACCACACACATATACTACAATATTCTGCACAAGCTATTTTCCTAAACACTAAAGGCTTCATGCCCAGGTGTCTCATATTGCTTTAATTCAGCCAAAGTGATGAAGGCACAAGTAAGTGAGTCCAGATCATCATCTGCCAGGATAGGACTGTTTTAAGCCAAAGCATTACTCGTGGATGCTGCTATGTGGGAGCCTGCAATTAGACAGGAACCTAAGAGTACTCTTAAACCAGAGGCTGGACTGTGTACATGTGGAGGCACATCTTCAGCCAAAAGATATGATACTATCAAGTGCAACTCTTCTAAACACTATCTTCTGCTTACTAATACCATCTCTTTTTGCTCTGCTTCAAGCAACTGTCATTTTTTCCCACTGTGATCTGTTCCTGTCCAAGTTCTGGATTACTCCATAAGTGCAGAGACCCAATACACTTAGCAGGCACTGCTGATAATGCATCAACAACTGGATTCATATTGCTTTTAATTCTTACAAAGAATTTTCCTGTAAGACTTGTCATATGAAAAAAAATTAGGAAAAGGTGACATTTTCCACTATTATACAGGAAGGTTTTCTGCCACATCAGTGCATTCTTCTGACCCCACTTAATCTAAACAAGCAGTTCTTATTGTTAACAACTTGAAATACTGTGCAGGTAGCCAAGAAATTAATAGATGTCTGTTCTGTATCCACAATCACAAGGATATCAACTCTGTTTTGGTCTGAACTTAGATTTGCTTTCGCCATAATGCAAGCCTAACCACCAGCTTTCAAAGTTGAATGATTTAACTGTCTTTCACCTGGCAACATACTTGGAGAGGGTGCAGAAGAGACAGGTAGAGAATGCAAGAGGAATAGTCTCCTATCATGGCATTAACCTGGGTCATCTCTGTGATATGTATTACACACACATAATACAACGCACAGCACCAAGAACATAGGAAGCACCTTCCCATGTTCTGATGTTATGTACTGCTTGTACTCACTGTCTAAATTGAACAACAAGTGATACCAAAGATATTCATGTTTATTAACTTGTTTACCTGGCCTTATTGCTCAAAGAGCCTCCCTTTGTAATGAATCTTGTCCTTTTAAAATTTAAAGAAAGGGATACGTTAAGAAAATTAAGGACATGTACTAACATGGTATACAAGAGATTAGATTCCAAAAGCTTCTAAGCAGAAATATTGTTGGAGAGCTTCTACCCCAAAACTACAGATGGAAATAGGAAAGGTTAAACTGAGGCTGACTGTGCACCGTTCAGTTTCCACACAAACTGCTGCCAGTAATACAGCCTCCCAGGCAGAAGTACCAACAATCATATTGTGAACAGCCCAGGCAGTCTTCATTCCTTCTCTGCAGCTTCTCCTTCCCCAGCAGGACAAAGGAGATGTCCTTCATTTCTGAGTTCAAAACTTAAAATAGAGAAGTGACACTCATACCTTCCATTGTTCTGGCACACCTGCCCATGTCTCAGTTGGTCACAGCCAAGTCACACAGGCGTATGCCAGCTTGGACAAAGACAACAACCAGTTCTCTATATCAGCAACTACACATCGTTACAGCACTCACCTTCAAAAACAGCACATTTACCTTCCCTCTGGTTGTACTTTCTCTTGGACCAGAGAGGGAGAAAGAGCAAACAGAAGGGTGGCAGTAATAGCAGCAGATAGCCTGAACAGTACAGAAAGAAAAATCGAGGGAGAAATGCTTACTAATTCTTTCAGACTCCAGAACTACTCTCAACTGCCAGACTAATGCTATATCACCTAGAGACATCCCAGCTCTCTGCCTGTCATGCTATTCAGACACCAACAGATTACTGCCCTCCTTCCCCTTCTTGGAAGAGTTCATTATAAGCCTAACAAGCAAGCTTAAGCTCCACCTTCAGTAAGTCACCTACCCCACAAGTGACATACAAGCTCTTTCCCTGCTCACCTAGCAATCTATAAAACACTTCAGAGCTCACATGGGAAAATCCCACATCCACCACCAAAAATTTCAGCCCTAACCCATGTGCCACACTGCGCTAACCCAAAGAACCTATCCTTTCAGGCAGGACATTACCTGAGGGATTGTACACCACTCCTTGCATTATCTCCAGTATTACTTCAGGAAACGAACTGACCACAAGATAAAGTTTGCACATTATTCTGAAAACATGTAAACTAGATAATTAAATATTTACAGAAGATGTTACACGGTTTTACAAGAGACTTGGTAGCTCTGGAATGCTTATTTAAGGCATCTAGTCAGGGCCTGGGAAAGGAGTAGGAGGAGATAAAAGACCCCAAAGTGAGAAGGAAAGAATAGTTAATCCCTTTTCTCTCACAAAAGTGGTACAAAAATGATAGACTTTTCCATGACTGCACACAGATTTCCTGCATAAATGGCCTGGAAATAGTCAGTGTAGTGTTTCTACAAGCATGTTCCTCACACTCTATGCTTGCAGTCATTTTCCCAGTGCCTCGTCCCCCCCTCGTCCCACACAGCAGACTTTAGCTTCCCTGTTAGTCTATTAGCTGCCACTTTGTTTAGAGAACCCAGTTCCCTTACAGGAAAGGACAGAAAACCAAAGTCTAAAGGTGATCACAATCCTCCCATTTCCAACAGTAATATTTTTCACAGCATCCACCTGATACATCAGTTAGCAATTGAGTAGGAATAGAAGTAGGAATAAACCTTGTAAGGCAATTACTAAACATAAACAGGAGTTTTGGTAACATCTCTATGATGGTGGAATTTCTCTAACCAAAGCTGAATACAATTATTCAAGCCAATCTACGTTAAAGAACAAGATTCAGGAGCAGTTTTACCAGATGCCTGCAAGAACAGGACAAAAAAAAAAAACAATCCTTTTTTTTCCCTTTATCTTTTCACAACAAAAGATAAAGGATGTTTTCAACTTACGCATTGGTATTAGCAGGACTTCGATCCTACAGAACGTAAGGAAACACCATGAGGGTGACAAAGCACTGGAACAGGTTGCCCAGAGTCTCTCTCCTTGGAGATATTCAAAAGCCACGTGGACACTGGTTCTGGGCAATCAGACCTAGGTGACCCTGACTGAGAATGGGGTTGGACCAGATTCCCTTTGAACCTCAGCCACACTGTGATTCGGTGAACCTGTCCTATTCTGTTAAACATTCTCTAGCTTCCCATTGCACAGACTGTCACCAAGACTTGATCAGCCTTTATGATTTTTAGTACCCTGTCTGTTAAGCACAACAGGAGAGTCATGTTGTTATACCCATATATATACACACACAGATACCCCCAGTTATACCATGTCTGGGTAAACCACAATCGACTATGCAAAGACTCAGAGATGGCAGGATAGGAGGAATAATTTGAGGAATGAAAGATGAGGAGGGGTTTATAGAAAACATTTTTATAAAATTTGCTAGTTTAGTATTTAGGTCCCTTTCATTCAGAATTTCTTAAAATATGACATCAAGAAGACAGGTTGCTGGAGCTGACAAGGTAGATTTCTTTTTACTGGATACGCTAGGTCAGTATTATATCACTGAAAGACACACAAATATTGCTCAAGGAGACATTTTTCCACTTTTTTTTTTAAACAACTCTTTCAACCCAAAGAGCAGTTTTGATCATGCTAAATAAGACGAGGGTGTTCAAAATGAAACTCTCATACAAGAACCACATCCCGTACCACAGACAAGCGCCTAGCTACCTGCCATGGGAACCAGATTTAACAAGAGCATCACTAGGCCATGAAAAATACATATAATAAAAAAATATTTTTAAATTTTTAAATGTAATATTTTTATATTACATATATATATATAAATATATATAGTAAACTTCATTGTGACTCTCAAACAGTAGCAGATGGAGGCACAACTACCCCATTTTACAGAAAAAATTAAAACACATATAACAGGTGTCTGTATAAGCAGTAAATTTCTATTAAGAGACATTTATAGATAGGCAAACAGATCTTTTGCCTCAGTGATTTAAACCAGTTTATCTTAGTTAGAAACTAAGGAAGCAACACAGTCTCCTGGCTTGATACTCTATCCATTGGCCAAAAGTCCAGTGGGTACATTTAGCAAATAACACTGCTCCGCAGCTTCTGTGCAAGGCAATGTCTAGTGAAGGGGCTGTAGCCCAGTCCCAGGTGCCCATGCAGAAGTGAGTTACACTCCTCCCCTGTCGGGCAGGGATTACTGCAAGGGGGATGTGGCTACTGCAGATCGGCTCAGCCAGCTCTGGCCCAAGTGCAGCCTGTGAGGCAATATGAATTCCTTCGCTCAAATCGAATACCTGAATTCTTTGGAAACCACAGGAATCCAGTACAGAAAAGGTAAATAACCCAGAGGGGCTAGTGTTAATTAGGAAGCCAGGCTACCAAAGCACGGGATGCCACAAGGCCGAGTGGTGTGAGCTCAGGTGGCAGCATGGCAGCTGGTGGCAGCTGCTGTGAAGCCTGGCTGTCTAACCCCAGAGTGAACTCTCGTGTTCCTCTGGAAAGTCTCCCCAGTCTGCAGCTCCTTGGGCCCCTTTGCAAGAACATTTGGTTTTCAGCTCAGTTTTGCCTTTTTTTCCCCTCTCTAATCTGTTTTTCAGATCCAGGCTAAATCTGAATGAGAAGTTCCTGCTGGAGTAGGACTCTTCCAGCTATTCAAGCTCAGAAATAGGGCTGCCTAAACAAGGTAGCTCAGGAAAAAAAGTAGAATATAGAGAATTCTGCTAAAAACAAGGAGCAATTTCACTATGAATCCCCCATGCTATGTGTCAAGGCTCCATTATGCCTGCAGGCACCAAGAAAGACAGGTCCAGTAAGGCCCTTTCTGTCCCACAGGTACACAGAAGGAGGGGAAGTTAAGCCGGAGAGAGAGGTGGCAAAATAGAGAAGGCTCCCAAACAGCACAAGCTATTCCTGGCCCTATGTTCTCTTCAGCTGTACTTCAGGCACAAGGCAGGCTTGTTATACTCTGTTTCCACGAACACCCCTCCAAAGACCAGCATAATCCCCCAATTCAGCAGTTGTCTGTAAGAGCAGCCTTGGGACTCCCACGCAACGGGCCTTGGTAAAACACCTTCAAAAACATGTCAAATTTTATAATTAAGGCTGTAGTTTAATAACAATGTACCTCTTATTCAAAGTAAGATAGAGAAGGTATGTCAATAAATATATTGCATCATCTGTTTTGGAAGCCTCAGATAAGATGTACATATGATCGGATGACTGAGTTACACCTTCAGGCAAACCTGGACCAAGCTTGCCATGACCATTTCATTTTCCAAACCTTCAGTGCAAAGGTCTCAGCTATAACTCTCCAGGCTGCGAATCACAGATGACCAATGTAGATTTTATTTGTTCTTTCCAGCAGAAAGTTATAAATATCTGCCAACTAAACAGATGTACAGCAGCATACTTTGTCTACTTTTTTTTTTAATATGTATTAGAAAAGCGTTCAACACACTTTTCAATCCAACAGGGGGATCAGTGCTGCAAAAAAAGTTGAAGGCTTTGTTATGTACATTTGGATACATAACCTTCCCATCTCCTTCAGAGGAAACTTTCTTTATTCTTCCACATGGAAAATGAATAAAAGGTACAAAAGTAGGATCCATAATCTTTTATTTCTCCTCAGCTCTGAAGCCTCAAATTCCACTCTAGGTCATGTCATGACAAGTTGAGCTGTGCCAAAAGAAACTAGGCCTAAGGAAGTATCTAGTCTGTTCCTTTGAAAGATCATTACATCTTATGGTTTCCTGATAGCACTCCTTTTCTGATAAGGTCACCAACTTTACTGAAACAGTCAGGTTCCTCTTGGAGTATGCAAAGTGTAACACTAGAGGGGAACATGACCTTTCATATAGACTAAGAAAAAGGGGGAAAAAAATTAAGAGAACAACACAGAAGGTCACCCTTACTACAGAGACTCTCTGCCTTCAGAAAGCAAATTCCAAACATGGAAGTCACCATAGTGCACCACAAGCACTAGTGGAGGTTGCAAAACCAGATTGCTTTGTTCTGCTGGTGGTTTTCACCTTAGATTGATTTAATACCACCTTTGATTCCAGACCCTGTTAATACCTCCAAGTTCTCTGCTACAAATTGCTTCTACTCTTAAGCAGTGTGGGTTTTCTTTCCTTAAGCAAGGAATTAAGAACAGCTTTCACTCTCCAAGGTTAAAACATTTCCACCTCCCTGCACAGCTGAAGTTTTGTCCCAGCTTTAAAACAAAGCATCACATGTATGAGGTAACAAAAGGTTCTCTCCCAGCATTTAACTTGCACTGAGAAATGGAAGGTAAAAAGGCTAAATAGGTAGCCATAATCCAGTAGCTTCAGGTTCCTCATCTCTCATCAATTGAACTTGCAAATCCAAAGTATGGGGAAAATCCAAATCGCTAAAGCTAAAGACCACTAGTGCCATCTGGAGGCCATACTAAACAGCCCACCTAATGTTCTGTCAACCTCTGCTCACCTTGAATATTATCCTCCAAATAGAGCTTGACAGCACTTGCTGCACAAACACACCAATTCTACAGCCACAGAAGATGGGAAAAGCCAAGGAGTAATTAAAGATATTGGTTGCAACAAACCTGTCAAGTGAAAGGATTCAACTACAAGGCTTTTGCCAATGTTGACACTTGAGCTGCAATTGCTCAGTAGGCAGCTGAAGTTTAGTAACAGAACCAGAGCTACTCTCCAGAGTTAGGACCTTGGAAGAGAGGTAACATCTCATTATTTCCTCTGCACCAGTTCCACAGCTGTACTTGTAGAGCTGACCACATCACAGAGCAGTATTAAGATACCTAGTGCCACATTAATCTCCATATGCTCTCCACTTCTCACAAAGAGCTGTAAGATGGGATGCAATTTGAAGCAATGTCAACACCATATGCTTCAGATTTGATTATCATTTAAGCAAATGGAATCTAAACACGCATAGAACTGTTTAGGATTTCAGAACACTGAAAAGTGATTTGCAAGTATTACTGCCACATGGGATCTTAGCAAGATGGAGAATCCCAAATTGTTGAGACTGATTGCTTCTGGATGGATATCCAGAAAGAAAGTTTATTTGTTCAGGGTTGACAACACCACCATTTCAAGCTCTAGAATTGAATACTGTCAAAAGAACAAAGGAATTCAACCAGACAACATCCAAGTTATCAAGAGGGACAATTTTTCATAGAATCATAGAATATCCTGAGCTGAAAGGATCATAGAAGCCCAGCACCTGGCACCACACAGGACAGCCCCAATAATCACACCATGTACCTGAGAGTGTTGTCGAAACACTTCTTGAATTCTGTCAGGCTTGGTGCTATGACCACTTCTCTGGGAAGTCTGTACTACTGCCCAACCACCCTCTCAGCAGAAAACCCTTTTCTAATATTCAACCTAAACCTCCCCTGACACAGCTTCAAGCCATTCCCTTGCGTCCTGTCACTGGTCACCACAGAGAAGAGCTCAGTTTTGCCCCTCCTCTTCCTCTCATGAGGAAGTTGTAGACTGCAATGAGGTCTCCACTCAGTCTCCTCTTCTCCAGGCTGAAGAAACTAAGAGACTTCAGCTGCTCCTCATATGGCTTCCCCTCAAGGCTCTTCTCCTTTGGACACTCTCTAATAGCTTAACATCTTTTTATATTGTGGTGTCCCAAACTGCACAGGTCCCTTTCTGCAGCGCTGCTATCCAGCCTCTCATTCCCCAGTCTGTACACACAGCCAGGGTTGCCCCACTCCAGGCGCAGAATCCAGCACTTGCCATTACTAAACTTCATACGGTCAATGATTGGCCATCTCTCCAATTTTTGAAGGTCTTTCTCCAGGGGCTCTCTGCCTTCAAGGAAGTCAACAGCTCCTCCCAATTTAGTATTGCTAGCAAACTTACTCAGTATGTCCCGGAGTCCTGCATCCAAGTAATTTATGAAGATGTTCAAGAGAACTGGGCCTATGTTGGAGCCTTGCAAAACCCCACTAAGTGACCAGTTGCCAGTCTGATGTAACCCCATTTACTATAACCCTTTGTGCCTAAACCATGACCCAGTTGCTCATCCATTGCATAATGTATTTATCCAGATGCATGTTGAACATTTTGTCCAGAAGGAGAAAATATCAAATGCTTTACTGAAATCCAAGAAGATTACATCAAGTGGCTTCCCTTGATCAACTAGGTGGGCCGCAATGAAACACGATGGCCACGAATTTGCAGTTTGCCTTTTCAGCAATGAAGGCTAACTACATGCTGGGCTGCACTAGCAAGAGTCAGTAGGTTGAGGGAAGCAATTAGTATCTCTTATTTGTGAATGCTTGGCAAGCACTGGACACATATCTGGAACATCGTGTCCACTTACAAGGCCCCCAGCAGAAGCATTGACTAAGCAGCGCAAGTCTAACAAAGAGTTATTGAAACAGGCTGAAAAACATGATGTGTAAGGAGAAGCTGAAGGGAAAGAGATGTTTAGCCTCTAGATAAGAAGGCTAAGAACAGATCTAACTGCTGTGTTCAACTCCTTAATGCATGGGTATAGACAGAGCTGGTTTTCTCAAAGGTGCATTGCGGAAGGACAAGAGGCAACAGTCAAACTGCAACAACGGAAATTCTGGTTAGATATAAAAAACACACAGACATTCCCAGCGAGAATGATCAAATCTTGAAAGAAGTTGTCAGGAAAACTACAGAATCTCCATTCTTGGAAGATATTAAAAAGTTTTATGGTGTAAGGCTGTAGAGTATGTATCCAAACTCTGAAGAAGGTCTTGCCTTAGGAAGGCAGCTGGACTAAAAACCCCTAGACTTCCCTTCCCACCTAAATAATTTGATGAATCTGTCCTAAGAGATTCATTAGAACTGCCTGACAGGTGCATTTCAGTCAGAAGAATATACTTATTTCCTTCCCCAGACCTCTAATATGACTTGAACTGTTAAAAGAAAAACAAAACCAACCAACCAACCAACCCCACACCTCAAATCACATACATACCAATACACACTTCCTCCTTCCCTGCCACAAGGAAATCTGGTTACTCAATTGTCAGAGGCAAAAAAGCACACTTATCCTCTGAGTAGAACACTTGCATTTATACACATGGATTTTTCCAGAAGCAAACTCCTTTGTTACAATATCAGCAGAACCACCTTTAAGATACTAATGATGGTGCGAATTCTATTTTGAAGGTCTGGTACGCATTGCCCATTCTGAGAACAACCTGTCAGTCTACTCTATCTTGTTTCCCTCTTCACTTTCCAGAAACATGCAATATTAGCAATTAACAATTTAACTCCCAAAAGACTTGCATGCCAGGTATGCTTAAGACTCCCTTTCTAGAGTGAATATAGTTGTCAAACTTTCCCCTGATGAAGATTGGATCATTATTAATATATTGTTCAGAATTCATTATCTGCTTTGGATAAAAATAATCTCGATACAGTATCTACTCAAGTCAGAACCGTTGCAGGCAGGAACCCTAGAGATATTCCTCTGGAATACATTAGATGTGCTTATAAGACAGATACAACATTACTCAAAACTGTTGCAGAAGACAGTACTATGGTGGTCTTTTCTCTAACATCACTACAGTTAAAATTCTGGTCTGCTGAAAATTGAGAGGGGTGATGGCTTCAAATATCTTAGTTGTTATAGTTTTAGAATTTGTGAGAATTTTTTCTTCCCTTCCAGAGGTTTGGGGGCTGGTGCCCTTCCTGCCTCGGCTGTTGAGGCAGGGGGGCTCAGCTAATCACTCAAATTCCAGCCTAATGGTAGGAGGGGTGGGGGGAGTTTCTTTTTTCTTCTGGTTTGCGGAGTTGTTTTTTTTCTGCGGAACTTCTTTTTCAGCAGCAGTTTCAGGGAAGGAGGCACCGCGGAGGGACTCCAGTGGTTTTGGCCTCTTCCCTGCCTCCCGTTCCTGGCCCGGTGTGCCCCGACAGCGCCGATGGTGGGGAGCCCCCGGCCCATTCCCACCTCTGCCCATCCCGAGTCAGCGCCTTCCGGACAGAGAACAAAGGAGTCCATGTTGCCTATGGGAGAAGTTTTCGCTCCATCCCTTCAGAGACTCATTTCTTTAGAGGTTTTCGTTACAGAATTATTTGTTCTGTTCTGGTGTTTTGGAGATATATATATATATTTAGTAGTTAAGAACTGTTATCTTCTCTTCTACACATTTTCCAAATTAAAATTTTGTTTTACATTTACAAGAGGTGTGGTCAGTTTGAGAAAGGAATTCTAAATTGTTTTAGCTTATTCTAAATTAAGACTTTAGTTTACAGCACCAAGGCTGTCTGAGGTCAAGAAGTGTCTGGACAATGCTCTCAGGCACATGGTGATTCTTGGGGTGTCCTGCGCAGAGCCAGGAATTGGATTCAATGACATGGTGGATACCTTCCAACTCAGCATATTCTATGATTCTATAAATATTTAGCTAAGCCTCTATGATGAGAAACAGGTATTTTTTGGTAGATAAGTGTTCTTCCTGGGGAATCTTTGGTATCTTTCATGACTTACATACAAATGAAAATTGATATCTTGCTGAGTAAAAAAAGCGGGTAAACCCACTTACAGGATACTGCAGAAAATACAAATACGAGCCTAAAATTTAGAAGATTAGCTGAAAGTATTAAAACAAACACCAACACACCTATCAAGAGGTCTCAAACTGCTTTTCTTTTTTAGGATATATTTGAGAACGTTTGGATTCCTTTCACCTTGGAGAACAGAGAAGGGACACAAAGGCACCAATAATCCAAGGAAGTTTCAAGAACATAACCTTGAGAATTAACATGCCAATGATGTGTTTGGTCATTCAACCCTTAAGAGTTGAGAACTTGCTTTATTTATTACATATGTAATAAAATCCATTATTCAAATCCTATAATCTATATAAAGAAAACTGATAGGACAGGACATGATGCAGTACCGTATATTTAAACTCTGCAGAATTCCCTAACTAGCACCTTCCTCATTTACTCTTGTTTCAGGAATACAGAGGCAAGCTAAGACACATCTGGATCATCAAGTGCAGGTACACTGAAAAAGAAGAATCCTCCCCTACCTGGCCAATCCCTCCTCGTAGAGATAGATGACAAGGGGATCGTAGGATGTAACCAGAACATAGAGGCGCACATCAAATTTGAAATCTGAAATACAGTTGTCAAGAGTCAGCGACTGCAAGTATCTTTCAGACCTCATATCCAGTTGAGGAATTTTAACAGACCCTGAGAGCAATAAACCATTATCTGCTGCAGATATAGGTGCCTGAAGCTTTCCCAGTTGAAAAGCTTCCAGGTTTTAACAAATTCTCTAGTTACATTTTTCTGGTACTAGTCAAAGCTAGATCACTCAGTTATTCAACTAAACTCCCACAAATGTTGAAGAGATCCTCAGATGCACAGCTGGGGGAAGAGAGAAAAGCAATTCCTAAGTATACTCACCATCTATGAGCAGGGGGTTGCTTATGTAACGAGAAACCAAGATGTTGTCTTCCACAATAATCTGGCTTGGCTGCAGAGGAACAGAGAATTCAAGAGTGAAAAAACAGGAGGCTTAAGGAATAAGATGATAACTATCTCAGGAGGGAAGAAATAAGAACGAAAAAATGTAACTGTCAGTCACAATATATTTAAGGTAATTAGATCACAATCAGAAGTCTGAGAATGATTACATTTCCAAAAAAACCTGCCCATTAAATCTTGCAGTGAAGTGTTTCTTAGAGTACAATACAGGTTCAGAAGCCACATGGCAATAATGTAAAACAGACAGGAAAAAAGACATATCTAAGTAGTAACTATTATTGTGTTTGCTTCTCAAGGGTTAATCAAATATATAAAGAAGAGGTTTATAAGACACTGGAAGGAGTAACTACAGTTGATGAGGAAGTCACAAGTGAAGAAAATGACTCCTCATAACAAATCCTGGGCTGGTATCCAACCTTTTTGCCTCCATGAGTAAATACCTTCTACTGAGGCCTGGTTCAGGGCTCCTGTACCAGGAAGAAGCTACCATTTAAGCTCAGAACAGAAAGCTCTAACTATGACAAATATACATTGCAACGCCATGGGATCTGTTGAAAAAGCTTTTACTTTTTGCTGTATACAATCCTCTTGTGACCAGTTTTAACTAGTCAAACAAACAATTTCTTGAACATTTTATTGCCTTCAGTTTGCAAAAGAGCCAAGAGAACCACACGATTCTGCCTTTATCCAAATTTGCATGTATTCAGCCACAACACCAGCATCATGAGCAGGAAACCTAAGCATATAGTGTACATATACAATGTGAGGGAACAAGCTCAACTGCCCTCAGCACATCACACAAAAGTGACAGCCTGTTCTACTATGGATCAGAGAAATGCAAAAGTTTGTTATTTTTGAGAGAGGGGAAGGAGGGGATTGTTGTTACTTTCAAAAACTTTTGTGACGAGATCCTTGAAGACACTCCTTTAATAGCATCACACCGAAGGAAACTGGCTTGTGGGCTAAACTAGATGAAGTGTTTCTGGAACAGAGACATACACACAGATACCAGTCCCAGAAGGGTCTTTTCCCCAGGTCATGGCCAACTGCCATATGAGCCTGAGCTCATTCTTCCCTTTCAAGCAAAGAAAAGACTGAGTGCAGCTCTGGAAATACTTACCTCACACACTTGGTGAATTGCTCCCTTATTTTATGGGAAATGATCCAAGTACAGAACAGATGGGGCAGCATGACCCCTTCAGTGCAGGGAAGGCTAAGGGGTTTCAAATGAGTGAAAACAAAATGACTCAACAGTCAGTTTCACTGCTGAGAATATTTACTGGAATCCCCTCGTGTTTGGCTCCTGTTCAGATGTATTTGTTACCTATGACAACCTAGCTCTCTGCAAAACCCAAAAAGAGCAAGAGACGCTATAACCAGCACACTGAGGTCAAAGAACTACCCTCATTACACTTCAGGAATGGCACACGGGCCTTTAGATAACACATATTTAACGCTGATATACCATCTCCTGCATCAAGTTTCACTTTAACTGGTCTCCATTAGAAAGAGGGAGACAAGGGGTACATTTGAGGACTGTTTAGGTCACACAGGGAAACAACTAAGGAGAGTTCTAAAAACCTTCCCAAGGCCAGCCTACTGTCACAAGGAGAGCATCAAGCAGCACAGCTCCCTTGGGGAGTATAAACTTCCTCCTAATAAGCTAAGACTTAAAGGTAGATTGCAAGATAAGCACAGCATACAAATAAATAGATCGGTTTTTTTACAGGCCCAGGTAGACTTTGCCAGCTGCTCAGGGTTGTTGAACTGCTCAACAACATATGGTTGAAATTCAGAGCAGGGCCAGTGTCCGGTCAGATGCTTCCACGCCTCTTGCCTGGGAGCCAACATAGTTTTGAAGACAGTGTTACTGAAGAGCATTACTTTTGCTGAAAACTTACATTATTTATCAGGTAGACACCTCGACCCCTGGAAGAGGCCACGGGCTTCACTATCCATGGGCCTCTGTCCTTAGAGTAGGTATCTGGTTAAAAGAAAACAGCACAAGTCTGAAATATCTTCCATTTTACTTATTTACAGAAAAGAAAGAATGAAGAATCTTGCCTACAGTAAAAGCTTTACAAAACTCCATAAGGAGATCAAAGTATGCTTTCTTGATGTCTTGTTTTAGCCCTTGGGACTCACTGCTATTATTACAGCCCCCTCCCCCCCCAAAGTCCTTCCTGCTGCTCTGATAGATTCATTCCTAAGCCCTATGCCACCTTTTGACACTTCACTCTTAAGTACTCCAGACATTAGTCAGGGATATTGCGAAGTTGACCATCAGCAACACTGTGCACAAAAAAAGCTCCATTTCAGAGCCTTTGGCCCAAATCAACTTCTTGAGGACTTAATGCAGGAGTAAACAGCAGAGCAGAAATTACATAAAGAAATCATGTGGGCCTTTTCCACTGTCTTTCCAGTTTCCTCTAATTTTGTTACCTTAAACACTGGCACAATCAAAAGACTAAGATATATTCCCCCCACACAGTTATTCTGCTTTAGGTCTGGGCATCACCAGCCATTCACTTACTGCAGAAGTCCTGGTACTCTGTTGGGAGGATAAAGGTCTGAGGTAAGATATGGAATGTCTTGAACCCGTGGGCCAGCTGCATACGAGTGACATTCTTGTATAGTCTGTCCTTTCGGGTCAGTTCATATGACCTGAAGTCCAAAAACAAGGGAGTGTATCTATTTTTTCCCCTACATTACAGCAACCCTTCATCCTAGATACTAAAGTATCTGCAGCCCTATCAGATGTCTAAACCCTAAACTGCAACTACTCTTGAGTTTTACTGCCTTGTCCTATGGCTGTATTAGTATCATTTGTAGCACTTCTAGCAATTCTCAAGACAGACCAAAGCACAACAAACTGTTGGAACAGTGGTTGCAAACTTTAGAATAGGACATATGACTATCTCTGTAACTGAAAACCCAAAGTCCCAAATACTTTACTTGTATCATCAAATAAAGAAAATAAAATTAAAAATCCAGTAAATCCAACCCTTGGGCTCTACACAAGCACTTCAACTCAAATACTATCTCCCCAAAACCCCAAAGACCATTTAGAAAGAAGACAGCATGTAGCACAGGCCCAGTATGTTGGGACTTTCCAGTATCATGTGTACTCCATTTTTCTAAGGTATCTATATTCAGAGTTTTGCAAATCATCCCAGAGATATTCAGCAAAACATGATACCAAGGCCTTACCTAGGAAAATGATTGACTTTCTGAATATCTGTAAGGGAACGCAGCAAGTAGGGCTTCAAGTGTGATCCTGTCCACATGAGATTATAATCGGTGCTATTAGGGTGAACCTAAAAAGTAACATAAACACCACACATAAAAATACAAAACGAATGAAAAGCAACACCACTTGTCCTTAGGTCTATGAGGCCAAAGCAATTCTGATTTAATACCATCTCCTTTACCATCTCTAATATAAGGCCAACTCCGGCTAAACTCCTGCCCTAAGCTATTCTCATCCTGGGAAATAACCATGTCATATTTTTCTAAGAAAACTTGCGAGTTTGTTCTTTTCATAAACTGTTTAAACCCAGTTTTTAACTCATTTTAGATGTCTTCAGAAAACTTGTGTTATTCAGAAAAAACCACCCCACACACACATCTCTCAAACTGTCATTAGCTGCATACAGGATGTTCTTTCAAGCAAGACAGGTGATAGAAGAGAAACGTGAAACACTGCACCAATACTTCTGTGAGTTTTTAAAGGCTGAGAGATTAATTCCTTCAGATCTTTCCAAGGGTATGAGATGAAATTTTAAAAGCAAAAAGATTAAAAACGTGACCAAACTTCAGTATCCTTTTTTCCCTAATTGTGCAGGCTGAAGATTAAAGAGTACTCCTTCGAGAGCACAGAATCATAACATATTTTCAGTGTGACTGGCAAAGTACTTTAAAAACCAAAAAAACTGAAGGGCGTCCACAGCAACTTCCTGTTTCTAACCCTGTAGAGTAAAAAAAAAAAAAAGCCAACCAACACACAACAAAACACAAAAAAAAACCCAGAACATCATTTTCATCACCTCCCAGCCCAGCACATAATCAGAATTTCATGGCACTCACCTCATGGAATCCATGGGCAGTCAGAATGCTGCGAACAAGCCGGCTGTCTGTTCTCACAATCTTATAGGACATGTGGTAGTGCTCTGTTAAGAGGCAAAGAGACAAGATATTAGAGTCTGCATTTAAAAGAATAAATCGAAGTTACTCATGCTACTAAAGAAGAGAAAATGATTCAGCATAGTACAACTGCACTTAATTCATGGAGAGTGACAGCACATAACAAGCAAAGGGTGATAGGAAATGCCTATCCATCTCTTTGAGCATTAACTCCAATGACAGCATTGAACTGACATCAATCCCTAGTTATAATATAATTGCACCACTGAACCCTATCGTGTCAAAATAAAGCACAGGACATCCTAACAAATACCCAGAGTATTTTTTCAAAACACCCTTTTATATAGACTGCTTTATAACACTCCAAACATGATTTTAGCTCTTTCTTCTCAAGATTGGTATTTCTAGCTAAAAGTAATCATGCCTTACATCCCCTATTGACATGGTTAGCTTGTGTGATCACCTTTTAGATCACCAAAACCCAAAATGAAACACTGAATTTTTGTTTACATCTCATCTACCTGTACTGATCTTGCAAGAAATAACTGCAAAATGTAACAGGAAATAAACAGGACAAGGAAATAAAAAGACAAAATCACTACCCAAGTAGAAAAATCATAAAAACAAATGGAGTGAACTTCAGTGGAGGTATAAGGGAAACTGAAAGCAAGTAGCAAGACTAGAGGCCAATTGACATGTAAAAGAATGTAGCAATCCATAAGAGTTCCTAGAGAGAAGAGACAGAAATCGCAATGCTACAATGCAGAGTTGCCTCAAAAAGGCACTGAACAAATTGGTTCAAACTGAGAATAAAAAGGTGAAGATTAGATTAAATGTCATTAAAATATGTTCTATCAACAAAAATAAGTCTAAAGAGTAAGAAGTATCATAACCTGAGACCAGACAAAGCTGAAGGAAACTTAACAAGTTGCACTCCAGCAGTAGACTTATTAAATCTCTTGAGAAAAAGCAGAAGAGACCCCACACTCCAGTTAGAATACAAGATACAATTACCATCAGCTTCTGTCACCATCCTAGTATGTTTTTAACTCACATGAAAAGAATCAGGAGTTTCCACATATAAATCACCTTCTCCACCCCTCACCCCAGTAAGCCATAAGCATTTCTGCTTGGATAGGATATTAGAAATGAAGGTACCAATTACCTAAGAAAGGAAGAAGTAAGAGAAGAAAGTGTCAGCACCTTCACAAAAAGAAGCTGATTAGATTTTAGCTTTACTCCAACTCAGCACATCCAGAATGAGCACCCAGCTCTACACACCTACAAGTACTAACTCTCTCAATCCAAAGTGACTGTTTATAGCAACCCATCCTCTTATTTAGAGGCTCTCCCTTATCTGACACTAGACAGGTTTGGTCTCCCCGTTCAGGTGCTGCCAGCAATCATTTTGCTTCGGGCCTTCTCACAGTTGTGAGGCTGTAGACACAGATATCTCTTACTACAGCTTATTATTGTTCATACAGCTGTGGGACTGGCTGCTTTATTTCCCAGTGAAATCCCCTCAAAACACACTGCGATGACTGAATTTAAAGCTCTTAGCTGTGGTGAATTATATTCTGTTCTAAGTTCTAGCATGGTTGCCAACTTCAATTTGCAAGCAGACAGTTCCAACTCAAAATACATCAGGACCCAATGGAGGGACAAATATAGACACTTGTTACAATCCAAAAACCTAATACAGAATCACCAGTGGATCAAGCTTTTCTGAACATTTTAGCGCTCAGAGACAAGAGAGGACTGCAGTTTCCTTCCTACCATGTCCTCTTCCACACCACAAAGAGAAGAGACTCAGCATACGTCTTCAGGCCAAAACCTGGCACACAGTAATACCCACCTCCAATCAGGCGGAGGTAGCTGTCCTTGGTCAGAATGGCTTCAGCATGAAACACCAAGACAGGGATCCGCCTGCAGCCGCCACCAGTCCATTTGATACATGGGTGATCCCTAAAATTACAAGATAGTCAGTATAAGCAACTGTTGAGCCTCATACATGCAGCAGTTACTTACAGTGAGGACACTAATTCTCCATGCTTGCCCATCTAGGCTGTGGGCAGGACAGGGGCAAACGCACTAGAAAATAAGGGCAGAGTGGCAAGGAGGATTGTAAACACAGCTGTCTTGCAGCTTGGGTGTAGAAAAGTACATATAACATTCTAATTGTTGTCTGTCCCTGTGTGTTTGACAAGTAGAACATCTGTGGTCAGAAACCACAAGACTACAATAGACTTCGAGGCACCCTATTGAACATGCTTGAGATTCCTGTCCTACTGTGGGAAAGGTAAAAGTACAGTGGCAAACCATACCTGCAAGAATCCCTGAAAAACAGGTGCAAACAGCAGCTTCAACTGATCCTCTAGCAAGGACCAAGCTCCACAGTGTGTCCCTGTTTGCATGCCCACGTCCCTGTTTGCATGCCCCTGCCCAGTTGCTGCTTTAGGGATCCTGCAGCTACCAAGGTAATGAAAATAAATTTACTCTGCATTTCAGCCATGGTTTCATGGTTGCTCCTAAGCCCTGCCTTGCACACACATGCTAGGCATCTGCGGCAGTTCCAGGTTCCACCCTGGCTGGATGCCAGGTACTCACCAAAGCCACTCTATCACATACCTCTGCAACTGGACAGGTGAAGAAAAAAATACAATGACAGGCTATGAGTACAGATAAGGACAGGGACAGATCACTCACAAATTACTGTCACAGGCAAAACAGACTCGACTTGGAGAAATTGGTTGTACTTAGTACCAACCAAAATCAGAGCAGGATAATGAAGTAAAACAAATCTTAAAAACACTTTCCTCACCCCTCTCCCCAGGCTTAATTTTAATCACGATTCTCTACTTCCTTCCCCACAGTGGTAGACAGTGAATGAGGGTTACAGTCAGTTCATCTTATGTTGTTTCTATTGCTGCCTCCTCCTCAGGGAGAGGAGTCCAGACCCTGCTCCAGCATGGGGTCCCTCCCATATGAGACAGTCCTCCACAAACTTCTCCAGTGCGAGTCCTTCACGAACTGCTGCGGCATGGGTCCTTTCCCACAGGGGTTCCACGGGGTCACAAGTTCTGCCAGTAAACCTGCTCCAGTGTGAGCTCCTCTCTACGGGTCCACAGGTCCCTCCCAGGAGTCTGTTCTGGCACAGGCCTCCCACAGGGCCACAACTTTCTTTTGGGCATCCACCTGCTCTGGCATTGATCTCCTCCATGGGCTGGCAGGGGGACAGCCTGCCTCACCCTGGTCTTCACCCTAGGCTGCAGGGGAATCTCTGCTCTAGTGCCTGGAATACCTCCTCCCCCTCTTTGCTCATTGACCTTGGTGTCTGCAGAGCTGTTCCTCTCACATATTTTCAGCCTTCTCTGAGCACAATTACCTCCGCACAATAACTTTCTTCTCTTCATAAATGTTATCACCATCACTGATGGGCTTGGCCAGCACCAGGTCCATTTTGGAGCCGGTTGGCATTGGCCCTGTCAGACACAGAAGAAGCTTCCAGCAGCTTCTCACAGAAGCCATCCTGTAGTTCCCCTGCTACCAAAACCTGCCCACGCAAACCCAGTACAGCATCCTTGGTACTCAGCTATAAAGGGAATCTTCCAGATCACCCTCTTTTTGGGTTGTTCTTGCCAGTCTGAGTTCTGTTTCACTCACATTTATTTTACTGAGTCTAATTTGGGACAAATCTCATGAGCTTTTACAGCTACAGTTCTTTGAATGTATAGTCTGAAAACAGGATGTATAATTCAGAATAAACCACAATTGCTGATATCCACACAACCAGTCCTTGCAATGCAGGGTCCAGCCTCCAGTTTAAGAACTGCAAATCAGTGCAGTCTGGCTGGTTGTAATCCTGGACTGTGAAGCGCACAGAAAAGCACAAATGCAGAGTTTGAGAGACTAGAACAAGCTTGGCTCAACACAATGGATAGACTTGCATACTCTTCCCTTTTTAATTTCTGCCGGATACAGTGGCATGCAAGCACAGAATCCAAGAATGATGTCCCCCATCTGCCACTCAAGCTACAGACTCTGTGATACAGTCATCAGTTCTGTGCAAAGCAACAAGATGACATCAGGAACTATCATCTCCTCAGAGGAATTAAGCATACACCAAAAAATTGAGACCTGTTAAAAAAAATTCTAAGATTACACAAAGAAAACCTGTCAACCTCCCTAAGCAAATAAAACAGGCTGCTTATTACTCACTGTGCAAGGAAATTAAACCATGAAAGTCAACAAAAAATGGACTGAGGGGTTGGAGAGACATTTTTATCTACACCGTCAAGAAGAAATACAAAGATTGGCAGAGATATGCAGAAGCATTTGTCTGTAGAATGTGCAAGACCATCGTCTGCCAAAGGTTTGGAGAAGCTACAGAATACAAAACATTTCTAACACTTAGAACATGTGAACAGAGATAAAAGGGCAATTTTCTGATTGTGGTGGCGCATCTCCATCCCACCTCTCCCTGGAGATAGGACAAGGGATCATAAGCATAGCCTTGGTCCATTTAACTAAGTTATTACCATTATCACCCAAAGTAATTCACAGCACTCCCATCTGCTTCCACTACCTCTAAAAAATAATTCAGAAAAAAAACCCCTACTACTGGGGTGTAATTAGCTGTTAAGACTGGAAGGGACCCAAGCAGCTTCCAGAATTTACACTACAAGCAAGAGCCTTATGTAAGTGGGAAATGAGCTGAGGCAAAAGGACAGGAGTTTATAATAAGCCTGTCCTGAGGATTTACAGCAAGGCTCAATCCTCCAGGTGACAGTCATTCATTCCAAGCATACCCTTTGGTCACTTGAGACAGACACACTGTTACAGTCACATTCTAGCTGAAGTCAGTTCTGGACCTTTCCATCCATGAGGATGTAACAAGTCCAAGCCAACCACTGGTATGAAGTGACATTCCACTCTGGCAAAGAACAAGAGAGACTCCTTCATTAGCAAAGATAAAAGAGGTTACTAAACAAACATGGAACAAACATAATTACTTATTGCTAGTAAGTAATATGAACTCTAGGAGTTGAGCTCTCAAAAGACAGGTTTGTTTAAGAGGACATAAAACATAAAATATTCTCTCAGCAGTAAAAGGTAAAACAAAAACAAACAAAAAAAACACAACCAAAAAGAAAGGACATAATCAAAACAGCTCCCAGCTTAGGAACATGACAGGAATAAATAAATGAAACTATAGACTTTAGAGCAGTCAAGGCAAAGCTGCATGTCCAACACTGGTGAATATGTTAGTCTTTTAGGCTACAAATGCAGGCAGCCTGCCCACAGGCTGAAGGCCCAAACCAACCACCTTCCGCTTGGTAGGCAGGAGGGTAAGGAATGTATCTGTATTTTCAGATTAGTACCAATCTTGCAGGAAGATTAGTACCAATCTTGCAGGAAGCACAGACACGTAGAAACAGTCCAGAGGGTTTTTCCCTACTTACTCCAGTCCATCAAAAGCATCTTCCTCCTCCTCCTCCTCTTCCTCCTCCTCCTCCTCCTCTTCGTCTGAGGATGAGCTGGTTTCCTCCAGATCTTTAGCCATTCCAACTGGCATGTCCTCTGGGAGTTTTCATACAGCCCAGTCTCAGTAGCCTCCAAGACTCCTTCCTGCAGATCCAAGGGATTTTGCAAGACTGGTCAACTGCAAAAAAAAAGATTAAAAGCATGAATGCATAGCTGAGCACTGCAGCCAGAGAAATGAGGTAACTCCCACCTTGTGCTAGTATGTATTTCTCACAGGACTGTCAGCAAGCGTGTTGCAGACTGTAAATCACCTCCTTAGCCAGGAGAGTGCAGGAGGAAGCATCACCTTTCAACAGATTATTCCGCACCTGCCCGTGAGAGCCATCCGGGCGCGCACCGGTGAGGCGCGTCCCTGCCCTGCCCTGCCTCCAGCCGCAGGCCCGAGCCGGGTCGGCCCGGCACAACGGGAAACGCCCGCAGGGACCGCCCCGCCGCCCGGGGCCAGCCGGACTCCGTAACGCCTCCACCGGCTCGGGAGCGGCCCTCTGGCCCCGAGGGGCGGTTGCGGCCCGGCCTACTCCGCGCCAGGACGATCACGGCGTCCTCCGGCGGCCCCAGAAGCACCAAGAACGGCGGGGACGCCCAAAGGCAGACGGCCGCTGTGCCCGCAATACCTGCCCCGCACGGCCGGGCGGGGCGCACCCCGCAGCCCCAACTCCTCCCGCCGCTTCCCCGTTACTACAACAACCGACTGGCGGCGGCTCCGCCCCGGAGCGCAGGCCCTCCTGCCGCCGCACTGCGCAGACGCGCTCCCAGCCGGCACCTCCGCCGTCGTTGCCACCTCCTCTCGCGCGGCGGGCGGGGCCGGGGGCGGGACAGCCCTCGAGCTGCGAGGGATTCGATTGGCGGGAGATGCGCTTACGTCACGTGGCGCGCGCGTGGAGCGGCGCGCAGCGGCCAATTGCGACGCTGGGCGGTGTCCGCCGCTGTGGGAACGCCGCCGGTAACGGGCCGGGCTCGAGCTGGCGGGACGATGAGTCGGTTCCTGAGCGTGTTGCGCAGCTGGCTGGTCATGGTGTCCGTCATCGCCGCCGGCAACACTCTGCAGAGCTTCCGCGATCACGGCTTCCTCTCGGAGAAGCTGTACACCGCCAGCCCCGACCTCGGTAAGGGCCGCCCCGGCGCCTGGAGTTCGCCTTCCAGCCGTGGACCTTGAGCTCTCCTCGGGGTCACCCCCGTGGTGCCCGGGAGCCGCCTACAGCCCCGGCGTACGCCCCGCCGGCGGGATTGGGGGTGGCAGGCGGGGCCGTGCGCGGTCTCCATGTGCTCCTTCTTTGTGCAGTGAACGGGCTCCAGGCTCGAACCTTCGGCGTCTGGACTCTGCTATCATCAGTGATTCGCTGTCTCTGCGCCATTGACATCCGCAACAGGACGTACGTAGAGCAACACCCGATTGGTTTGCGTATTAGTCACAGCCTGAGCAGCTAGGTTAGAGGGCATTGGGGAATCAAAAGTTGTTCCTGAACTTCCTATAGTGTCGACAGCATTCCCCTGAAAAAGCTCAAATAGCAGTGCAGGATTTGTGTCATAGCTACTGCTCCCTTCTGCCTCTGTGGGGACAACCTGCACATTTGATTTCTGTTCTTAGCTTAGGCAGAAAAAGATAGATCTGAATGCTTCTTGCTGTCACAAATTTCTGAGCACCGGCATGGAAAGCGCTTTCTGATGGCATTGCTATTCTGTTAATGAAACAATTGCTAATGCTGTGGTCTGACTGATGCTCAATATTTCTTGTACTATGACAGCTCAGTTTAAGACTCTGGCAGTTTGAGGCGCTCCCTTGCAGTGGTCTTAATCCACTGCCACCTTCCATATGCTCTTACCTGCAGCTGAGGACAGGGCCTGATTCGCAGCCTGGGACAGTGGTGGGAGGCAGGCAATTTCTCCCTGTGCTAACAGAAATGTTTCTGAGTGGGATTTCCATGCAGACCAAGCGGGATCTGTGCTAGGCAAAGCCTTTATTAGAGGTTCTTAAAACACACCCTTTTGTCACCTCTTCCCTCAGCCCCCCAGCAGAAGCCCCTGTTCACCTGGCACCCTGTCCTTAGATTGCCTAGGCTTGTCTAAGGTAGGGGGGGAGCAGGGATTCAATTATGTGTTTTTAGGGGTTGGTGGGTATGCCAATTACCATTAAGTCAGTTGTTCCTTTGAGGGAATTTGTCTTGAATCTCTTGGACCTGTTCCCTTTCAACAGCTGTGGTCTATAGAGGGTAGCAGAGCACAGGTGGGAAGACAAGTTGGGTGATGCAACCTGGAATCAGCTAAGTCCAGGCACCCTGGTTCTCTTCTCCTCCAGTTCTCAGCCTCTTCCTGTGTGTATATATTTCTCATTCCACTAGTGCCCTATTTTTGCTCTCCCCTCTTCACCTGCCTTCAGACCTGATAATGCATGTGACTTTCAATGCACTGTTGAATGCTCTGCCTTGTTATCCCCTCAGCTGTTGCCCAGGGAGTTTTTGCACCTCACTAGGCAAGGGACCAAGTGCCCTCTGTACTACCAGAGACGGCAGATGGAGCAGCATGCAGGTTTGCCTCTTTTCCACTCAGCTATTCCCATGCCCATAGTATGATATGATAACCTGCTTTTTTTCTGCCCTTCAACAGCCTTTATCACATCACGCTCTTTACCTTCTTTTTGGCCCTTGCTCACTTCCTCTCAGAGGTCTTCATTTACCACACTGCAGCCTTGACAATTGGAGTTATGGCACCACTCATGGTAGCAAGTAAGTAGAGCTCTGCATCCTTCCCCCACAAACTCTCCTCGGAACTGTGACCCCCCCAGAATAACTCCCCATGTGGCTATGGGCTAAGGGCAGGGAGGGGATGGTGGGAGGGAATGCCTCATCTCTTGTCCAGCATTTTCTACCCAGCTCACCCTGAATCTCCATCACAGGTTTCTCTATTATGGGGATGTTGATTGGGCTGCAGTACCTGGAGGTAGAAGTGCTGTCACAAAGCAAGAAGAAAAACTGAAGTTGAGGGCTCTTTGTAGGTCTGTGTCATCTCCTGTCTTCACTGCCAGACTTCCACTAAAGCTCAGCTGAACTTCTCCAGGACACCAGTCCCAGTGGTGGATCAATGTTGGACTCTGTCAATCACTGTTCATTAACAAGTGTTTTGTTCTTGTTCAGGCAACATTTCAACTGACTGATGTCAAAGACCAAATCCCAGAGGAGTTTTTGTTAAAGCTTGTGGGGGGCAGTTGGTGACTGACTGCCCGGATAGCAGGCAAAGTCTCAGGCGTGCCCAGTGCACTAAGGACTTCTCTCCCAGTGTACCTATAGAGAGAAGGTGCAGAGCTATCCAGGATCCACTGAACACTTCGGGCCAGAAAGAGAGAATGGGTGCTACCCCTAGTGCTGCTGTGTAACTTGCATGTGTGGGGCCATTTCTAATAAATGACAGAAAACTGCAGCACACTTTGTCTGTCTTTCTGCTATACAGAAGTGCATAGAGGATCTGAGTCAATGGCAGTTTCTACTGTATGTTGCAGGATACATCATCTCTTTTTACAGCAAACCTACCTTTCTCTTGACACCTTCCCACAAAGTGCCAGGTCCGACTGCTCACATCACACACACGATTCCTGTTCTGCGGCATGCTGGTGGCACAAAACTTGAACTCTATGCATCTGTAAGCAAGAACTGAGCTAGCTGTGTAGTGAGCTGTAACTGCAGAAGATGGAGAAAACAGGAACAGGTTGCTTAGACCTAGACAAAATAATGCCCAAAACAGTGGGCAGCACACAGAAAATAGGAAAAAACCACCAGGAACTCATAGCTGGGAAGACAATTCACATGGAGAAGAAAGGAAAAACAGAAGGGCACAAAAGAGCACAGCAGTAGCACTGGGCATAAAGATGATTTTTCCATTCTGCAAAACATTTCAGGCTATTAAGTCACTTGTAGATTGTTTCAAATATTTAATATGAATGTCAGATTTCATGATACACTTTTATTTGCATTAAAACTTCTACTGAAAATCATTCTAAACCCCCATCCTCAATCCCAAACTATCAAAGATAGGACTTTAATCATAGAATATGCTGAATTGGAAGGGACCCATCAAGATCACAGAGTCCAACTCCTGGCCGTGGACAGGACATCCCAAGAATCACACCATATGCCTGAGAGCATTGTCCAAACATTTCTTGAACTCAGACAGCCTATATCAAAATGCAATGTATCAAAAGATTGTTGTAATTTCACCCACAATTGTTTTGTCAAAAATAGTATGTCAGATATGAGTATTTTTAACTGTTCCACCTCAGTGCAATTTTTGTCCCCTCCCTCAAATGATACATAAATAACCGCACAATTTAAGGAGTATAAGGACACTTGATGTCTCCACTAGGGGTGGGATCCAGGAAGGGAAGGAGAGGTGATAACATTAGAAGATAAACAGCATACAGATGGACAGTGTCTGTAAGACACAAATACTGGTAAGAGGGCAGCTTCTCCTGTTCTCTATTATAAAGTGAGAAGCTTCCATACCGGAGCAAATCTGAATTCTCATCATACCTCTCTACAGCTGTGAAGAGCAACACAGCCTTGGCTGGTTTTCTCAATATAACACTTCACAAAAGTTTTTATGTACTGTTGAAACATGCAAAAGGCACTTTTTGTTAAGGAGGAAGACGACTCAGCCGAGGGAACTTGTGGTTTGACTCACTTCTGTTACTAATGTAGTGGTGAGCTAGGCTTAGGTTGCAGAACTAGTCTTTGCCTCCAGGTAGAAGGAGGCATATTGGTATCTCTCAATTACTCCTAATACATAGGAACATTAGGCCAACCCCAGTGAATTCTGAGCAGTAGTTTATCTAGACTAAGAGTGCTTCATCTGGGAAAGCTAAATAATAAAAACAGCTGGCAGTGGCTGATGCACTGCTTTGCACTTGCTGGTGACCTACTGAGGCATCTACCATCACCTGTGCAATGCAGAACATCATGGGCACCAAGGCAGAGCAATCCCTCTTCCCCAGAGCCAGCTGAAAGCTCTTCCAGGTCTACTCACAAAGTGTGGTGCAGCTTCTGCATTTCATATCACAGTTTGCCTGTGAGAGGAGACACAGACACATGTAAGGTGTCATCCTCAAGTGCTCAGGCTATCCTAGTACTGTGGCTTTTCTCAGCACACGTGCCTTTTCCAAGCATACACAGTGGGATGGGGTAGGACACAGCAGGTTTTCGCAACTTTTCCTCCCAAGCAGCAGTCTCCAAAATAGCAAGATGCAAAGGTATAACTGAAGAAAGCAACCCCCTTCTTGTTTTGCTCTTTCACATTCTTCACAAGCAGTTCACTGGGCTCCTGTCCTGATGCTTCCTCCCTTTGTGGGGCGCATGTCACAGGAATGTGGTGCAGGTAGTGAAGATGGGAATGAGGGGGGCTGTATTTCGCAGCTTTGCCACCCCTCCATTTCATAGCCTTGATTCCTCAAGAACTATGGGATTAGTGTAAGCTTCTGGCAACACTTTCTGCAAGTCAGACAGAGAAAAACAATATGGTTAGGATCCTGGGTGGGCAGACCCAGGCTTCAGAGACATCAGCTGGTCTGAGCCTAGCTAATTCATAGTTCCCTGATAGTGTGCAGAAATCTCCAAAGAAGAATCACCATCCTCAGAGAGTACAACTGGTTTCCTCTTCCTTCTCCTGACACTTCAAACATGGGGCATTGGGGCAGCAGGGCAGTGCAAGGGTCCCATTTCCATTAAGTAACTTGCTGTAGTCCTCAGAGCACTGCTAATTCACTGTGAGGCTGACACCTTCAGTGGTACCAGCCCCACAGCCAGCTCACCAACGAGACTTCACTGTGACACAAGCTCAGCCTCAAAGCAGTGAATTTCAAGGCCACCTCCCTGGGCAAGGGAAAGTGCTGGAAACTCCTTCTGCCATGAGGCAGCACAGTGTCTGTGCAAACTCCAGAGAGAACCTGCATCCCATGCGTCCTCAGGAGGCTCAGCACAGCAATTAGCTCCTCTGTGTCCTTACTCAGGCATGTCTGAGGCCTCAGCTCCCAAACACATTGCTGGTTTTATTCATCTTCAAGTCTTTTCATCCCCACCCATTCTGCACTGGCATCTTCTGTCCTGCTTCTTCCCTGTCCCCAGCTTGGATTTATGGTTGGGATAATTCCAGAGTTATGCCTTCTTCAAAGTTCCTTACTCATATTTTAGCCATAAGAAATATGAGGCAAACATACACAAGTTTTTTTCTCCACAAATCCTGTAGAAGAACTAGCCTGATTACTGGAAACCTTAAGATGGAGGGAGCTGTAGAGTTATTTCCCATAGGAAAACCAAGGCAAACAGAGACTGCTGCCCAGTTACCACCACTTTTGCAATTCCAGTTCAGCCTTCCTGGCTGGAGCTTGATGAGCCCTTCTTCTGAGCCTTTCCGGGGTGTGTTAGGATTAAACGTGAGACTTCTTCTCCCAGGGGATTCCTGATACCTCTCCAAGTTCTGATTCTGCCCAGCTGTCATCAATTCAGAAGACAGTGTGCAGATTCATAAGGGCGAATGTGGAGTTTCCTACAGCCTGGCTCTGAGTTTACTCACTGTGGGGCAAGACTGACATCTGAGGCAGGAGTCAGAGGTGCATGAGAAGGAGGTTCACATGCCCAGTGCAGGTCAAGAGAAGTCCAGGCAGCATGGAAGCAAGGGATATGAAACAGTTTCATTTTGAGTAGGCTCTTACACAAACTGCAGGCAAAAAGGTTTTATAGAAGCCAGTAGTGATATCCCAAAGCAGCGGAGTGAGATCAGGAAAGCTTCAAAGAGATGCTTGGAAGTGAAAGCTAGGAAGCGCAAAGAGGTAACTTCTACAAGCGGGAGGGGTGGGGGATGCATGAAGTAGTGCCACAGGTAGGAATAAGGCAAAAACTGCATTTAGACTCGGGAAATTCCACCAGAATGCACCATGGAAGCACTCCAGCAACTCTGAACAGGCTCCCCAAGCACCTCTGATGTCTGAGCACCACTCACCTGCTGTGGAGCTACAGGAAGAGAGTTTTATGAGATTAGCCAGTCTGCAAGGCTCCACTGCCTTGGGAAAGGAAGGCTGCTCTCACAGCTGGGAGTCACAGTACTGGGAAAGGGCATAGAGATGGTCTGCCTATAGTTTTGGGACAGGAGGAGAAGGCTATTTGCCACACAGCAAATGCAGAAAGGGAACAGGGAAGTTTGGGAAGCATAGGATGGGTACACATTGTTTGTGACTGCTACAAAAAATTTCAGCATTTTTTTATTGGCAGTATTTCACTAGAGACTAAGCATGGTACAGCTTCCAAGGGAATCCAGTAAGCTACTGAGGGTGGATGCTTGCCCTAATGCCCTCAGCCAGCCTCTAAATCACACTGGCCTTGGAAGGAAAAGCAACATGCTTTTGGGTATTCCACAATCTATCAGATGCATGTTTACATACAGGCAGACATACAACCAGCAAAAAAAGGTACTTGGCCCTGACTGAGTCCTGACTTATCCTCTGTTACCAAGAAAAGGTTTCTCACACACACAAAAATCGATTTATCTACCACTATATTAGATAGGCACACAGGAATCTCAAGAGCCCTGAATACACATTCATCAAATTTGAAAGTTTCAAAGAGGCCTAACAAAGCCCAGTCTGAATGAAAAGACAGTCTTGCCATTTTAGAATCCTGCACTCTCTATGATAGCTGCTTTTTAAAAGCCCACAAAGCTTAAAAGTATTTCCAAACAAACACAGCCTAAGACTCTTCCTGAACAAGTCAATTCTAAGTCAAAAGAAACCTGGAAGATCAACAAAGGTGCTTTTTCAAAATGCAAAGAAACAATGCCAGAAGGTTTGCATGGATGCTGGAAACTAGGAGGAAATGAGCACAGGCAGTACACAGCATATTCATGAGTATAACGTGTGTGCTGAATCAACTGACACTATTATGAAACCTTAAGGCACAATGTTGGAATGGCTTGCTTAGGACA
Organism: Grallaria varia; assembly: GCA_013396735.1. Classification (NCBI taxonomy): domain Eukaryota; kingdom Metazoa; phylum Chordata; class Aves; order Passeriformes; family Formicariidae; genus Grallaria; species Grallaria varia. The sequence goes on along the minus strand of VWZG01004119.1, from coordinate 145,393 downwards.
AAGGGAGCACACAAAGAGTCTCATTGTCATGTAAACCGGAGGCTTGATCCAAGTGTACTGAGATTGGAAAGCTAACCCAGCTGGAGCTCTGAGAACTGAGGGAGACAAAAGCAGGAGGATCTTTGGGACCACACTACGATTTTATTAATAGAGGACTGGAAGTACACAATACCATTAGGCTAATTTAATCTACTAACTGCAACATCTGTTTAATTATAACCATTAGCAGATGAGGGCACCAAAAGAAGACAAATTGCTACATAGCCAATGGTACGGTACTTCAGTTGGAAGTCTGAACACTGCCCAAATCTACAGCTCTACAGGCTCTGGAAGCTCACAACTGACTCTGAGTGTCACTCTTCTCCTTGCAACAATCACAGAATCATGGAATCATTGAGGCTGGAAAAGACCCTTAAGATCACTGAGTCCAACAATTAATCAGGACTGCAAGTCCACCTCTCCCTTACATGCCACATCTACATGTCTTACAAATACCTCTAGGGATGGTGACTCAGCCACTTCCCTGGGCAACTTATTCAGTGAAGAAATTTTTCCTAATATCCAATCTAAACCTCCCATTGTGCAAATTGAGGTTGTTTCCTCTTGTCCTGTCACCTGTTACTTGGGAGAAGAGACCCACCTCCACCTCATCACAACCTTCTTTCAGGTAGTCATAGAGTGCAAAAAGGTCTCACTTGAGCCTCCTTTTCTCCAGGCTAAACATTCCCAGCTCTCTCAGCTGCTCCTCACAAGACCTGTGCTCCAGACCTTTCACCACCTTTGTTGCCCTTCTATGGACACACTCCAGCACCTCAGTGTCTGTCTTGTCTGAACACAGTATGTGAGGTGCAGCCTCACTGAGTATAGGAGGATGATCCTTTCCCTAGTCTTGCTGGCCACACTATTTCTGACACAAGCCAGGATGATATTGGCTTTATTGGCTATCTGGGCACACTGCTGCCTCATGTTCAGCAGCTGTCCACCGGTAGCACCATGTCCTTTTCTGACAGGCAACTTTCCAGCCACTCTTCCCCCAGCCTGTAGGGAACCTCAGCACCACCTGAGGTTGTTGTGACCCAGGTGCAGGACTCTGCAATTCATCTTACTGAACCTCTTACAATTGACCTCAGCCCATCAGTCCAGCCTGTTCAGATCCCTCCGCAGAGCCTTTCTACCCTCCAGAAGATCAACAGCCCTGCCCAACTTGGTGTTTTCTGTAAACTGACTGAGGGTGCACTTGTCCAGTTCACCAATAGAGATATTAAAATGGACTGGTCCCAACACTGAGCCTTGGGAAACACTACTGGTGACCGGATGGCACCTGGATGTAACTCCATTCACCACCACTCTTTGGGCTCAGCTATCTAGCCAGATTTCTACCCAGAAAACACTGCACCTGCTCAAGCCATCAGCAGCTAGTTTCTCCAGAAGAATGCTGTGGGAAACTGTGTCAAAGCCTTTACTAAGTCTAGGTAGACTACATCCACAGCCTTTCCCTCATCCACTGAGTGGGTTACCCTGTCATAGAAGGCAATCAGGTTAGTCAAGCAGGATCTACTTTTCCTTGGGAGTTGTCAGGACCTCATTGCTGCACAGCTGAAAAATCATTAATGGATAATAATCTGAGGGCTGTACCAGGGTAGAAAGCTTTCTCTTCACATCTTTAACCTGGGCCTCAGTAAAAGCAGAATTCCCTAAGAAGTAGGTCCAGTCTGCATACTGGGCCTTCTGTTCCATTCAGAAGGGAGTCTCCAATGAAAATGACCCATCTTTCTTTATGGAAGCTGTTTTAGCACAGAGCATCAATATCTGAGCTTCGTACCTGAGCTTTGGTTGCAGTGTCTGTTTTGCAACTGAGATGTCTGTGGTAACACTGGTAATTGTCCCAAGCTAGGTCTGCTGACAGAGGCAATAACATAAATTTTAGCCATCAAAAAAGTTCCCATACACCCCAAATGGGTTTCCCCAGCTCATGCTGCTGCAGCTTCTCAACTACTTAGTCCCAAATCAACAGCACGCGCACACCCTGTTAAAACCACCAGACTGCAGCATGAAGACAGCTTCAGAAGCACTCAGCCGGGAGAAAAATCTTTCCTTGCCCTTAGGACTCTTCCTCACAACTCCATCAAAGCATAGCAGCTTCATGGTCCCTGTAGTACATGCCTTAGTCTTAGCAAGATTAAGGCTGGTTTTCCCAGTGGACTCACTCTGGTTTTGCCTGTTAGTCCTGTTGGCTGTGGCACTAGGTGATACACACACTCTACAAACACCTTGAAAAGCAAATGGTTAACTTGGTGGACCAGCCAGTCATGCAAAGCAGAGGACAGTGAGTAATAAAGCATACTACCCCAATCAACAGCTCAGGAAATGCCAAGTGCCACTGACATTCACAGATCAGTAGGCACAGAGCTTTAAAATTTTCAGACATTCTTATACCAAGTGGCACCAACCCAATGACTGTTATTTCTAGATATTGATTTTAAACTTCCTTCTTGAAGTTGGCCGTGCACCCTGGCTGTGATCAAAGCCTACTCTTTACAGGGTTCCTGGTACCACCTCCAGTAAAGAAACTGGACTGTAAAAGTAATGTCAAAGGAGAGTTTCCAAATGTCTGCACCTCCTCTCCCAAGAATTGACAGACAATTCAATTTGATCCAGCATCCAACTTTGCCTTGCTGCACCTTTTTGAATCCCTATGACTCTATCTGACATGAGTCGGGTGGAATCTCCACTCTGTTCTTGGAAGCTATCTTGTCTTTCCTCTCAGGTGAGTACCTGAGAAGGCCAGAAAGATTCTTGGTACTCTATGGTCATTGCAGTCACCCCAGAAGTGCCATTGGCTTGGTGCCTGTGCCTCCCTGTGAATGTTCAGAGAAGCAGATTAGTGCAATTCTCCTACCTTGATGTATAAGCTAGTGAGCAGGAGTGGGAATTGATGGGTTACAATTACAAGCTACAGTCCCATAATCCATGATCTGATTGCTGCCTTGGAGTCTCTGCAACAACAGTCAAAAGTCACCATCCCTGAAAATATGAAGGCAAATAGGGAAGGCAATGAAAATGGAGCAAAATAAGAGAAACAGGCAAAGGAAGAAACCAGTAAAATCACCCAAGCATGTGTAAGGCAGCTGTGCCACATAGAAAAGCTCCAATACCTTACTCTATCAGAGCCCTCCACAAAGGCAGCACACAATGCCCAAGCCCAGCTGGCTGATCCTTGGCTGAGCCATCCATCTTTGTGTCAAACACCAGATTCAGCCTGTCTTTGACTTCAGAACAGTTAGTTGAGGAATACAAGCAGTTTTGTGTGTGTCAAAACAGACTGGTCTTTACTCCAGCTGAGCTTAGCTAAGTGTGTTCCAGTTAGCTGCATTCACACCAGGATTCTGGGAGAGCAGCTCTCTTCTAGCTTGGCCCTGTAGACCATGATGCTCACCACTGCTAATATTAACCAAAATTGTAAGCCTCAGGGCAGAAAAAGAAGGAGAAATTATATTTAAGTTATTACAATGGGGCGGAGGGGACTCCTTTACCCAAATTTGATAAGTTGTACAACCTTTTTTTCCCTCAACTAGTCTAGAATCATATGTACAAGGACTACTTAAGGTAGCATCAACTCCCTTATCATACCCTCTGCATTTGTGCTCAGATAGTTGAGTAAAAATAAAACCAAAATAAAAATTAAAAAGTATGTATTTTGTATTTCAAAATCCACCTTCGTGAGCAGCTGGTCAGAGCAGACCTGCTTATTGGACCTTCTGGTCTTTCTCCAGACTGGACTGGTTAGATTTCTCTGGAGGAAGGCAGCAGTGTCTTCTGAATAGAGCTGACTCAGACAAGTAGAGAACTGAGATTTACACACTTTGCTAGTCATGGTCACTGATGGCTTCCCGAATATTGAGTGGATATCTCTGCTAACATCCTAGAAGAGGAGCCCAAAGCAATATGGAATATAATCTCAAACAACCAGTCCCCTTCTTTTCCCCACAGGACCAGCTTCTAAGAGTCTCCCCCTCCCACATGCAAACAGCTGCACTTATTACACAGCATGACACAGGGACATCATACCCCAAGTTCTGGTGTGCAGATATGAAGTACTAGCCTCGTCCACAGCACTGTGCAAAATGTGAGGAGCCAGGCTGCTCAGACCCTCATTTGGGCTTTGTAACCCAGCTTCCTCCAGTCACATATACTGAACACCTCTTGGCAGCTGATGGCAAGGAATAAGAAGAATAGCCTGCCATCCTAGGGGCCTAGAATAATAGTTATTCAGCTCTAAAAAAGGGCAAAGCATTGAAGGGGTTCAATACATTTTCAGGGGAGAGGAGTGAGCACAGCACTGCCCTACATCTGGCCCTAGCCGACACAAAGATGTGTGAAGCCTCCTCCCAGAGGACCGGAGCCTACAGATTTGCCATGACATTGACATTGAGCAAACAGAGGCCTCAGCAGCTGGTAGAACTAGAATTACATCCACCTGTCAGAAAATGCCAACAAGCAACTTCGCCACAAGACAGCCCCTTTCAGAGAAAGGAGTGAGGTTGGGTGTTGTCCTAAGCTAATAACACAGGCACAGTAGAGACTGAAACAGGGTTTACTCACTGTCTGTTCATTTTCCAAATTGGCCTGCTGTCTTCTGAGATCAGCCTTAATGAATGCTGAAACAGAGGGAGGAAGAGAGATGTCAAGTCAGTTAGACATCATACGGAGACCAAACCAATTTCTTCAGGATTCAAAGAAACAGCAGAAGCCACAGAAGAGAAGGAAATGTTACAGTGAACAAGAGAAACCATTCCCATGGATGAGGCCGTGAGTATTCCTGAGGCAAGCAGGATAGAGATTCCATATTGCAGCACGCAGAAGGTGCAACTTTGAAACCCAGTCAGGGCAAGAAGCCTTGGATGTTCTTTGTAACACAGACCACATGCTTAAAGAAGAACAACATTGCTACAGGACTGCTGTGTGGGTTCTGCCCTTTCCTGCAGACACCAGGGCACATAAAAGCACTTCAATTCATATGCCAAGCCCAAGGGGAAAATTCAGAGCAGTAGAAGACTGAAAATTGTAATTACCTGTCATAATGGTCCCTAGGAACAGGAAGGAACAAAGAAAGAGGTTTCCTTCCTTTGTCCCAAAGTCATCCATGATATGCCCTTGGCCAATGGTGAAGGCAATACCAAAAATCTACAAACAAACAAAGGCAAATGTCAAGATGTACTGTTATTATGAAACAGCCCAAACTGCTTCCCAGCTTTACCAAAGTATCAGAGCATATAGGCCAGCCAAGCAGTTGGCCCAGTGGGGCTAAATTTTGGTTATAAACACATCCAGAGGCATCTCCTTGCAGAGGATGGGATGACAAATGACCCTTAAAGCTGGAATCCCATCTCTTGTTGGAGAAGAACCAGGTCCTAGGCTGTTAGGAGCAATGCTGGAAAAGGCAAGGATGACTGGCTTCCTGATGGGTTTTCTTAAACAGAATGTTTCTGTTTTCCACTCGAGAAATGCCATAAGGAACATAATTCCAAAAGCCAGGTCCCAGGGTGCTTAGATTATACATTTCACTAATAATGGACAAGAAACAGGAGTCAAGGCTTGGAACTACAAATTAATCTCTACTTAAAAAGAGGTAAGCAAAGGGAAAACAGCACACCTACCTGTGCTGAGACATTAAGGAGTCCTGATGATGTTCCTTCTGATTCTGGGTATGTCAGCTCTGCAGCAAACTCAAAGCCCAGGGGAAGGTACCCTGTCATGAAAAACCTGTAAAGAAGCACACAAAAAGGAAGACTCAGCAACTGCAAGAAGGAAGACTGAAGAGGCACAGTGTAGTCCATAGCTCTAGGGGCCATCACCCCCAGCAAGGTCAAACAGACACTTAGGCCAACATTCTTCTTATTCTTGCACATTGGTCATCTATTGGGCTGTGGTACCCCAGCTTTCTAAATGCTTCCATTTGATTACCTGGAACAATTAAGGCAGCTGCAGCTGAGTAGGGTCACGATAATGCCCCTGACTCTAATGAAATGCACACAAGTGAGATATGAGAAGGATTAGATCATTTGGTCCTTAAACCACACAGGATGGTTTAAGCTACACATGTTATGTCTCTTCTCAGTCTCTCCCACACCACGAGTTCTGCCTCCCTGCTCATCCCCTAGCATGTTGAGGAAATCAGCCTGCACATGAACTTACCCCAGAATGCCAGCAGTCACAAAGACCACCCAGAGGTGGCCTAGCCTCAGAGTGAAGGTGTAGACTATCATTCCCAACAAAGACATGATATAGACGACTAGTGTTGTCTGCCTGCAAGAAAAAACAGTCAGGATTTCATTTAATCCAGTCCTCCTTTTTGTCCACAGATCTTAGTATAGATTCTAGCACATGGCTAAAAAATTGTACAACTGTCTTTACACTCATACCTGAGACAGAACAACTGGACTGACAGCACAAAAGAGCACGTGTGCACACAGCAGGAGAAGTAAGATCCTACCGTGGGCTGACAGGTGCCTGGTCATGTGCTGTACATGCCACTTGAGGAGGAGAACAAAAGCCAAATAAAGAGATCACTAATCTTTCTTGGGCACCCTTGGTACTATAACCAGTTGAACATGCAGGAGCCAAGGAGATAAAGCACTCTCAAGCAGGAAAAGCAAAGGAAAGAGGTGTCAACACTGCTACACCCTTATGGGCATGTATTTTTCAGTGTTATCCAAAACAGCTTTCATTGCTCCTCTTTTCTGTTGTTTAAACTGCCTGCTGTATGTGGTGAGGTGACGTGCAAGCCAGGTTGCCCACACAGCCTCACCCTCAAGCCATGGGATAGTGCTACTTCCACAGCCAAGAGCAGCTGAGCCACAATTTCTTGTCTATGCAGAGGAGACAAAGAGAACTCGTGCTCAAGAAGCATGCCAGGCAGATCCTGGGAGCAGCCAAGCCACACGAGGATCATCAGTGGATTCAGTACTGTGAGACACATGCAGCTGCCCAGGCCAGCTTTATGAGATCCAAAACGTGTAGCAGCTGTCAGCCGGACTACAACACCAAGGAAACCCTTCCCACATCAAAAAAAAACAAGGCTCTTTCTAGTACAAGAGGCAGCAAGTAACTCTTCATAGTACATAAGTTTTTAGTGGGGAAAGGAGGGAAAGGAAAATCGTTTACCTGACAAATTCTACCAGGATATTGATAGCAGAACAGTTACCAGAGCTGGTAAAACCTTTTGACCATTGTCTTTTAGGAAGAAATGTAAGGTATAACCATGAGCTGTGTACTTTCTACCAAATTTTAGTCTTAATCCATTAAAGGACGTGTTTGAAACCAGCTCCTAGAATTCTACTGAAGAAATTAAACCTCAAACTATTTTCACTATTCCTTTTTAATGGAAATGACCACTGCCAAAAATTCAACCCCAAGTGGGCAGTCAGTATTATAATGTATAATAAAATGTTTCCAGTACACTGAATGACCAGAGATAGATCTATACTGTTCCAGCTAAGGTTCTGTCCTCCCTCACTGCTGCAATGACTACAGTCAGCGGGGCTCATGCTCATATGTTAATTCTTATCCAAATACAGGCCTTAGAAGTTAATTTTGGCTTCAGCTGTTGATCCATACTTACAAAGGTTCACCAGATGCATTTAATGTATTGAAAGGCTAAACATTTTGCTGTGAAAAATAATTTTGTTATGAATCAAAAGAGTAGAGAAATCCCTTGACCTCCAATGCTGTATCATTTCTAGAATACATTCTTTCCAATGTTTTCACAGAGAAAAAAGTCAGCTGTGAAGGCAGCATAAAGGGATTACTTACTTCTGTTATAATCCATTGCAGAGAGCTCCTACATGACTGGCACACAGCCTGGAGGCTGCAGAAGCATAAGAGCTGAAACACTGACAAAGAGTTAGAGAGCAACCCCAGAAAGTCAAAGAGATATAGGAAAAAGCCTTTTTCTTCTCAATACATGTTCCTCAGATATCTCTCATGAGTTCTTATGCCTCCCATGCATTAACAAGCAGCCATGGAGGAAAGAGATGATTAGGAAAGGACATCAAAGCTAGAATTAGAGCTCTGTGCTTGGGCTACATGGGCCAAGTTTTACTTGAGTGCTCCTTCCATAAACAGGAGTCTCCAAACTACATAGCAATCAGTGCTAAAATACAGTGCAGGCCTCCAAGAGGCTGCTGTGGCCCTAGGAAATTCAGTCGCTGCCAACAGGGACGCTCAGCACATGAGGGTTTTTATTATTTTTTTCTCCCCACAGCCAGTTTTGGGCTCAGTGCAGAGGTCTTAGGACAGTTGCACAAAATCTCACTCACTTTCCTAAGCTTATTACTTGAGTCTTCCATATGATTTGTATCTGATTCAGCATCATAACAGTTGCCAATAGTTGCACTTTGCCCCTCATCTCAAAGCAAAGGGTGATGAAAAAGGTAGTGACCAGGTGTGCTCAGGACTTTGTTTCACTTTGATGCTGTGTCATTAGTCAAGTTGCAAGAAAGAAGTTCCCAGAACATGCAGCGCCCCACTGAGAGCTAGAGCAGGCAGGCTCATAGTAGCAGGCAGCTCTTGAAGGTGTTCTCCACTGGAACTGCATAACTCAGTGGGAGGCACAACAGTGAAAACTGATCTTGCCATGGGTACCTCATCTAGTGCACATCAGCTGCCTCTAGGGGACTACAGAGTTTTCCTCACTGATCTCCCTGAACTATTAGGCTGCAGAAGGACAAAAGGATTCAACAGACCCTTGCAAAAGAACAAGACCACAGGCCTGAGTGCTGCAGGAATCACAGAGCAGGGAGCACCCTTAGGCCAAGCACTTGATCTCGAGGCAGCCCCCACAGAAGCTGAGCAGACAGCCCTGAATGCAACTCCTGCTGCAGGAAACAACCTTAAGCACACAAGGAGGCTTCTGCTAGACGAGACTCTAGCAATGTCTTGCTCCCCTGAGCATACCACTGATGACAAAAAGGAGATTTAGTGCTCAACAGTCCAAGCAAGACTCAAAATTTGGAAGGGGATTTAACTGACGTAATGGCAGAAACTGCAGCATAGGGAAACAAACTAACACCTGGGGAAAGAAAATGAGGCCGGGTGTTTCCCAGGAAGTGGCCTTTGTCACCATGATCACTAGAAGGCAAGAATGCTCTGTGGCCCTGGAGGCACCAGGGCATGTAGTAATGCTCAGTTGAGCTTAATAAGCCCCTTATCATAACCATAAATCTTATGGGGCTGATTAGTTCAGTGAGCACAAGCTGGAAGTTAGGCATCCTGCCACATCACCTTAGGAAAACTGGTGTTAACCCACCTCTGTGCTCTGGGGTGTGGGAAGGAAGCCCAGTGCAACCATGGAAGCACTGCTCCAAAGGCACCACTGCCAAGTCTCTGTGGTAGAGCCAGAGGGAGATATGTGAAGAAGCAAACAAGCTTGTCACTTAGATGAACCTGACCTGCCCTGACATTCATCTGCCTTCCCAAGTCACATTCCCTACCCTTCTGAGGCAGATTAAAGAACTCACGCAAAGGACTGTGAGAAAAGAGAGACCTTGGGGGAAAAAGCCAGACAGGGCCAGCATGAGCAGGGAACAGGACTGAAATGAAGAACACAACTCCTGCTGTTCAGTCAACTTCAGAGGAAGCCTCAGAATAAGGAACAGGCATGACCCAGCCCAGCCTTGTCTCAGAAGGTCAGCTGGACAAGGAAAGCCAAAGTGACAGGATCAAACTCACAGGGGACTGCAGCTGTGAAACACTAGAGTCAAGCAATATCTGAAGCAACAAATGAACAAGCTGGGGGAGGGATGAGTTGGCAGACATAGCCACCTGCAACAGTTTTAGCTGCTCACTGGGATGTTGTGTGCAGCTCCAGAATTCTCTGCTGTATAGACTGGGATGACAGAGGGCCTCCACAGGCTTTGCCATGAGGACAGCATATTCCAGGTTGTGCAGGACCCTGAACAAAGGCCTTGTCCCTATGCTCCCAAAAGAATCTCATTGCTGAAGACACTGAGGTGTCAGATGCTGGAGAAGGGATGAATTGGAGAGGGCTGGTTTCGCTTTCACCATCCCTTCATCCTTTGGCATTTGATTTTATGCTAATTTCTTTCTGTATAAAGGTCACAAAAAAAGGACAGTCTTGATAAATTCTTTATATAAAACATAAAACAGGAAAGGGTGAAGATATATGTACTGCACAAGGACTAACCTAGGAAAGGACTACAACAAGAAGGCCTAAATTGATGGTCAGGCTAGGCTGAGAGGGATCATTCACCTTTGAGTGGAAGAGACCCAAGCACCCCATGTACCATTATCCAAGTCTTCCCTCCCTCTCCCAAATTTTAATGCACTTTGGACCTGTACAGGCCTAAGTTTAAGACACCACTTGGGTTCTCTGCCTAGCTAATTGAGAGAGGTGGATATTTCTGACATCTTGCCTTATAGAGACGCAGCAATGAAAGCAGAGAGTGCTGACTGAAACCAATTGGACGTGAGGCCATATGAACACTGCACTTAAAAATCAAAGCAAGGCCAAAGAGAGGTTATGATTAATTCAGTCCTCCAAAACCTCATTCCAAGACAGGTTCCACTAAAAAAGGCAATACACCCAGCAGTCTCCAGGTGTCACAACTCCATCTCTCCTCTGAGCCAGGAAACTGAAGGATGTACATGGAGACACATTTAACTTCATGTCAAAACTTTAAAAAGACTTTCCTTAATGACTCTATGATTCTAAAACATATTCTTTTGAAGGGGTGGGCTGCTTTTAACAAGCCATACCACCAGAGACAACTGCAGTTTTGGCACTGCTTGCTCATCTCAATGTAACTCATGTTTGTATTGATCAAATTTGTGCCTGCTAATTGCAAAAACAAAACTTGTGTAGGGGCTGCTGCAGGGATTTTTGCCTGAAAAATAAAAGCAAGAATGCAAGGCCATTTGGTGCTTGAGCATGACAGATGGGGAAAGCCTGACTTAGCATAGCCTCACCCTTTCAAGGAACTGCTGATGGTACAGTAAGGATCAAACACATACATAGAGCTCTGCAATTCCTTCTATTATTAACCTTCCCCTGCTCCCCTCAGTCACAGCTGGATCCCATTCATTTGCTTCCCTCTCTCTCCAAGCTGACTAAAAAAAGGACTCGATAGCTTTCCTTCCTGATTTTCATGTGCTAACCAGTTTATTCTTGACACTATCTCAGCAACGGAGGGAAGGGGGAGGGTACGTACCTAGAACATCTGGCATTTTGACAGTTTTTTTAAATAGAATTTAAAATGGAGCTAAATAAAGACTCTGTAGCACTCAGAAATAAAATGTGCTAGTTTCACAGAATTCCATTTTGTGGGCTGCAATGGAGAACAAACTCTTAGCAATGTTCTTCCTCACCTAAGGCTAAATCTAACCCCAGATAATCCCTGGGGTCCATAGGATAAATTCCATGGATGGCATAGTCCCACTTTTCTCTGCTGTCAGGCAGCTCCACCTGCTTACATGGTCCTTCCACAGAAGCATAGAATGTGGAACAAATACAGGATTTGTGGGTTTTTCCCCTCTCCCATTGTGCCAAATTTCAAGTCCCAGCTCTGCCTTGTGAGCAACAAAGCTCTTCAAGCTTCCGTGCCGCAAGCTAGCCTCACTTACGGAGAATCAGGAAGATCATCCAGTCTAGAAGTGCCAGTTGAGGCTGCCTTACCACTAGCCCTGGGCTGGAAAGAGACACAAGTTACATTGCATGGTTAAATAGCGCATTCTAACAGTTGTGTTTCTATTTCTCAGGTCTGCCAAATGAGAACTCAGTGCCACACAACCATCTAGAAACACCAATAAACAACCTGCCAGTCTCTGTATTAGTCATCTGCTCCTCTTTCCCAGCACCCAAGAGTCCTCATCTACCAGTCTTTCTTATTAGAGAAGCCAATTTTCTCTCTATTTTTGGTCCCTGTACTTTACAGCTAAGGTCAGAAGCCACTTCAGAAGTTGCAAGCCCACAGCTAGCCAGATAAATCTAAGCTGTCAACAGTGAGAATATGCTTTTCTGGCCCAAGATACCAGGTAGGATAATGGTAGTAGGACTCTCCTGGATGAAAAGCTGCTGCAAAGAAAAGAACTCCAAAATTGCCTTCAAGTCATCACAAGGATATCACCAGTAAGGCCCCCTCCCACCCAACCTGCTCAGACAACAGGTTATAGCAGTTCTCAAAGCCAGCAGGGAAAACAAAAAGCTGATTACATGGCCCCTGGTGTAAGACACGAGAGGCTCTCTACATCCTCTGGGATATCCTACAGAGGTCTGTCAGTGAGATCTGAGTGCCTGAGGACTGTGAACTGCAGGATACGCAAAGACTCTTAACTGTGCCTTTGCAGATGCCAGGGTATGCAGGCCAGACTTGCCTTCCCAACCTGCCAGGCAGCAAACCCAGAATAATCCATCAGCAACCCCAATAACCCTTATGCCTGCCCTAAATACAGCAACGTACCCTCACGCAATGCCTCTGGGCACTGGATTCAATGTGCCTTTCATTAAGCTGGACAAAGATTCATAGAAGCTGGTTTGTAAGGGCTGAGAAATTGTCTGGTACAGTCCTGATTCTGCTTGTGCCAAGAACTCTCTCATCCCTGACAAAGCGGCTGCTGGGCCATCTCATCGTTGTGCCTCCCTCGGGCAATAGAACTAGAACTTGTATGGGCCCAGTACAGACTAACACACAGCCCCAAATTTCACTTTAGACTAATCAGATTTTGAAGAACTATATTCTTTCCCGTCAAATTCTCCCAACGATTCAGCCCCCAGACTTCCAACTTGCAACTGCACAGGGTTGTTCCTTGCACAGTATGGGGGAAGAGCACAGTCACCAGGGACACAGAGACAAACAAGGGACTTACTTGTAGGTTTTGGTTCTGTCCAACCAGGTGCCGGAGATCAGAGCCCCAACCATCCCTGACAGTATAATGGTGAGTCCAATCCTGCCAGCATTCAACTCCTGCCCCTGTGGTAAGACACACACACACACAAATGCAGGAGCTAAGTCATAGACAACAAAAAGCAAATGCAGAAAACCCAGAGAGGAAGAGACACCAAAGTTAGCCTCCATACATGTTTTCTGCTGGTAACACACTAACCAGAACTTTGCAAGAACACTTTTTGTCCCACTATGAGCCAGTACATTCTGGTCCAGAAAGAAAAGTGGTTTGGTATGTCTCTCTGAGCCAGCCAGAAAAAAAGGTGTGCACTGGCCTGCATGAATAGATACTCTTAGAGAAGTCAACATAAATCCTATGAATCTTGCTTTCTGGTGTTAGGATTTGGGCTAGATAGACTAGGAAATGTTGGAACCCACTCTAAGGCAGCACAGAAAGGAGCTCTCTGGCACGCAGCACCAGCAGTAAGCTCTACAGTAGCTCAGGTACTCTTCTGACACCAGAGCACGAGTTTAGGCAGCCTCCTGAAACAAATGTCCCAGTAGAAATCATAGTCAGGAACCGGGGATTCAATTGCTGGAAGATTTTCTCAGAAGTGAATGCTTTCATTTAGGGTGCAAAGGAGCTGTCTTTGCTAGAGCTCAACAGCTTTTGCACAGAGTGGTATGAAGAAAAAAAGGGACCAGTGCTCTCTTTCCAGCCAGCCAGTGTGCACCAGAGACAGCCAGAAGCGCTGTGACATCGCATTTATCACAGAGTCTCCTTTGGTAGACAGTACTACACAACAGCAAACATCAGAGGGACATCAGGGTTGGATACACTTACTGGGTAGTGATGGATCACCATGCGGTTCAGCAGAGTGGACAAGGCGTAGAAACAACCTACGTTCAGACCTGAGAAGGGGATAAAAATGCAGCACATTCAGAGCCTGCTACACTCCTGCTGGGTTGTGAAAAGGCAGAAATGCAGAGAGAGGAACCTTTGGGAACACTGATCCAGTACAAGACTGCAGTCTCAGGAGAGTCAGCCAGACTGGCTAGACACAGGTTACTGAAAGTAATGCAGACCAAGAACATCCAAGCCTCAGCATGCAGTAGGAAGCACTCTGCCGTTTCAGGATGGTTCTTACCTTAGCAACGAGAGCAAGGGCTGTGCACATTTCTGGTACTGAAAGGTCTTGCAAGTCTTTCATGGGGTTTCAGCCCTCCCTCACTGCCAGATGAACCTTTAGCATTGAAATTTTCTCCTTCCCCTCAGCCAAGTCAGAATACTAGAAAAGCACCTGCCTCAGCATCATACCTTTAACAAGGACCTGGGATCCAATTAACAGCAGTATCATTGACCTGTGTGTTTTCCTCCCAGAGAAGAGCCTGATAGCATTCTCCCTGCTGATAGCCAGTGAAAAGTATTCTCTCCAAACCAGGAAACACCAGAAGGTAAGCAGGAGCAGAGTTGATGGTGAAGCACAGACAGCATTATCCCCAGACACCTGGTATGTGCGTGTCTACATGGGAAAAGTCTTGCATTTTAAAAGATATCACTGAGGCCTGAAAAAAAAAACCAACTGTGAAAGTAATTGTATTTCTGAAAGGGAAGTTAGATCAACTATTACAGGCCTCATCCACCTGGTGACGATTTCTCAGTATCACCCAAGGTGAGAATGAAACTACTGGGGTGATACTGGTCAAGCCCCATTCAGACTCACTGCTCCAGCTTACATACAACTCTCGTTGGTTAAACACCTTCTCAAAAGGTCACAAAATCCAAGAGCTTTGCTTATAGTAGGCAAGAACATACACATGTGCACTGGACCAGCAGTACTGCAACGGCTCCACTCTCACCTTGGGTAATACTGAGAAACCTTCCCCAGGTGGATGAGGCCTGTAACAGTCAGCACAACTTTCTTCTCAGAAAGTCATTTACATTTGCAGTTAGTTTCTTTTCAAGGCTTCAGTGATCCTGAGAGGGGGGTGGGATGGGGACCCATAAGGAGGCACAGTTTTTAAATGCCTGGCATGGATGCTGAAATCCTGACAGAATAGACACATGACAAGTTCCCACTTCCTACTTTTCCTATTTCAGCCTCAGCTAAAAGCAGAAACTCACAATACATAATACAGAAGTGCAGTCTAGCAGTCAAAGCTTTGACAGAGGAAACAAACCCCTGAGCTTCCCTAACCCTGAAGTCCTCTAACTCCTCTGGCACTTAGTAGCCCAGTCTTCCACTAAACACTGAGTACTCGTTGCACTAACAGCTCATGAGGAGCCACAAGACTGGCAGCTGGAGGGGACATCGCGCTTTCTTCACACACCATCTCTGACATTACAGTTTACTGTGAGGGTGGTGAGGCATTGGAACAGGTTGTCCAAAGAACTTGTGGATGTCCCATCCCTGGAAGTGTTCAAGGCCACACTAGGCAGGGCTGTGAGCAACCCAGTCTAGTGGAAGGTGTCCCTGCTCACAGCATGGGGGTTATAACTAAATGATTCTTAAGGTCCCTTCCAACCCAAAACATCCTATGATTAAGCAAAGCTGATTCCACAGCTTCATGGCACAGATAACAGATGACTCTCACACGAGTGATCCCAAATAAGCCAATTGACTGTGACAATGCTTTCTGCTCCAAAATCATGTCTCAGAAGGTTACAGGAGAGGCTTTTAAGTGGAGTGACATGCTCTTTAGGCAGGAGGAATCTACCCAATCCTTTCCAAGAGTTACTCGGGAACGCTGGAAACTCCAGTAAAGCCAGCAGCCAGAGATGGATGAAGGAGAGCAGTTGGAGATCTCAGAGAAAGGAGGCGCCCTCTAGCCTTGAAAGCCGTCTCTTTGCAACACTTTGCTATGGCAAAATAGCTCACAAGACCCTAATTGAGCTTCATCCTATCTCGAACTCTGGATCACCCCACTCACTAGGAGACATCACAAAACTCAGTGCCAGGAGACGGGAGTATGGCAGATCAGCAAAGTCCCTTTGCTGCTTCACTTCAAAGATGGGCACATAGATCAGTCATTTGTGTACCCCTACTTCTCACCCAGCCAAGAGGACAGCAGCCTTGTGAAAGCAGCCAGATGCTGCTCTGGTAGCTGATGCTGTCAGTACAAAAGCTTCACAGTAGCTCTGTGATGTATTTGATTTCTAAGACTGAGAAGGGCCCCTGCTTCCAAGCTGGGCAGAAGGTAATGCAGAGTTGGCAGCAACACTTGGCACCAGAGTCAGGCAAAATATTCTAAGAACTAAAACAATGTGCCAAATTTGCGTATGCAAGGGTTGGCAAAACTTGTAGGCACTTTCTATGTCACAGTTGCTCAGGGAAGTTTTGCCGAGAATTACAGCTGTTTGAATGCCCATAAAACAGGCAATGGTTGTTTCCAGTGAGGCAGTGGCCATTTGCCCACACAGATGAGGAAAATCAGAACTAGTAGCTGGGAGCAAGACATCTGAAGGTCCAGCCTCACCTGATTCATTAGCTAGTTACCATTTTTTGCTTGTAATGTGCTGTAGAATAACATTTTTGAGACCACAGTGTCTCATCTATTTTATAGAGGCCAGAACGGGAAAGTTTATTGCCTACAGCTGCAAAAGGAACCCTTATTAAGCCTCAGACCAGAACCAAGGTCTTCCGTAGGTAAGCAGCCTATTGCTTACATGCCAGACTCCTGGTTTTCTCTTCTTCACCCTGGTAAGCCTCCAGGACAAGGGTTCCTTATGCGGATTTGCTGTGCCACCTCCTCCTCACTGTTCCTTCAACTGTCCAAATGTTGATGCTTTGAGACTGTCTCATCACTCCTACTTTACGAGCCTTTCCCATACTCTCCCACCCTTTCCTGCCTACTCCCTCACAGGAGTAACATGCTTTCAAATGCAGAGCCCAACTCAATACGCTTGGACATTTCTTAATGTCCATTCTATCTTATGCCTCAGCTTTACGGAAGCAATGTCAGCAGCCTTTGGGAAAAGGCTGTCCGAGGGCCTTCCTCAAAAACAGTTCACTTGTACTGACGCAGAGGCAGTGCCACCAATGTTTCCAGTACTGTAAGTCTTATCGCACAAAAGGAACTGATGGCTGCTGGTAATATCAAGACCTTAGAGGTCTGCAAACTTGTTCTGACCTGGCGTCATGGAAAGGTCCCCATTCTTTCTACAGCCAGGGGAGATGGAAAAACAGCAGGTTTCCCCTCCCTCTCCCAACATATGCTATGCTAACACAAAAGCTGAGAGGCTGCAGGTATCTTTGTGTTAGCTAAGCAGGATGACTCAGTTGCACTCATGAGCTGCAGATGTCTTAATTCTTGGCCAATGTAAGTGTTGACTTAAGTAGGAAAAACTGTCCCCATTTTTAAGCCAGACAATTCCCTCTCTGAGTCACCATCTCAAGTCAAGCTGGGGATTGACATGCCACAGAGAGGAACAGAAAAAATGCACAGAGCATCAGGAAGAGAAAATAAATTATGAGCCACTGAAACAGCTTTTCCACATTGTTTGTGACCACTAGAAGGGAATTATCCTGGAAGGTCATATTCTAAACATGCTTTTCCATACTGAGACTCCACTCTCCTCTAGGACTTATTTACACCTATTAAAACAAATGCTTTCATCTTTCCTTTCCCTGAAGTGAAACTGTGAACTGAACAGATGACATAATGTAACTTTGGACACAGTCTGCCTGACAGTTTTTTCTGTCTTCACTTTCTGAGAGGGCATTATGTGCTCCGAGGGAAAAAAAAAAAAAAAAGCCAAATCGAACAGCTGCAACGCAAACCAGTGGAGTTTAAGTGTAATCTGAGAGGGGCATTTCTAGAAGTCTATTGCCCTGAGAAGGAAGCAAGCAATCCCAAATACCATTAGCACCCTCAGATTGTACAAAGCCACTATCTCACTCTCTTCAACCTGGTTACTTATCCACCAGGTCCTTCAGATACAATTGCTGGCATAATGGCAGAACTTTCAGCAATATTTAACTTTCTCCCTGAGGAGCTTCCATAGGAAGACAATAGGAAGAGAATTCTCTGCAGACTAGCTGGCTACAGTACACCTTATTATGCAGCCAGGCCCAGACCACAGTGGCCTTCCTGCTGAGGAGAAAAACACTTTTCCATATGCCAATTCAGCATCAGGGAATAGATTTAGTACATCACATTGCCCTCAGAGAAGCAGACCGAGACTGCTGAAGAGAAGCAAGCAGGAAATTCAGAGTGCAAGGACAGATGGCATAAGAAGATGTTCTTCAACCCTTCCTTCCATTTGCTTCATAGGGACTGCGTCGAAAGCTGATGAAGTCTGCACATCTGCACAGACCACATGATGTCTACTGGGATGTCTGGCAGTCATACCCTTGCCTTAGGAAACGACTTTCACTCAGTGCTGTGACATGCACTCAGACGCTTCAATATATTTCTTAGGTAACCACTTAGTTTGGCTCATTGCAAGTAACTGAATTACTAGGGAAAAAGAATAGGTTAAGGAAATTCCCTGAAAAGCAAACAGTCAAAGACTGGGAGAACGGTAATGGGGGTATATTTTCCTCGAAGTGCTTGTCTTGCTTTTGTTGTCCCCCAGGTATTTGCTTGTAACTACTGCTGGAGAGTACTGGGCTATAAGGACTCCTGGTCTGTGGCAGGACAACTCTCCTTATGCTCCCCTAAAACAACTCAGGCCAGTTACAGCTCCAGCAGAGCACAGAGAGGGAAGGAGAAGCAGTGATAACTGTACAAGGAGAAGGGGTACACCTTACCGTAACTGACCATAAGCAGCAAAAAGTTGGCATTGCGGAGCAGACGGAGGATTGATTGCACATAGGAGTACTCTGCTGCCGGTCTTGACTGGATTGAGGCCTGAGCTCGGCTCGGAGGGTTCAGGGGCTTCTCTTTGAAGACTGAAAGCAAGCACAGAGTACACCTGTTTGTAACAGTATCATCAGGGGGCCTGAGCATACACTGTGGGTAAAGCCGTTTGGGGGACAGCAAAGAGACTAGTCAAACCAAGTGTCCAAAACACACCATTGCCCTTAAGCTTTGATCTCCATGGAAGGGCTCATCCAGGAACAGGACAGAACAGGCTCTGTCCAACACTAACTCCTGCTGGTAGGAAAACACCCTGCATTTAATTAGCATTTTGTGTGGGCAGTGTCCAGCAGCAAAAAAAAGAGTTCTCAGGACTAATAACGTCTTAGTCTCCAGAAGGATTACCAGCAGCATTGCATGGATTTACAAATGCCAAAGCAGATTAGGGAAAGTCAGATGGCAAAGGTGGCCTCTGAAGTGTCCACTGCCTGGGGAACAATGACCTATGCCAGATTTTATTTCAGGCCTGACACTTCTTATGCTGGCCAAGATATCTGCTGCCCCTTACTAGCATTGAAGTAGCGTCCAGAAATCCCAGTCGCAGATGATACTGCTGTGCCAGGTGCTAGACATCCATTTCGGTACCTTGTCTATTCCCTGCACCAGATTCTTTGAAGTCTACATCTGAATCAGCTACCAGCAACATGAACAAACTGGCAAGAGGAGCCTATCCAAAAAATTGCATGGAGTTCACTAGAAAAATGCTGCTCTCCAATGAGCATGTCAGTCTTTCATGCTAATGATCAGGCTTCAACTTCATGGATTAAGCAGGAGAATCACACCTCTGGTGTCCTGCTACTGCCCTTAATGCTTCCTTCTGTCCACTCATAACTAGTTACCTTTTCTTCTCTTAGGAACAGCTTGTTCCTGTGATGCCACATAACCTGTGTCTTTGTCTCTACCCTTTAGAGGTAGTCAGGTCCAAGATACAGCCCAAGGCCCAGCACCCTGTTAGCAGGGAAGATGACTATGAAACTTGGAAAACTTCTGTTGGCTTTTAAAGGACTTTCTCGTGCCAGAGTTTTATTAGGCAGGCAAAGGACAAAATGAACAGTTTGGCAGGCTCACAACCTCTTACACTCCCTTCCACAAGTGCCGTTTATGAAGGACTTGAAGCAGCAAGATACAGTATTGCATAACCCTGTCAGCTGCATGCTAGGACACATCACCAGATTACCTGCCCCATCCATTTCGTAGCACACAGCCCCACACATACACATACACAGGCTGATCACCTTATTCCCGCCTGGTTTCCTGTGCATGGTCCCACCTCCTTACCTAGGATGACCAGGATGAATAGGGCTGATGCCACACCCGCAGTCATGAAGAACATGATGCTGATGTGGTAGGCCAGCTTCTCCACATCCTCCACATTAGGAATCAGAACTGGAGGGACCAGAAAGCCCAGAGCAATGCCGAGCTGAGCAGGAGAGAGAGGGGAAAAACAGAGGCACGACATGAAACCACAACATTGCCACCATCCTACAGCTCAGTAAGGGCTCACCTGAGCCTAATCCGATTTCACAACCAAGATGGAAACCTTCTTCATCTTCCAAAAATTAAGAGATAAACCAGCTACTTTGCAATTAGGGCATAAGAGAGGTTCCTCCACTACACTTACAACTGCCATGATATTCAGGGCAAGGTTTTACAACAGAACTGAGCAGAATGAACATTTGCTTCCAGTGAAGTGGAGGTCTTGCTTCCCCTGACCTTCCCCATACATGTATGTGCCTGTCCACACACACATCCCACTCCTTACCTCGCACCTGCCCTGATGCTGAGCTGATTATCCAGTAATCCAATTTTTCTTATTAAAAATCATAGAAAACAAGGCCATCAAAACCCACTACAATTTTTACAAGTTCAAGAGTTGAACCAATTTATTTTCCAACCAAGCAAGTGCAAAGGCCAAGATACAGACCTGCCCACTCATAATAAGTGAGATATTAATCTGGCTCAGTCACTTTATGATACTGTTTCAAATGAGTGGCCTTCCCAAGACTCACCCTGTGACCACTAGGAGAACCTAGAAAAACATCAAGGTTAAAAGCAAAGGAAGTGTTCATGGCATGCATCCTAGACATCAAGATTGTATTTATCATGGAGCTTGGCAACTGCCCCTGACAAAATGCTCTGAGGGGCTACAGGAAGGAACTCCTGCAGCTGCGGCCTCTACTTGCCAAAAGCCCCCATATGTGCAGCTGGGAAGCTCCTGCAGTGGCAGTGCACACTCTAGTGAAGACATTAGGGCTTTTAACTCCACAGCTTTTTCTCCAGTTCAAAAACAAAGAGATGTAGCAACACAGATTTTGTCACACTGATAAGTGGGACTGACAGTGGCATAGACCTTCAGGGCCACCCTCAAATGGAAGAGAGAAGAAATCTGCTTTGGTGCTTAGGAGCACACTCTTCATAAAGTGGGAGCTAAAGTGCACTCAGCATATTTGTGAGTACTGCAAACTCCAGAGGAGCCTACAAAAGCCACTTTTCCCCCACTCCTTGAGTTTCTCTGTTGGTGCCTGCCTTTCAATCACCATTTGGTTCCCAACAACTGTGTGTTTACCTGCTTCCCTGACTCTTCCCAAGCATTTGCAGTCCTCTCAGTCATCAGAAAAAGAGCCATGCTCAAACTCAACTCTTGCTTGCTCTCAAGACTTGGCACATTCACCCCTATTTGGGGCAAAAACATCTTTTTTTTTGTTTGTTTAACACCACCCTCATTTTTGCTACTTCCTGATTTAAGCCTATGTTTGCTGTTGTGGACAGTGACCAGGCACACACAAGAGTATCTAATATTTGGAAGGACTGAGAAAGCACCCAAGAAAGAGAGACACCAGGTGGCCATGCAGCCATTGCCATTCTTGCTTGAAACAGGGATTTCCAATCTCATTTGCAGGCTGTGCTATTTGCCTGGAGCCAGGAAAGCACTAACAATACCAGAACAGTGCCAACTGACCCAACACTGGCTAGCAGCATAAAAAACCAGTGCAGTCTCTATAAAACCACTGACTTCATCACACAAAATGAGGATATAGTTAAACTAAGTCCGTTGCATTTACTGTTTCCTTATAGGAAATATTAGATTGATGGGAATCTATTAGCACCACCACAACTCATTGTTCCAGAGCCCCGGACTGGAGAGCATACTGTTTATGCCTCACAGCCAACTGAACAGCAACAGTCCCATTAGCCAACTGCTGCCCTAAAGAAGGGTTCTGCAGTGCTCAGCGTATCCAGTCACTGGAAAGGGTCTATTGCTCCACAGGTATGGAAAGCAAGGACTAAGAAAGGCAAGTACTGTGCTGCCCATAATCCACATTGAAGCACATGAGCATACAGAGTAGATGTCCCAAGAGCCCTTTAACCCAGGAATAAGCTCAGACATGTTGCCTGGGCTGTCTTCTAGCAAAACCTCCTTGTGCTTTCTGCATGCTTTTTCTGTTCATATCTCCATGTTTCTGGGATGCCAGTACTCATTTTGGAAGGTCCACTCACTGGTCAGGACAAAAATCTCAGAACAGATTCATTTCAGTTGCCATATCTGGCGGTTGAGATAAAAATCTGCTTGCATCATCCAGCCTCAGAAAACTCTCCACAAAATCCCTACTCCTCCATCCAGTTGGTGGATTTTTGAGACAGGAAGAATGCTTGCATTTCAAACAGAGGTATCTGCTACCTCAGACACTCTATTTAGCTTACAAACAAGTAACTTTCAACCATGTCTGGGCAAACTTCTCCTGTATTAAACCCTGCCTATTCCTGGGACCTGGAATAGCCTGGGTCAGGATCAGCAACAGATATCTATGCTAAATTAATTCATGGTGCTGGGGCATTGCAGGGAGCTGGTGGGAAGAGCCACCAAGAGATTATGGATGTGCCCCACCAATTCAGGGCACTGTTAGTAATGAGAACATTTGAGGCTTGGTTACATGGACTGAAGACAGATGCAAGTTGTGCCATCAAGCCTGGACTGAAAGAGCTCAGGAGAAAACTTAAGAGACCATTAGGAAAAATAAATCTTCCTAACACTCACACGGCAGAGACAGCCCCTGACACAGGACTAAACTTGCCAGAGCTCAACTTTGTTCAGACATGGCCTATCCCCAGCCTCCTGTCACAGAGAGTCAGACCAGCTCTCCTCCTCTGCACTGCCCACTGACTATCAGTGAGCACAACTCTCAGATGGCTTAGAGGCTTCAAGCTCTGATTTCCATCAGATTGCATGCCTCCCCCTCCTCTGTACAAGCCTGCAGCTGCACAGAAAAAGTAACTCCATCAAACACAGAAGCTCACAGAGGGCAAAAGCCTGCTTGTCTCTGTAGCACATTTATTTTGCTCTGCTTGTGGCCAAATGCAGGCCTGTGGCTCTGGTGTGCCTGGTCAGCCCAGGACAGAGCCACCTTGGGCTTCACTCCTATCTCCATAGCATTCCCAAAGGTTCAACCTTTAAGGAAGAATCTCAACACAGTTCCTTTACATTCGAGGGAAGAGTCCTATTGGGTCTTACATATCAAATCTCACACATGCCCTCCACCTTTCACCAAATAAGACCTACAAACACCTTTCTGGAAATTAATCCTTTGTCTTACCACTCTTTCATTCTTGGAAGAACCAGGCTGGATTCCTGAGCTCAGTGCTTCTTGGCTTCCTTCTCTCTGCAATCACATGCTGGCCACATGAGCTGCTGAACAGCAGCAGAACAACAACAGGAGAGGAGGGGAGAATCATGCTTTATTCTGACTTCTGATGTAAGTTTCTCTGGGACCACAGCTGAAATGCAGTCTGGTCTCCCTCTAGCTGTTCCTTCCTGAAAAAGGATCTATCTGATATACCTAGCAGAGAAGATATTGAGACTCTGTTTTGCAAATTGTTCAGAAATCCTTTACTGGGAGGTCCTACAGTTATCATTTACCCAATGGGACACAGACTTACCAGCTTTTTTGGATGCTATTTGTTGCCTTTTCAGAAGACCTTAATAATTTTTCTAACTATAAATGGACGTATTGTCCTCTCTCTTATCCTTCCAAAAAAAAGGAACCACTTTTATCCATTAAGAGTCCTTTATACCTTTGAGAAGGACTAGGTTGTAGAATTGGCAGAAAAGCCCCATAGCAATAGCAATTACATTTTATATTTCACAGCAACTGATGCTATTAATTCTGCAAAGATGATGCCCCGTGACCTGATCAAAATGAAGATTTCCTGAAGGATACTCACAAACCCTGGATTATTCATACCATTTTTACCAATGAAGATAAGCTCTCAACAACATGAGGAATATTATACTGCACATACTTTATCTTTGACATGGAGATTGTTGGCCAGGTCCTCAGCAGGCCAGTACTCACATGACCATCAGCCCACAGAAAACACAGTAACTGATTAATCAGAAAATTTAAAAGATACCTCAGAAAGGGAAAAATAACTTTTCTTCCTTCTCCACACCTTTCTCACAAGGGAAAATAAACCAATGTAGTACTAAGGTTGGTTCTGCAACAGCCTGTGCTACCCTCTCTACAAAGACCATCAGCCATAAGGGATCACAGTGCAGTCCCTCTTACCAGCATACAAATTAGCATCTCCAACAGAAAGGGCTCCAAGACCTATATAAATAGGCTCTAGTTCTCAAAATTTGGCACATCACTCAGCATCCTCACACTGAAAACCCCCAGGACTGTCCCAGTCTTCAAGGATCTTTCTTCAGGAGCCAGGCAGCTGGCACTTTATTTTAAAAAGGCTTTGGGGTAAGTTTTAAACAGACTACCAGGGAAGTTAGCAATGACAGCAGAGTGCACTGTTCAGATGGCTTTTTCTTTAAAGGCTGGTAAAAGATTAAAGGAATGTATTTCCTACCTGAATTTTGTCACAGACCGGTCAGAACAAAAACATCATAATCAAGTTTCAAGTGTATACAAAAACGGGCAACAAAACCAAGAGCAAGTAACTAAGAAGATGTACTCCAAGTCTTGAAAATTTGATGTCTAAGTTTAGCTGATTGTATGCTCAAAGTCTGCTGAAGGAAGATAATCAGTGTTGTATCAGTATAAAAATTGTAAATGATCGATGGAGGGGTGGAGAGGAAGAGGTGGCCTTCAAAAAAAAAAATTAAGAGTCAACAACAGGAATAAAAAAGCCTTATAAAATTCAGTAAGTACAAATGTTGAGAGGAGACTGCCAAATCCAGAAGGTCAGTTAAAATGTTAAAAGATAGAGAGATGCTGCAAAGGCAAAAAAAAATTCATCAGTAAGAAATGTCGACAATGCCCTTACAAGCATCATGACAGAGACGATGCAGAGACTGCAATTTTTAGATTCCATAAATACTCTTTTCTGAGGAGAACTTTTAAGAGGCAGCACAATTTGTGATTTAGACCTAGAGGAGCACATTGTGACTACAATCAATATTACAGAATGGTTCTGCACCGCACTCAAATTCACCTTCCATGCAGCAGTGACAAAAAGAACCAACCTCCAAAGCACAACAGCAATATATAATTCACAAGAGGAAGCTGCCTTGAAGGAAAGAAGTGTATTAAAAGGAAATTAAAAAGAAAAGCCTAAAAATTAAATGCTTGCAAGTGGCACTCAGACTGTGCAAAGGCACTGCAACATAGACTCAGTGTAAGCCTAGTGAATATTAGCAAAATAGAACAGAATAAAGGAACCACAGTTAAGTAAAAAGTAAAAATGAAAAAAAAACCACAACAAAAACCAAAACAAAACAAAAAACCCAAACAAACAAAAAACCAAGAACATAAATCACCCAACTCAAAAACTGGACATTATTCCTTCAAACAAAGAAAAATGACAGCAAGCTAAACCAAGCTGAAGTAAAACCATAATTAGTCCAAACAAGGCAGCAGAACAACTTTACAAACCAAATCAAATCTCTCCAAACACAGCAAAATTGGGAAACATGACAGAAGATCTGTAGGGCCAAAAGATGATCAGTGGGGAAGGAGAACATTCAAGAAAGAGGGGGTCTTGCACCAGAATTCATGACATTATATTTATTGGAGGTTTCCACATCAATAAAACCTCTTCACATATCAAAAGTCAGAAGTGGTATGAGTGGAAGACATGAAACAATTTATTTCAACTGATTTCTTGTATGACGCATCAGGACTAGCTGGTATTCATCCAGGAGATAAAAAGAACAAGTCAACAGAAAATCCACACAATTTGCACACAAACACACCAAACTCCTACCAAACTACTTGTTTACCAGATACTCTAATCAGGAATAAAGGAAGGAAAAGTGATGTGAATTTTTAAGAGGCCTAGCACAGGCAGGAATCCCAGGAAACCACAAGGCCAGCACCATGTTGGTTGGTCCAAGTGGACCAAAACTGTAGCAATCAAAAGATCTAAGATTATGCACTGACAAACAGCAGTACAACAGGCTTTTCAGACATCATGATTTGAACAGTCTTAGCAAGTTTCCAAGACAAGACTTTGGACAGTTAGGAGGATACACTCCAGATCACACCTGGGTCACCTCTGGATTCACCCAGGGAACCCCTTTGACAAGAAGCCTATTCCAGAGCTCTGGGCAACACAGCCTCTTTCTCTACTCTTGTCGGTGTACCAAAGCTTTGCCTTATGGTGCTCTCTCCTTTTCTAACTACAAGTGCCTCCCACACTGTAACCATGACATTTCACAGGAGCAGCTAAACTTTCTGATCCTACAATTCATGTATTGCAATGTGCAGAGAGCAGCCAGCCACCCGCTTCTCACACCCCGTGACTCCAACTACACATCGGTTTCCCGATACTTTGCTATCAGCACAGGTCCCAGCTGCCTTGCTATGCAAAAGGCTACAGTAGAATTGAAAACACACAAGTGAGGAGCTGTTTAAAGCAGAAGATGCCAGTTCCTACACAGAATACATTTGTATGGATTGCTGCCCAGAACATGCTTCTTCCGTACCACTGACAGCAAAATTAAAAGAACCTGCCGAAATCCAGATAGTCAGGAAGTAAATGTACATATTTGCACAGCTTGTATTTGTACAGCTTAGGCAACTTTCTTGAAATGTTTTAAGAAGCAGAAATTACACAAGATGCGAAAGGAAAAATTATAATACAGCATTGTGACGAGATAAGATAGGGCTTAGGCTCTTTATTACTCTCTACTGATGTGGTAGATATTTTGGTTTGCTTCGTTTCTGGTTTTTTTTCAAACTGCACTTGCACAACCAAAGCAAACTCCTTTCCTCATCACACTTCTGCTCCTGTGACATCATCTCATAATACTTAATATGATGAAATACTGTACAGTGATCTATGCAAGTCATTCAGGGCCTGTCAGCCTTGAATGCACTTTCCCCCAGTTTGCTGGAAAATAAATGCAATACAGAAAAACAGCAGCAGTAGGTGAAAGAGACCAAAGTAGAAGATGGGTTTCAGTTCTGACAACTACCTCAGCTGCTGCTGGAATCCTCAGTGAGGATATAATACTCTGGTCAAGGACCTACTGCAGTCACCTAACATATCCAGTACCGGGAATACTGCAGGGCAGGCGCTGAGGGTGCCATAGGGCAGACCCTCCCAGCAGAAACACTACAGACATTCATTTAAACTCCCATACAGAACGTAACCCAAAAACCAACCGCATTGGTGAGGGAGAAGGGAGAACTGTCTTTGGTGTATGGCTGGGAAGAGAGCATCAGATGAAATGGGCAACAAAAAATTCATTTCAGGCTCCCATGTCCATTTATAGAAACTTAGTCATTCCTGAGAAAGCCACATAGCTATTTGGTCAGCACACCCTCCCACAATGAGCCACGTCCAAGATCTTGGAGAGCTGGCCACATAAGCATTCCTTGTGATCCAAGTACTCTGATCCACCCTGCCCTTCCTTACAGGGGGAGAAAGGAGACAGGGCTGGAGAATGTCAACCATTAACTACTGCTACTACAAGCTCCTCTCTGTTCCTTGCTAAAATCTTCTCTATTCTAATAGCTAAAACTCTAGGAGATACAGAGCCAAGCTACAGAAGGCTGCGAGGCAGATCACAACCTGCCCATATTTCTAACAGGGATCAAATCTCGTCTGAAGGGACAGGGAGTCTTCAGCTGATACAGAACAGCCAAAGAGATCTAAAAGTCCGCTTGAAACTGGAAGACAGTAATTCCACAAGGCATGCTCCATTTCCACAATGCTTCTTAGCATTTCAGATGCTGCCTTCCCTGAAGAACAAAAGGTACAAAACAGTTATTACTGAGGTTTCAAATAAGCACATGCTCAGCACAAACAACACTGCAGGCTCACTAGCACAAAAACAATGGTCATTCACATGTTGCAGACCCAATTATATAGGAAAACCCACCCCACCCATTAACCTAGGCAGATTCTTTTCCCAATTCAGAATAAGAGGAAAGGACCCACCAGGAAGGAGTGAGAGAAGAGCAGTGCCCTGAATTTCATTCACAGCTTATCATCCAGTTTGTCCACTTCAAAAGCCATCACCTAATGCTTGCCAGACTGGGATTCCTAGCAGGCTGCATATATCACCTAAAAGATCTGCCCCAGGTCACTTCTGTTATGAAAGCCCTAAATCTCTGAAGTCCCATGGCAGCTGCATAGGAACAGGTACAGACCCCACCTGAAGATCAGTAAAGTGCTGCACCTTTTTTCCCCAGGGGCAGAGCTGAAGATGAGGCTGAAGTTTTCTTTCCTCCCAAACAACATCCTCCCAACCACCTTTTATCAACCCTAAAAAAAAAAAAAAAAAAGGCAAAATTACTGCAAAAAGATCATTTAACACCCTCACATCCTTATTCCCAAGCCCACCAGCTGCTTGTTTCTCTTTGCCAAAACAGCAAGAACCAGAAATAAGGTCTCTTTCAATCAAAAAAACCCAACACTGGTGGCAAAACATTACAAAGGTAAAACTACAAATGTTCTTTCTTTGTCCATATGTAACACAGTTAGATGCTTATCTGCGTACTGCCCATGTACTGCCCATCAAGTGACAGCAGGAAGATAAACTAGTAAGAGAGAGATATGGCTAAAACCCAAGTGCAGCAGTCCAGCACACACCATGGCAGCGGAAGAAGAGAGCTGGTACCTGGGCACCAGACTCCAGCTTATAAATTCCAAAAAGCCATGAGAATTTGACTCGTTATCTAAGCATTCCCACAAGCATGTTAGTTCTGTCATGCCACAGCACTATGTGCTCCCTCATTGCCAGAAGGCAGAAGAGCAACTGTGCTAAATGAAGGAGCATGACCTGCTTCTTCAAC
This sequence comes from Grallaria varia, assembly GCA_013396735.1. Taxonomy (NCBI): domain Eukaryota; kingdom Metazoa; phylum Chordata; class Aves; order Passeriformes; family Formicariidae; genus Grallaria; species Grallaria varia. The sequence goes on along the minus strand of VWZG01004119.1, from coordinate 116,382 downwards.
AAGAACACACACGCAAATGCTGTTATCTTGGGAGAGCATTTCTTCCCACTGCAGTCCTGTCACCAGAGAGAATGAGGGGACAGTCTCCCTCCAATGTAGAACTCAGAGGCCTGTTGAGACCTCTCAGGCTGGTCTGAACAAGAAACTGGAACCAGCTGATGAATCAATACACCCAAATGGAAGCAGCATGGCCTTCCACAAACCGCTCCCTCCTATTCACCTCTTGTGTGTGGGACTTAAAGTAGACATCCAGCACCAAGCTCCTCCACAAGTAACACTGCTGATGTAGCAGGCACACCACTACTGATGTCTGCATTTCAGAAGTATGTCAAATTCCTCCCAGTAGTCAAACAAATGTAAAGGACATTAGTGAACTCTCCATAACACTTCTACTTATTTACCCCAGAACTTCAGCCTGAGGAAGAGTCCCCACATAGATTTTTCCTAGTCTTTCAAGCAATGAGAAGCCAGTAATATTTTAATAACACTAGTATATTAATGCCAAAATATCCAAGTTGCAAACTCCATTCTATACTTCCGCTTTACATGAACTTGCAGGGACAAGGAAAAAGAATAGAAAAATACCTACTTATCTTCTTGTTAAAATGTGGAAAAGCAAAATGTTAAGAAAATGAGCAGTGGGTAAACAAGTGAATGTGATCACCTCCTCCACAGGTATTCACAGCCTTCTGGAAGCTCTCCAGCATTTGCTCAAGCATGCATAATCTAACCCAACACAGGGGCAGAAGCAAGTGAGGTGATTCTCATACCCTCCTAGGGTTTGTTTGTTTTTTTAAAGGATATTTTATACCTGGTGTGATTGATTCAATGATTTACTCTTCAGGGCTAACTTTGAACCTGAAGGTTACCATCACTCAGCAAGCAGCAGTCATGTCCTGAAGAGACATGGCCCTGGCAGACCCAGATGAGCCAGCAGGCAGGGCTCTCCTCAGCACAGCACTGCTCTCAGAACAGAGCTACTGAAGTGCAGCCTAAGGCCAAGAAGGCAGAAGGAGAAAGAGGGTGAGTATAGCAAATAAAGAAGCAGTGACACTGCCCCACTTCTTCATGTAGACAGTTACAATTCTTGATGGAGAGGGACAACAGTGCTTGGTACTCAGTAATAATAATAATTAAACTAAGTGACATGGCAAGGAAAGGAAAACCATACAGTAGTAGAGGAATGAGCATAGGGAATAATTTGCCATGTTAAGACGTTGCAATTACAAAACTGCTCTATTATACCCTTTGCCAACATTCTCTAACACACAGTTTTTAACTGCAGTCAGGAAAAATAGTTACCTCTATTTCTTCCCTCTGCCCAACATCACCAGTAAGCAAAATACCTACTTTTCATTCACTGTGATTATTCACCTCAAGACTCTTGACTGCGGGAATTAATAGGTCTTTCCTATGGAGTATGTTCTGCCTTTAGTTACTGCCATTTCTGACTTCTCTGATTCTCTAGGAGGAAAGATCTGAACTTACAAAGAAAAGACTATGTACTGAACTGAAGTCTCACTGTCATGTCAGTTCAACTGCCAGAGCAGTGTGTAGCCAAAGTTTGCTTTTCACAACCATTAATACTAAGTCTCTCCTTTTAGAATGATGAGGATTCCACACGGGCATATAGGACAGGCTGACAGCCGCATTGTTAAGATTTGTGACGCACACTGTTGAGTAGCTTCATCTGAATAATTTTTTAAAAGTCTGACAGCCAAACTCTGAGTGTCTTATTTGCTAATGCCAAGTTAGATGCCTTTCACTCTAAAGATTCATTTAAAAACACATAAAAACCAGACCACTAGAATGGGTGATAAGAGCAAAGAGGAAATCTTAGGCGCACTCAGAGAGAGATAAGTACGTTTTCTCTTTTCAAAATGTAAAGCAGTTTCCTTAATTCCCCAGTGCTGTACTGCAAACTTCAGATCTTCAAATACCATTTCCAAGCATTCACCTCTTTTTGCCTCCGGAGTATCTAAATACAGAAACACAGGAAGAAGAAGCCTGGATTAGAAGCCACCTGATTTGCAAACCATTCAACTCTGAATGGCAGCCACTCACAGGACGAATGGTCCAGGGTGGTGCACAGTCAGGTGTAGGGGAGTACACCGGGTGTCAAAGCAAGGGGAACAGGTCCAGCCTATGAGCTAATGCCAGGTTCTCCTTCCCGCTTCTCCCTGTCAGGGCTCCAGAGCCACATTCCCTCCGTTTATGCCCCATTGCATCAGTATTGGCCTATCCGCTTCGTTTGACTGGTACGAGTGGGTGTTCCAGTGCAAGGGTCAAGAAGCTATTTCCCTGATCCTTTCAAAGCTGTGTAAAAATGTATCATCTGAGTTCTATCTGGCTACAAGAAAAAACAGTCACAGCTTCAGCAAGTGGGGGTCTCTGGCCCCCATTGATACAACACTGCAACAATGATACAACACTGCAACAATGATACAACATTGATACAACACGGGAAGCTGACCTCACACCAGCCTAATGGAACTTTTTACAAAGCAGTTGCTTGTGGAAACTCTATACCTACTTTAAAGAGGTACTAAAGTGCTAAAGTCCTTTCCCTCCAGGGCTCAGTGACAAGTACTGTTTTCAGCAGGCAGCTAATCTCCTTTGTCCCATCTATTTGTCAGCAGGAAAAGGATATTGTAGTGTCAAGTCCAGAGGCAACAGCAGATCTGAGATTTGAAGGACACTGTCCAAAGCACGTTCCTGTGCATTTCCCTCCAGCCTATTCATAGTTTCATTGAATCATAACCCTGGACTCAAGATTCACACAGGAAGAGGAAGGCACTGAAGAAGACTCTGAGTCAAACACCTCCCAAAGCCAGTATCGTACCCAATATCCATGCTGCCCCAAACTTTGTAGTTTTAGGCCCCACTTGCATCTGCCATCACCATGTCACCGTCAGCCCACAGCTTAACCCCAGTGGTGTCCTTCCAGGCACCAGCTGCATTTCTCAGCAGGAATTTCCAGCTGCTGCCCTCCCGGCCCTGTGCATCTCTTCCCCTTCCCTGGTATTCCTCCTTAGCAGTCTCCAGCCAGGGAGGTGCCAGCCGGCCTCACACGGCTGCCCAGCGGGGGAGCCGCTGCCCATTACCTGGTTCCCGAAGACCGCCATAGAGCAGGCGGTGGAGACCTCGTGGGAGCCAAACCAGACAGAGGCGATGCGCGAGGGCATGCCCAGGATGAACACCTGGGCCAGGGCACAGATGACCTGCCCCAGAACGGTGATGGGGAAGAGGTGCGGCTTCATGCTGCCCAGCTTCACCCAGGCGCCCACGGCATTGAGGGCCGAGCCAGCCAGGGCGATGAAGCGCAGCCCCCACTTGTCCAGCAGCCAGGCGACCGGGAAGAGCAGGGGGATGTAGGCGAGCATGTAGCTCATGGAGAGCCAGTCGATGGCGAAGGCGCTCACGCCGTAGAAGCGCACGAAGACGTTGTTGATGCTGCCGTACTGGATCCACTGGAAGGCGTTGCACAGGGAGTAGCTGCTGAAGAGCAGCAGCACGGCCCAGCGCCGCCGGGACAGCCGCACCTCGGCGGGGGCAGCNNCCCTCGCCGCCCGCCCCGCCCCGCCCAGGCGCGGGGCCGGGGAGCGCCGGGGCCGCCCGGGACGGCACGGCCAGCCCCCTCCCGGCATTGCCCAGCCCGGCCGAGCGGCAGCCCGGACTCCACGAGAGGCTCCAGCCGGCAGGGATGGACGGGCTGACGGAACGGTGCCCCGGCGGAGCCTGTGAGCGAGGGGGCCGTGCCCGACCCGCCAGAGATGCCAGGGTGGAGTCCTGGGGGAGGAACCGGGCTGGGTTTTGTTTGGGTTGGCTTCTGATTGGTTTTTTCGTGACATGGCACACTTGGAGAGTGAAAATATCCAGTGAAGTCAAGATTAAAACATCTGAACGTTGTCTGAAGCAAAAGAGCCATAGGTGATGTCTGTTTCCATCCTCACGGGGAGCTCGCAGTTAACGAGTCAGCGCTTGTTTTCCCATTACTTTAGCAACTCACCACTGGCAGATGCCTGCCTGGAGATCACTTCTGATCTACAGTTCATTTAATTAACATCGTGTTACCTGAATTGCACAAACATTCCTCCTTGCAAGGACACAAGGTTACTAGAGTTGTTCAGCTCTCTTCCATCATTTAACACACAGCTCAAAATCCATTTGGAAAAATGGGTGCAGCATCTTTAGGATGTTGTATTCCTGAAACAAAGACTTGGGTCAGAGAATGAAAACGTGAAGTTTCTCTGGCTTGCATTTACTTGGTAGCTATGTTAGCTCTTTTACATACTTAGTGGAACTTGTGTGATGCTTCTCACAGTGGTACAATATAGTCATAATGTAGCCCTTTTACATAATGAATAAAGTTAAATTCAGAAACAAAAGTCAGAAAAGAGGTTTTCAGTCCCCTTTATTATTGTTAGGCAACCAAATTTACTCCAAGCTCTGCACAGAGACAACAGAAAGAACAGAGGAATTTGTTCTAATAAATTTGTAATATTAATGTTATCAGAAATGCAATGGGTGATAGCGGTGCAGAGGACAGAGGTGAAAAAAGAAAGCTGGAAAAAGACTATCATGGTCCAACAGCTGCTTAATCTGAGAACTCTGAGGATATAAAATAGTACAGAAAATTAGCTTTTAGGTTCATCAGATATGAAAAGGCATTTACAAAACTCTCCTCACTATTATACAGCGATCAAAGTTACACAGAGTTACTCAGTATCATTAATTAAAAAACAATCAAAAAGCAAAGATCAAGATAAGAAATACACAGGCAATTTTTAGGATAGCACACTGGGTTTGCTCAGAAGACCATCATTTATTAATAATCCCTTAAGAAGAGAAGGAACAAAATTTGCAGATGGTTAAGACATTATTGAGTTACTAAAGCCTAACTTACATATGTCACCTATATGTTGTATTTAGATCCATATGACTTTAGGACTGTAGGTTTAGCTATCTGTGACTGGGTCATCACAGTTCATGGCAGCTTTAATCTGTAAACTCAGATAAACACAGGATAATGGAGTTATGTACTGTATGGCATCTGCTCTAGTCAAAGGTCTCTGGGCAGCAAAGAGGAAGATATCCATGGCTGAATATAGTTTTCAGACTTAGGTAACAGGAAAAGAACAAGCAGAAAGAATATAAAGAAAAAATATTAGAAGTTGAGGAGCACTGACACACATCAGGAAAACACTGACAACAGTTAAATTTCTTTATACATGACTAACAAAATGGCATGCACGTAGACCGATCTTTAGATATATAGGAGAGGATTAAGAAACACATTGGATCCTTTGCCTCCCACCAGCCCTACTCCAGACTGGGGTCAGAAACAGTCTGTCATCTTGTGTTTTCACCTCACGCTCTTTAATTTCTCTCAAAAATCCTCAGTTTTACTTGTCACCAACATAAAGTCTGTAGCAAGGCAGAGCCTGCAAGCAAGGAGTCATTTGTTCCAATGTCTTAGTCCTATCAGAAAAATAAAATGGTAAATCAAGAATAACTAAAACACAGACTCTGCTGAAAATAACACTTGAAATCAGATGCATGAAAGCAGTGCCCAGCCTGTCAATTGAATCTGAGCCTATTCAGGCAAGTGTTTTTCATACCTATAGGCCTACACTTCCCAGAACTCCTGTCCTCTGATTTCAAGGCTGTTTTGCTTTGTTTCTGTTCTGTGAACTGTTCAATCACCCCTTTACATAATTTGTCAGTTTCTTGACTAAAATAAGACTCCTGTGCTTTGCATTTCTTCCTCTCTCCATTGCCACATCTGTTTCTACTCACATGAACCTCTTTTCCTTCTTGAAGCAACAGAGCAGCTGCTTTTGGATTTCCCTCATCAAAGCATCTTTATATAAAAATTTCTTAACAATGAAAAATTATTTATATTTTAGGACAACCCCTTGAAGTGGATTTTAATGCTGGAGGGAAATCTCCTTTACATGGAGATTAACACAAGTGCTAAAAAGCTTATACAATCCTACAGTCAAAAGTATCTGTGAAGGTTGGAAGACCCTAAACCAGAGGCAGAAGCAGGACCCTAATTCAATATAATGGTACAGACCATCAGATAGAGCCTAACCTCCCAGTAATCTTCTTCCCTACTGTTATCAAGAAATCCAGCATCTGACACTCTTGGAATTTATGCTGCCTTTATGACCAGTACAATTTCCTTATGTACTATAAGGACTGAAGAACTTGTTTTGCAGCAAGCTTGCTATTCTCAAAGCCCACTCAATAAGTATAAATGCTAGGGATGATGGCAGCAATGCTGATGCAGATTCCTGATTTCTAGTGGATGGCAACAGGGATCAGTGACAAGCAAGATAATCTGAATGGGTGGTGCAAACTGGCTTGGAAGGTGTGCAGAAGGCACAGTAAAAAATTATTGTGAAAAGAATAATTCCTCAATGTCTTTTCTCTCCCATACTGGATCAGAGGCCCAAGGAGTAGGTGGAAAAAAAAAATGAATTGCTAGGAAAAAGCAGGTATTTGAGGGTCTACTGAAGCTTCCAACCATGCAATTCTTTAGATTCCATTTAAATGGGAAGCACCTAAGCTCAAAAGATCACAGGATGTCCATTGCTTTCAACTTCCAAACATTGTGATTTGTGTCTCTAAATTTCATCATTGTACTTACAAAGCCTAACTAGTGCAGCTCTTAGGTGGCTCTATCACATTTTGACTAATAGCAATTAGGTCTAGAGGAGCTGTCAGCAGATATGCCGTACAATCTTTCACAAAATCACAGGGAAGATTACAAGACTTTTTTTAGTGGAGACAGAAGGTTTTATATTGGGTTCAGCACCCAAACTACTTTAGTGGAGCTCTTCAGATGTCAAGTAGTTGTATCGTAAGACTTGAATAGCTGGCAGAGCCACTTACTGGGTGCAGTGCTCAGCTGGAGACACAGGGTGCAGAGCGGGCTGGCAGGGCTGTCGCGCCGGACAAAGCCAGCGGTGTTCCCTTATGGAGCAGGGAAGGCTGCGAGCCCTCTGCTGGCACCTACAGCTTTCTACATCCCAAGAGCCACCAGAAAGCGGGATCCAGCATACAGCCTAAACCCTTAAGGATCTTTCTTATTACATTTCCAGCGTAAAGATCTGGGTACACGGAAGGACAACTCCATTCATTACAGCGCAGCATGCAATCTCTGCAGTACTCAAAAGTTTGCAAAAGTTGCTTCCCTCTAACAAAACACAATGGCTTAGTTCCACAATCTAAACTCCCATCTATGGAAAACTGCAGAACTCAGAACCACCGAAGTTGTGCAGGGGCTAACTTTGAGCACCAAACCTATCCTGTTCAAAGTTTAAGGCCTTTCAAAAGTATAACTCAAGGAAGAGAAAGAATGTTTTGTTTCCTTTCAGTATATTTCTTGTGTAGCTCTTGCTCTCTGAGGGCTTCACTGGGGTTTCATCACCTATGTCTATTTTACAGGGGCACAAAGAGTTACCATGACTTACCTGTGGTCCTGCTAGGGTTGTGACTGTTTTTCCAGTCTGACACCTTCCAGACTGGTCCACAAGGGCTTGCCCAGCAGCAGCTTGTACTACAATTTCTGTGCAAGTCCAATCTCCCTGTTCAAAGCCTGGCTTCAACACAGCAATGTCTTTAATTTAACCCTCTCTAGTTCAGATGTGAGGTTTGTGTGGATAAATCATATAGGTCTGAACGGGGAAAAATCCTCGGGAGGGCATGACTAAGTGCTAATATCCACTGCTGCCTTCATGCAGCAAGAAAAATGTGTAGAAAGGAGTGCACAGCATGGAAGAGCACTTGCACACATGGTACTTCAGAAGTGCTGGTTTTTGGTTAGTGCACACCCCTCCAGACACAGGGTGGTTATGCCACCTCTACATGGCTTTCTCTAAACAGGTATCAATTTGCTCTGCCCCATTCTCTGATCTGGCCGGATGAGAATCGGCTCTAATCCAAAAACTGTGTAACTGTGGTTAGCCTGCTGTGCTGCTTGAGCATCTAAGCCTAGCTCTCAACCCTTATTTTTGAAAAGCTGTAGAGATATAGACAGATGTGTGGAAAGCTGTGCATAAGCTCTGTTATTGGAGCAAACCCACCTCATTTCTCTGTCGTGCACCAGGCACACACATGAGACACAAAGATCTCTTTGATCAGCTCAGAATAAAAGCAAAAAAGATCCAGTTAGTCTCAAAACTCAGCCACAGTCTAGATTTCCATCCCTAGTCTAGATCAGGGACACAGATTAACCCCAAATACCAAAGCCCAAAGTATGCAAGCCCTTCTTACTCAGCATACTCCAGCCTCCATGTCAGTGAGTCATATCAGTTCATGCCAATGACACAAAAAAAGGTTTTCATCTTCTATTTCTTGCAGCTGACATTAATTAATAATAAAAGAGGGTTGGAAATGTGAATGGCCTCACTGCTGAACTCAGGCATGTTCCTCTTCTTTCTCCTACTCATACCACAGTAAAATAGACAAACCTGTGAAAAGTCCAGATGATCATAGCACCAAACCATCACTGTTGTGAGGGGAGAAAAATAGATTGCATCTTAGGAAAGAGCACACTGGTTGCAACCTTCCCCTGGCAAGTGATGAATATACATTCCCTATCATTTAATTGGGTATATTTTTTGATTAACCTAAAAAGACTTTTTGTATACACATGTTGCTCAAATCCCCTTCAGATCACTAATCAATAAGGTAGCAAAAAACACAGCATAACACAAAGTGAGCACAGTGCTGTTTGCAAGGAGAAAGTCTCACCATTTCATGCCACATTTTGTTTTTTCTCTTCTTATGATTTATAAAAATGCTTTGTCTCTTAGCTGTGATTCCTGATTTTCTTTGATCTATGTGTGCTGAAATATTAACATCCAGGCAGTAATTCTTGCATAACAAGAGCTGCTTTGGACATTATGATCATTGTAAGAAGCAGAGAGATGGTCTCTTTGGGGGGCTGCTGCTTTAGTTCAGCATGCAGGAGATTATCCTCTTGCTGATGCAGGTTGGCAGCTCTAATAGAAGCGAATCCTGAGATGAGATTTGTAAAACAAGTGCATATCATCACGGCTGGGCTTCGTGAACGAAGATTTGGGAAGGGCTCTACCCACGCTTGCTGCAAGCGCGCTGATGGCTAAAGAGGCTGATGCAAGACAGGCAAGTCCGGTTGCAAAAGACACAGAAGAAAGTCTCCATAGGTGGTGTTGGTGAGGCACGGTTCTTTCTGCGTTGCCTTTTCTCCTTGAGACTGATTCTGCGTGTGTTCTCAAAGGAATCAGGAGCGTTATGGATGGTGTGTCTCCATGTCTCCATGTCTCCCGATTGAAGGCCAGAGTGGACCACTGATGGTAGTCAATAAGGCCAAGGCTGAGGTATTGTTTCAGAGCATCCTTGTATCTCCTCTTCAGGGCTCCTCTCTTGCGGCAGCTGGTGGCAAGTTCACCATAGAGCACGATCTTAGGGAGGTGGTGACCCTCCATCCTGGAGATGTGCCCTGTCCAGCACAGCTGCGTTCTCAGCAGCATGGCCTCAATACTGGTGACTGCTGCCTGTTCAAGAACAGACACATTGGTCACGTAATCAGACCAGTAGATGTTTAGAATAACAAGTGCATAAATACACAGCAAAATGGGCAACAGAGCTACTTTGTTTGTCCTTTGCCAAACTGAAGATGTGCCTTCCGACTCCTGTCGGAAGGAGCACAGCAAACTGTGCTTGGGTATTACCCTTCTTCTGCCCCTCAAGAGGGAAAATTCACATGTGAATCAATTTAGAGGAAGGGCATAATAGAGATGACAGCTGGGCTCATAACAGCCCCATACAGTAGGATAAATGCACCTTCCCTTGACTGGCTGGCTCTGTCTTCCCACCTTGGCACCTGCCACATTGGGAGTCTGCAGGTGAGCTGAGGAGGATGAAGCAGAAAGGAACTAAAAGGCAAAAATGTTACCTTTGGCTTCCCATGCGAGGTGATATGTTAAGATCATGTCCTATCTTTATCTTAGAATAGAAGCATCCCTGAAATACTGATTTGGAGGGCGTGTAAAGTGCTGAGCCTGTGTGCTTTAGGGAGATGGAAAGGGAGAAAGTTACAGTACCCTCCATACTTTGTGACTTGCTGTCCTTCTGCACAGAGTTGCCAGGATGCCTTGATCTGTAGGAGGTGGTGAGATTCAGTAAAGGCCATAAAACAAAATGTAACTCTCTTGTTCCCCGGTTGCCTTCTCCACCCTCTGATTGAGTCAACAGATGTTTGCTGCATACCTCTGTTTTCTCTGCAGAAAAGACACCAGTCAGCAGGTGAATGTGGTGAATATGGTCACTAAGGCTTGAAAAGCACCCGTGGCAGTTGCCTCCCAGTGTCACATTCCACCTAGCCTTCCTTTTGGCTGGCTTTGCCCAGTGCCGTCCGCAGCAGAGCCCCAGAGGCATGGCTGCTGGGCACAAATACTGCCCAAGGGCTTCTACAAAAGCTTTCCTGGGTATTAAAACACTGAAATCCATCGTCCTTATTTCAGGTCTTGGTGAAGGTGATTATAGTTCTTAAGGGCTGCAGTCAGATCTGTCTATTTAAGCAAGGAGCTGTTACCTCTCCACCTGGGGTCCTTCTCAGGCTCAGCCCCCACAGCCAGCCCAGCGCTGCCTGCACACAGCTCTGCAAGCCCCTCGGGAGCTGGGGAAGGTGGGGGACATCAAGCCAAGCTCCCCACACCCCCCATGCATCAAAGGGAACATGCTGGGACCACAAAGCAGAACGGGTCCCTGGAACACGAGATCCTTGGCTAAGGGAGACCACAGACTTGCATTTCCACATGGACATCCTCTTCAGGCAACCTTACCCAACCCTTGCCATCACACACATAGCCTTGAGCCGCTCGGTTCTCTCTCTACTTGACAGCAGCCAGACTAACAACCTTCCAGCCGGCTCTGCCAAGAAGAGTGCGGGCGCAGGCTGGGAGCGCTCAGCCTTCGCCCAGCAGAGGCCAGCACACACGCAGAGTTTCGGCAGGCTGTGCCCGCAGAGAAGAGCTGTCTCCCTCCCTGCCAGGTCTTCCCTGGCTGGGACAGTCTCCCAGGTTCCTGCGAGCCCTCATCTACTTACTGCTTTGAGACAGGTTATCAGTGAGGGACTATGTAGCGCAACAGAAAGGCGCTGACATCCTGCTGGGGTAGAGACAGGCTACGACAAGTCCAGCCATTGCCCGGTTTATCCAGTTGTGTCTCCAGAAGCATCCCCTTCCCCTGGAAGAGCCAGCACCACAGTGTTCCCGGAGGCTGGGCAGGGCCAGATAGCACACAAAACACCTGAGAAATGCCAGATGCCATGGAAATGGAGTTCGAAAGGAATTGCATTTCTGGTAGAAGTAGACAATCGAAAGTAATCGGGGATGATTGCCTTGGCCACCTCCCTGCCCTTTGCTCCTCGTTTAAGCTCATTTACAGTTCACTTGAGAACAACAAGAGGGCCACAGCACAGGACAAGCACTTGGCTGCTTTGAAATTTGAAAGAAGCCGCGTGAAGGGTCGCGAGTAGAATCCCGGAGCCCAGGAAAGAAAAGCAAGAGACAGCACCGGTACAGAAGTGAAGGAGTATCTTCAGAGCCTGAACAAGCAGCTTCTGCAGCTCTGCAAATAGTCTCAGGAAAAGACCTTTTTCTCAGCCACTATTTGAAAGGGCTGATGGCCCTGAAGGGATATGTTGTCCCTTGCTGCTTGGGTGATAAGGACATTCTCTCATGAGAACCATTCTTCATAAGAAAGAGAGACTGTCTTCGAGACACCTCACAATCACCATAAGCAAACAGAGGTCAAAATAGGCTTGAACCACGCAGATCATCTTCTGTGGTCAGATTTTTGAGGGCAAGGCCTGGGCAAAGACAAGTCAGATTGGAAGATATGTCTCCTAGCACCAGCGAACACCCAGTGGTTGACCAAAACGGCTGAGCATAATGCTGCTAGGAGGCCTTCCAGCTCACAGCCAGCCATGCAGAGGAGGGACAGCTTAACTGATGATGCCAAGAATATTGTTTAGGTTTTGGAGAGGATGTTGTTGCACACCCGTCTCCCAGTCTCACCACTTACCGCTTATTTTCGTTCTGAGTCGCAGCAATAAGTCTGAGACGTTACCAATGAGTAGTCTAGCAATTCTGTGGGCATTATGTAGAACCCCACCCAGCCTGAAGGATCTCAGACTTCGACAGCTATGCAGCAAAAATACTGGCTTCATGTCTGTGTGGGCATCGGTGACACACATCAGGCTAGAACCTCCTCTAGCTGCAGCTAAAACCAATCTTAGCATTTTATAGACATGAGAAAGCAAAGAGGTCGCAGCAAGGATGGAGATCTCAGTGTAGATGACACTGTGTTGTCAGTGCAAGCTTTGCTGGGGCTCTGCTGCATCCTCCAGTGAGGAACATGAGCCTGCAGTTCTCTCCACAGCAAACCCCAGGCAAGGCGGCAGTAGGTTTTTTCTCTCACTGTAACCCAGGAAGTATGGAAGCATCAGAGCCCTAAGGAACAGCAAGTAAAAAATATGGGAGAAAATCCATCAGAAGGTGAAGGAGCAGAAGCAGAGCTTGTAAAGAAAAAATCCTCTAGACCTTCAGTCAGTCGACTCTCTCGAGCTTAAAGGGACAAATCCCAGAGAAAAGCACTTTGAGAAGGGTCTTTGTAGTCTGCGTGGCTCAAGGCATGGCCTGCTCAAGGAATCAGCAGCACTGTTTGTTGAACCAATGAATGGAGTGAAGCCTGTTGGTGTGAAGTCTAGCAGGGAGTGATGGTCTAAGACACACTGAAATGGTTCCTGTACGTGTATTCTGCATGTCCTGTATGCAGAAACCCAGCTGCCTGGCTGGAATAACCACCATCCTTTGCTATGTGTGTGCATCTCCCTAGGGGCAGAGCCACACAGACAGGGAGGGCCTGTGCAATCGCCCATTGCCTCAGCACTGCTTTTGTAGGGTAGGGCTACCCAGGCCAAGGTGCTGACACTGAGTCTCTGACCACGGTGCTTCCCCTGCTGGCACAGAAACTAGAGGCAGGAGGTTCACAACCCCCTGAACAGACCACGGCAGGAGAAATGGCAGTGGTACCTGTGTCTCTCCTGAGGACAGCTTGCTGAGGCATGGCTGTACTTTGGTAACCTCCCACTAGTGAGAGAGAAAATGGGTGCACATTACAGACTTTACCCAACCACTCTCATGTGCCAAAACCCATGAAATATGCTGATTGAAGAAGGTTATCTACAAATTTGGTCTATTTATCTCATTTAAAAGCCTATGTCAGCAGGACTTGTGGTACTTCATGCTGAAAAAATTGCAGCTGATTCTCCTTGAAGATGGCAGCAGGCCTGAGCTACCATTAGCAACAGGACCTGCACTGGCAGGTGATCTTCAGCTCTGTGTACAGAGTGGGGTGAGTAGGTGACTGTTGGTTGGTGGGGTGTAAGATGCAAAGACCATCTGTATGCAGCAGCTTGTGTTTCCAGTAGATGAGAGCCAGCAGTACCAACCTATTCTCTCTGACCTTTCAGGTTTCATCTGTTTCAATGAGTGAGGTAGCAAAGTAGCCCTTTATGGAGCTGTGACTGGTGGACAAGGGAAAACAGTGTAGGCTACAGCTACATGCCTTAGCACGGTGCCTTGGAGCAAGAGTCTTGTTAGGTCCGGCTTCTCCTGCGCACTCCAGCACAGCATCACCTCCTCTCTCCATGCCACAATGCTCCTTCCCAGATGTGCTGCTGGCCAAGCTAAAGATCCATCAGCCCACCAAGACCTGCACGTGAGCTGCCATGATAAGGCAGTGCACCTCCACACAGGCAAAGGGAGCATGTGTAGGCATAGCCATCAGCAGCAGGGAGCTAAGAGGGTCAGCCTGGAAGAGACCTATGGTGCTACATCTGACCTGTAGCATGTCAGACTCAGGTCCAGCCCTGAAGCAAAGAGGGACCCATTCTCCCCAGGGACCTCATCACCCCGCAAACCACTGCTCCTCAGCTTGCCCATCCTATCCACATGGGCCCCACTTCTATATGTGGGGCACCATTTGCTGGTCCTGGATTAGACCCCTGCACATGCAGAACTGTTTCTTGGACTCCCAGCTCTCCCCTCCTGCTACCTGTGTCTTCACTGTATCATGCCAGGATTGACTCAGATCCTATTTTGGAAACAAAGAGTTAAAAATTTTAAATCTTTATTTTACAAAAATAAACCAGTTTTGCTCTGATACTCTGTGGTCCCCAACCTTCCCTTCCATCCCTGCTCCCATTCCTCTTCCTGGAGCTCCGACTGTTGCATGTCACATCCAGCCACTCTTACGGAGGCTATCGGTGCTGCACACTCCTGCGAGTGTGTCCAAGCAAGCACCAGAGAAGGGGGTAGGGTGCCCTTTTGTGACTGCCTCCTCTTCCCAGGATCCAAGAAAACTATCTGGAAACCATCCAAAGATGCTTTGCAGTGGCTCTTCCATTTCTGCACAGGGAGCAAGTCTTAGGCAAGTCACTCAGAGTATACACTTTAAGAAGAAATGTCCAGCTGTCCAATTCCTTCCCTTGGATGGAAAAGCGAGCCCCATTAAATTACTTCTTGCCATCAGTGGAGCTGGCAGGCTGCCGTCATACTGGCTGGCTCAGTGCTGGAAGCGTGGGGAGCTAATGTGGGGCTGGTGAAAAGAGTGTGTGGCATAAAGCACTTCTGGAGGTGGTGGAGGGGATGTCAGGATGGAGCAGAGTGGTTCATGGGAACTCAGCATTGAGGTGAAATGCTTCATTTCCTCTGTCAGCTGCTTGATCTCCCGGCGCAGGGCAGCGTTCTGCCTCTCCAAGTCTTCGCTCTCCTGAGGAGACAAAACCACAGGGGCTTCCTCAGTGTTGGAGCTGCAGGGATGAGCTAGGGACATGAAGGTTGTGGTCCTGCACCTCTCTGCCCCGCAGAATTTCCAGAATGACATATTTCTGGTAAATTCGTCACAGAGCCATGCCTGGGCAAACCCTCCTCCCCCAGCTGGCCAGGCCGGGTGCGGGTGCGATGCCGACGGCCCCAGCCACGCTCCCCAGTGCCGGCTTACGAGAAGTGACTGTGGCTTGCTCCCGCCCAGGCTTTCTCGCTCCTTCTCATGCACACTCACATCTCTGGGTGCTTCCCGGGCAGCCCAGCCCCCGGGGGAGAGCGAGCTGAATAACCGCCGTCTTTAACCAGAAAACCACCTGTCACAGGAAACCTGTCATTGCCCTGGAAAGAAGAGACTCACTGCTTCCTGCCAGCAGCCGGGGAAAGCAGCGGCACTGTGGGGAGGAGGGGGAGACACTTGAGTCAGAAGAAAAGAGAAACTGAGGCCTCAGAAGAACTGAATTAATACTGTTATTAATGAGAATAACAACAAACGGATTAATAATGATGCTTAGCCTTGTCTCGATGATACTGAGAGCATTTGAAGCCCTTGCTACCTCTGCTTCTTCTGAAGTATAGCCAGCTCCAGGCTGGAGCATCACAGGCACCAACTGACCACGGACCCAGCAGCCTGGGCAGGACCAGAAGAGGGAGGGAGGATGCAGCAGCAGGCTTTGCAAACTCCGCCGAGACAGCTAAAGGAGGATCCAGCACTCTGAGGCCTTGAAAAGCTGCATCACCACCTTGGCAAAGCGAACTTGAAATCCACCTGCTTGCCCTTCTGCTGCCATGCTGACTTCTGATGGCACCTGCTCTCTGTGCGCAGGTTGAAATGCACCTACCGGTTACAGCTGCTGTCACTGCAGGAGCTCACACAGCAAACAGCATCTCTCAGATGTGACCAAATGCTTTGGAAATCACAAATGTTGTCAAAGTCGGGAACTGATGGGAATCACCCTGGGGGCCGGGAGCCACAGCCTCTCCATGACTCATTCCCCTCAAAACAAAATACAAAACCCTGGGGCAGATGGAGCTTTTGCCTCCTTTCATACCACCATAGCTCAAGCTAAGCCATGCTCTTCTGGTCAGAACCACATCAAAGAACAAAAGTCTTTGATTTAGAATTGACCAAAGCCAAAGACCACTCAGGGAATGAACCCAGGAGCAGCAAGGGGTCACTATCCACCAGGAGTTGGAAAAAACCTAGAAAGAATTCACCATCCATCCTCTACTTACCTCCCTGCATTTTTTCGTCTGCATGTCAGGATCCAGGACTTAGCCTCCCTGCTCCCATCTCCATGAGAAGGCAAGGACTGTGCGCTATCAATGCTAGCTAAGCACTAGTAATCTCATATGCAAGTGGTTTGTTATCTGCTCTAAGAAAATCAGTTCAATTCTTGGTGCACAGCTAGGCAGGATTTTCCTGGGTGAGGATCAGAGCCCAAATCTACCTCTAGGATTAACTTGGAAAGAGCACTGACTCCAAGAAAAGGGTGTTTCCTCAACTCTCTCAGGCACAGTTGCCCAGAGTTATTGCTGGTGACAGAAGTAATGCAATCAGCCTAGAGCCATGTCAGCTCTAGAAGGATCATCATGTACTGAGAAAAGAGTGAAATCTGTGTCTTAAATCTAGCTCCAACCTTGGGCTGAGGCCACTATGTAAGGAGGAAGGTTCAGGAATGGATTCTCAAGTATTATTCCCAAAAATTGCGATATGGGTCAATATGAAGACTGCAAAGTCAAAGGACGGTTTTTCGAACATGGGCTAAACTCCTACTTTTCAAAGGACAACCAAGCCCAGTGCAGGGATAAAGGTGCTCTATGTTCACTGCAGGTTGCGTGTTCTTCATCCTGCCCACCAATGGTCCAAAACACATGGGACTGCACTTATCAATGTGCAAAATTCAAAGGATCCCAGCTCCTGTGCTCCAGCACCGATCACATACTCCTGCCCAAACACACAGCCCCAGAAGTGGCCATCCCTCCTGAAAAGCAGACATCTAATTCTTCACGCCAAGAAGAGCTGTCGGGGTGCCCACAGTGCCACAGAAAAGCATCCTTGTATGCTGCTGCACCTCTGCATAAATGATGGCATGAATCACAAATCTGGGGAGAACTAGCCCAGGTCAGACTGTGCTTTCAAAGAGCTTCTGACTGAGTCACTCAGAAGAGGCTGGAAAAGGAAATCAGTCATGAAAGACTGAGAGATAAAAGTGGATTCAAAACTAGGTGCAAAACTAAATTCTTCAGTGGCGCTCATCCTGGGCTGGTGCCCTCACTGCAAGTGCTGATTCCTACATCCTGCCCTGGCCTCAGTTCTGCTGTCCTGCCTTCACTGAGCATCTCAGCTCCGAGTTCCTGGGGAGAAGCACATTGTGTCCTATGTGAACCCTCAGCACTGGACATGAAGAAGGGTGGGAGTGCTCACCAAGTGCAGTGTGTCTGCTTTCTGGGTCTGCCTCAGGCGGCTCTTCTGGGCAGCGATGCGATTCTTCTCCCTCCTTTGGACTTTCCTCATGTCATCAGAAGAGTCCTAGGGAAACAAGGCATAGAAATAACTGGGGCATTCTCTCCATCGGCCTTCTTCTTCAGGGCAGTAAGTGGGAAGGAGACACAGTAGATAACATCATTGGAGTACAGGACATGGGATATACACCCTCCACACCAGGATAAAGCCATAGTCCAAGGATGTGTGATGCTTTTGCCACTCATTGCCAGGAGGGGTCCATCTGATACCCTTGGGCATCCCAGAACTGCTGGGAAATGACCACTCTCCCTTCACTAACACACAGGCCTGAGATATGGTTTGATGGACCAGAGTAAGGACCTCCTTATGGAAGAGAACCGATTTGCTTTCTTGTACAGAAAACCTCTCCCTTCCCTGCCTCTCTGCAGGGTAATGGCACTGCGGACATTTTAGGTCCTTGGATAAACCACTTTTTCCAGACATTCAGGTCATGTTTTCCTCCTTTCACTCCTGTAGGTCCCTCCCCTCTCCATCACCTTTTTCTCTCAGGCTTTACTTTTTGCAGACCCTCCCAATGTGGCCCTTGATTTGTTTAACTAGACAAACTCAGAGCTTTGGTTTTTAACCCAGATCTCATTTGCTCCAGCTCCCTGATCTTTTTTTCTGGACTTCCTTGGTAGCAGTGCCTGCAGTGCTGACTGCAACACTCCCTTGGGCAGGGGAGAACACATCTCCACGTTCCAGGTCATGAGCTTCATGGGCCAGCCATTCTCTGGTGAGATCTGGTTCTGCTGCTGTCTTCTGACAGTTGAAACTGTCAAACAGACTCTTTCATCTTCTATTTTCATATCGCACTGCCCCTTTCGTGGACTCTAACATTCACACCACCACTTCTCCACAAGACTACAACACTCAGCCACAAAAGTTATCTTCCCAGCCCATCAATCTGTCCACATCCTCTTCCCCCTTCTCCCCCACCCAAGATTTTTTTTTCTTTGAACTTAACAATTTTTTTCCTTTGCCTTCAATACCTTGAAAATGTCTCACATGCAGCAGCTCCCATGTCCTCCATAAAATCCAGTCCCTATCCTCTGGCAAACTCTGTGCTTTATCCTGTTCTCTAATAGAATGCTTCCCCATCCTTGGTTGCAAGCCAAAAATCATGTTCCCTGATCATCCCCAAGATTTCTGAGCAAAGTCTCAGGTACTTGCCATTGTTGCCAGCCTTAGAGAAACGGCCAATGACAGATATAATAAAGCTTAACCAGAAAAGGCAGTGGGAACACCTCAGATTTGTGTCAGTATCTGCCAGCAAAAGACCTACCATTAAAGGTACACCATGCAGCGAAACAAAATCTCTCTGTCAAGCGTTATTGAGATGAAAAACCTCTGAGGCTGAACAGAAAAGAAAGCAGACCCAAAGTGTAAGAGCTTTTCTGAATCCCAAATGCTGTCCACAGAATTAGGAAGCAGGCAGACTGCCCCTGAGTTGCCCCAGTTCGTGGTCTGGAGGTGCCCGCTCAGGCTGGTTGATGCCAGAGCCCCAAGTCTCATGACGAAGCTTCCTGCCTGCCTCGTATGTGTTGCAGGATCCACCATACCTGGGTCCCGGCCCCCCTGTTGCCCCTGGCATAGCCCCAGGTAACCAGGCCTTCTTTCTCCTCCTCTATCCACCTCAGTGGCCAGGGCTCCTGCCAGGACCATCAGCTGAGCCCCGGATCCCTCTCCACACAGCCATTCTTAGAAAGCTCTGCCATAGTGAGCTGTGAAAACACCAGTGGTGGGTGCCATCCTACCTCCCACCCACCCACAACCCACCCAAAGGGCTATCCAGGTGGGGAGAGCTGGGGAAGAGTCACTGCTTTACCTGCTTGCTGGGAGGGGGAGACTGGCTGAAGCTGCTGGAATCACTGCTGTCGGAGCTGTGGGGCATGGCTCCTGCCTCTGGCTCCCAGGGTCTCTTCAGCTTCCTTTGTGCTCTTGGTGTACCTGCCTTCTGTCTTGCTTCTCTGCCTCTCCCCTGCCCTCCTCTGTCACCCCTGAGATGGCTCTTGGCTTTCCTGCTCTCGCCCGTCCCTGAGGCACACTGTCCTCCTGCCCAACACTCCGACACTTTCGCTGCCTCTCCTCTCAGAGCCTCTGCACCTTCCCTTTAGGTCTCAGCCTTCTGTGGTTTCTCAGAACCTTGGGGATGTAAGCTGAAAGTCACGTGGCCGGAAACTTTAAGGCAAAGAAAAAAAGTTACAGAAGAAAAAAAAAATTAATAAAAAAGAAGAAGAAAAAAAAGCACATCTGGGAAAAATGAACTTCAAAATAGCCTGAAAAACCCCCGAAAAACACCTTCAGGCAGTTGAAAAACAACGAGATGGGTTTTCTCTGAGACAAACAGCAGTGATGGAAAGGAAGAAAAGCCCCAGCTCTGGCTGTGAAACTTGGACCCTCAAAGGAGGGCAGTGAGGAGGAGGAGCTGCCGAGAGCCCCAGAAATTCCAGTGGCACTGTGTGCCGTGCCAGCCCTGTGAAGGCAGGGGGTAAGTCCAGCTCCAGGCAGCCTTGGTCACCCCTAGCCAGCTGAGGAAATTCCAGACAGTCAACCCCCTCCCCACAACCCACCCACCCCCACCTGCCACCCTCGACACCACTGACATGGGTCCCGGGAAGGGGACAGGTACCCTCAGCAGGTGCCACATAAATGCTGTTTGTGCAGGAGGCTCGCATAGGTACAATGAACCACCAGTTCCGTCTAAGAAGGCTCAAGATTTTAGACCATTTGGACTGGATTTGGTAGGACTAATATTTTCTATAAAGCAGAGCTATTTAGCACTTTAGAACATTCATTAGTATGTCACCATTGGCCCATGAGGGGAATATCAACCCTGGCAGACAAAGTGCTGTAAATGTAAGGATCTTTGGATCAGCCCATGCAGACAGCAGCAAGGAGAAGCTGCTTTGCATCCCCTTGTTTGTCCCCTGGTCTGGGCTGTGTGGGACTACTTCCTTCCACCCTTAGTGTGAATCTCAGAAGACTGAGGATGTGCAAGAAGCCCCTGGGACAGCAGTGCTTCAGCAGTGCCACAGGGTAACCCACGCTAGTGGCTCTGGAGGTGGCAATGCAGGAGAAGGGACAGGAGCACACGTCTTCGGACTGACTAAGTTCTCACATGTGCAGAAGCAGATATAGGAACAGGCATAAATCCATCCACAGTAACCCACTCCTGTGGAAAGCAGCAATTCCCAGTCCCTCCTTACTGGTTTTTGTTGCGTATCAGTGCTTTGTTTGAATTTCTCCTGCCTCAAGGAGGAGCACGTAGCAAGTCTCAGCAGCAGGGCATCAGCAAGGGCACTTGAAATGCAGTGGTCACTTGGGCAAGGGTATTGGCAGCTTTGGGTTTGCAGACATTGCAACACAGAAAGCACAAGTGCTTGGAACACAGTGCAGACTTGCCTGGGCATAGCTGGCATTTCTTCCCGTCCTTGCCACTCATGGAGCCAACACATGGGCAAACATGGCCAAAAGCAAGAACCATGCGGGGCTAGCTGTAGACTGGATGACTTGAGAAAATGCCTGGCTTAACTCCAGTAGCAAAACTGCTCCATTTTGGCTCATTTTCCTCCTCAGAAACATCCTGTGGCACTGGTGCTCTACCCTTGGCCCTACTAGATGAACATTTCACAGCCTTGAGTGTATTTTCAATCCTGGTGTGCTGTAAAGAAATGCTAGGACCCACCACACTTTCTAACATGCCTGCAAGGGTTGGCTTGCTTGGCATGAACCACCCTGAGGGACCCGATCTCCCAGCAGTGCAGCGCCCCTGTAGCAGGCAGGGCATCTCTGGTGTGGCTGGCTCCAGGAATGGAGCAGCTGAAGGCACCAGCGAGATGAGGAGTGTTGAGTTCAGGCCTCTCAAGACACCAGATAGCAGCACAACTATTGAAGGATCGATTCACTCGCTGCATTGCTCCACTTCCTCTGAACTCCACAACCCTGTGCAGCACTTCCTTTCCAGGAAGCACAGTACTGGATTCCCACTCTCCTGAGGAAACCACACTCCTCTGCTGGTGCGTGGGTCTCAGAGATTGCCTGGCCCATTCCGATCTGCAGGGTGCTGTTGCTCAGGGCAAGATGGAGGGAGGTCCTTCCTCAGAGGAAAATATCCTTGTTCCATTACTGGGCAAATAAATTGAATTCCTTCTTTTAGTATCTAGAAGGCCAGTGTCTGAAGGGAGGCAATCAGGAAGACAGCCGGTGTGTTGGCAGGAGGCAATGCAGGGAAACTGGGTGCCCTGGCAGCAGCTGGACAGTAAGTGCAAAACTGTCCCGAATGTGGCTATGGCAAAGGCTATTCTTTGTTCCACAGGACAGAAGTTTTGAGCTGTATCTTGGGTTGCCCAGAGCTGGGCTTTTATTAACAGCTGATGGAGACATCTCAGGAGGGGGCAACAGCACAGGAGAGGGCTTGGACATGCTGAGTAGGACTAAGAGAGCATCCCATTTCCTGCCTTGCCCAAACACACTCCTTGCCCTTAAGCTGGCTATGATGCTAATGAATTCCTGCCACTTATGAGTGAATAAGTGTGCTGTAGGTGAGACAGTGTCTCCTGGAGGGAAGATAAGCCGGGCCTTCACAATGCTCCTCTGAGGTGGGCAGGACCCATGTTGTCTCCTCACAGGCAGTGCCCCGTGCTGTTCCTCTAGTCAGAGGTGAAAATCCCCAGCCCAGAGCAGCAGAAATCACCAGTATGGCTCCACCAGTATCTTCTCACAGCTCTGTGGGAGCTGCCCTGGGTACCTGCTGCAGGCACAACATGGGGAGCTGCTTTCCTGATGTCCCTCCCTAGGCTCTCCTATGAGCCTCAGGAGCCAGTCTCCTAATCATGGTACTTGACACAGTGACTAAATTTACACCATGAATAACATCCCCTGACTTCCTCTCTGGGATCATTTAGGTTTCTTCATCTTGATCGCAGTAGATATAAAATCACTGTCAGTGGCACTGGATGAACTCACAAGTGTTAGGTAACTGCCGTACCAGCAGCTTGATGGAGAAGAAATTGTTCCAGAGAGTTTTAGAGGAAGGATGGGGCCATCTG
This sequence comes from Grallaria varia, assembly GCA_013396735.1. Classification (NCBI taxonomy): domain Eukaryota; kingdom Metazoa; phylum Chordata; class Aves; order Passeriformes; family Formicariidae; genus Grallaria; species Grallaria varia. The sequence continues at coordinate 93,940 of VWZG01004119.1, read as the reverse complement.
ATCCTGTATTTGTCCCTTCTGAATAACAGCAGGCTGAAGGCAGTCCTGTTCTCCTGGGACAGAGTGGCTGCGGGGACTCTGGAGGCTGGGCTTAACGTGATCTCAACTGCTGGAGAAATGGTTTGAAAGCAGCGAAATGCAGTTCAGCAAGAACAAATGCAAATGTAAAGCAAAGCAAGATGTAGACAGATCTGGGGAATAACCAAGCAGGGTAGCAGAATAGTAGGGAAAAATCCGGGGGTTGCAGGGCACTGAGAAGTGAAGCTTTGCCAGCAGCACGGAGGTGTTGCAGGGAGGCCGGGTATGGTCCTGGGGTGCTGTGGCAAGGCAGGGGAAATGACTGCCCTGTGCTGCCTGTGCACACCAGGACCCTTTCAGAGTCCCAGGTCCAGAAGTGGAATAGTCCAGAAAAAAACAATACAAAAGACAAATACACCGAAATATTGTACTAAGAGAAAGAAGTGAAGAAGTTGAGTCCATTTAGCCTAGAAAAGAGAAGTCTTGGGGGTGGGAAGTGGGTGGAGAGGAAGGAGCAGTCTTTCATATGTTGTAATGGAAAGGGTGGTCAATTGGTTTCTGTGCAGCCAGAACAGGGCAAGACGGAACAGGCTCCCACTGCAGCTGGAAAGGCGCAGATCCGGGGTTTGAAGCAAAATGAGATTAGGAAAACTTCGGGATAGGCAGTTCAGGGAAGTTATTCAAGCCCTCCATATGAAGCAGCTGGCAATAAACCCCTTCTGGAAAGGGTCCAGGTTGAATCCTACCTCTATAGAATGGATTATATTATGAGTTATATTTCCAGGTTTTAAATAAAGAAAAAATAAAATTAGAATTTTTTTTTAAAAAGCTGCTAAGACGGACTCCTCAGAGCCCAGAGAGCACATGGGACATTTCTCAGCCTTAACTCCAGCCAGCACCTTTGCTTCCAAAGCCCATGTCCCCTGTGCAACTAGCTTCCTCAGCACAGGTGGGTGCTGGAGTTTCCTTATGAACTTGCTGCTTGAACCCTCTCGCCTACTGCAGGCTTATGACAGCAACATTCAAAACTGCATCTCACCCCATCCATCTCACTCATCTCGTTTGCACAACCATTCAGTGCATAGTGCTATTTAAAAATCAAGGCTAGAGCAGCTACCAACTTCAGCCTCCTGTAAACCACCGAGGTTGTTTCTGCTTCACATGTAGCATTTTATGCAAATAATTTCTTACAATATTTGGACAATTGCAGCGATTTGCTTATCATTCCCCACGAGTTTGAAGACCTTTGTGCTGATAAGAGATGTTAAGCTGTGTAGAACAAAGCCCCTGCTCTCTACCAGATGGTTCTGCCAATGTCCTACTCTGTCAGCGTGTGGGTCCGTCTGCAATGTGAGCAGCTTCTCCAGTCTCCGTCACCAGGGTTATTTCATCCTGGCTGAGATGAGTGTGCAAGGGAGGTTGTGCCAGGAGAGCTCAAGCATAGTCCCACCAAATTCATCCCACCCAGCAGAAAGCAAATGTATGGTCCTACCAAATTCATCCCACCCACCAGAAAGCAAACATCCATCAAACCAATACTTTCAGTCCTCACTGGGTGCAACCTGCCATTGTACAGGAGACAGGTACTTTACACCATGAACATCTGATAAATGACAAGTGCTGTAAATCAAGCACTCAAAAGTATGGAAATCCCAGACATCTCCCTCAAAACGCACTGCATTTACACCCTCATGCCAAGCAATATGCTGTGCTCCGTTTCTTCCCTGGGCTGGCTGTGTTACCTTCATTGCTATCCTGCAATCAGAGCCTGCTCCAACATCGTGCTTTTCCATTTCTAGTGCTCATCGCTTCAGCACTGTGTTCTTCAGGGTTATTAATTAATCTGTCTTCTCAGCCACTTCTTCAGTTTTGGGGTGGGAGTGTGGAGTTATTCCTATTTAACAGGTGCAAAATAATAGATGAAGAGAGATTTAGGTCATAAGTACTCATTAATTTTGTTTCTAACATGTTGTGAACCAACAAGGATCTAAATTTTTCAGTGGTTTTGGCCCTATATAACATCTAATTTAATCAACCCCTAGATCCTCATGTCTGTGACTGCAGCAGCAAATTTTAAGCACTTCTGTAAAGCATCTCCAGCAAATGAGGAAGACGTGGCTGCTCCTGTGAAAGCTCTTGCTTATGAAGCACACCGACTCACACAGTAACTTTGAGGCAGGGGCAGTCACAGACCCAGCTCTCCAGGGAGGCACCAAATGTCTACCCAGGAGACTCTCCTTTCTTTCTGCAGTCCCTTGCTTCACCAACTGGATAAGAGTTACCCGGACCTGCTAAGGAAGGAGGCAGCCTAGCTGACCACCTCGTCACTCCCTTCAGCCAAGGTCCAGCCTGGGTGCTGAAGAGGTGGCAGTCCAGGGCAGATTGAAGGAATTGATCATATATCCCAGACAGCTGAAGCTAGATTGCCCAGGCATACCCATTTCTGGCAATTTCTAGCTCTTTGGTACTTGGCTTCACCACTTTTAAGTGTGCTTTTTAAATATCATTAATAATGCTTTCTTTGGTCCATATTTTAAAAGAAGGAACTATAGAAAGGAAACACCAAAGGTGTTAGCTTTCCAGATATGGATGACGAGTTCCAGGTAGCTGGGGTCTGTCTGACCCCACCGGAGGGGAAAAGCAAGCCTGGTTAGAGCTCCCTGCTGAAGGGCTGGCAGGAGGTTGTCAGGGTGGTTTCAGCACATATTGGGGTTTCAGTGTCAAGACACATATATTAGAGTACACCCTAGGCTGTTTTGAAGGGATGAACCAGCTCTCCTTCTCTTGGCCTGTACAGATTACTGGTTGGGTAATTAGTTGAGCAACCTCTAATCTGTTCTTGGCAAGGACTAAGCAGCTCATGAGCAAGTACTCAGATGTGCACTTACACCAGTTTCCAGGTTAGCACATCCCAAACCATGGTAGAATACATCCATTTAAGGCCAAACTTTCTCTCACTGCCCTGTCTAGTTTCTGGGATCTGGTCAGAAATAACCAGATCACCCAGCCATACCTAGGACACGGAAAAGGCTCAGCTGCCAGACGCCCCCCAGTCAGCCAGGGTTTCTTTGCTTCCGCTGCCTGGGCTGAGCCCACCAACTGAACTATCCAAGCGCATGGACAGGGTGTGTGGAGGGTGCAGATGTTGTCTGACGGTTTGACTCATCTCAGTGGCAGTCTCATTCGGTGATGAAGGGGAAGGCCCAAAGAGGAAGGGCAGTGACCCGTTTAACCAGAAGTGCTGATCCACCCAGGGGTAGACTTACTGGTGAAGGCAAGGGGCCATAGCCCCAGCTTCCTTCATACTGTCCAGCATGTGCCATTCCAGGCTACCACAAGAGCAGGAGAGGTGCATGTGGCTGTCCAGCCCTGCCACGGTTGCAGCAGAACTCAGCCTTGGGGCTCTGCTAGTGAGGCAGTGAATCCAACTGAAGCAACCAAGCAGCAAAAATTGTGCTCCCAGGGGATGACCACAGCATGGTGGAGGATTTAATGTTCACTGGGCACTGGTTGCAGCCATGATCCATGGCATGGGGGCGGATGGTGAATGCGTTACTTTTCTCTTAAATTAATACATGATTCTTGAGTGTATTATGTTGCTGCTCCATGACGCCAGTGAGAGGAAAATGTTCTTCAACACCACCCATCACCATAAAACATGTTCAAGACTCCCAAGGGTTGAGTACAGCTTATTTAGGGCATGTTCTTGCAGCTAGACTCCAACACACCCACCTTGGCAGGAGATGGCTATGAAAAACACTCATGTCAGTACTGTATCCCCACACCAATGGGATCTGCTCCACTTTTGGATTACATGGATGTATACACTGGTTCTCCCTTCTCCCCACCCCATTTGGGATTCCCAAATCCTTCAGCTCACGCAGCGTAGTTGGCAGAGGTGTTCAGCACAAGTAGCTGCACTGATGGACACACATGCAATGAACTTGCACCCAGGAGCGTGTGGTGCTTGTACAAGCAGCACCGGAGCACAGCACCCCGGAGGCAGCACGGGGGAGGACAGGCAGTGTGGAGCAGAGCGGCTGTGAAGAAGAGGACAGAGGAGCTGTGCAGAAGGTACACACGGGGCCTGTGCAAATAGTGCTGATTGGCAGTACCACACTGGCAGAGTTATCAAAACAAACAAATGCATTTTAGCGCCATCAATACTGGTGCTGCATTGGCACACACTGGCACACCCACCAGCTGGCACACCCAGCTCTCTCCTGCTGCCAGCTCTTTGGGAGACAATCCATCTCAGAGCAGGCTGCTGCAGGATGCAGCAGCAGCTGAGCCTCTGTTCCACACCTCGTTCATCCTCTGGAGCCCCCACCCAACCCAGGGTTCTGCAATGCCTTTATGAGAGAAACATGAGGAGAGAGGGAGGCTCGGGGTTCAACACCCAAACACAAGGGAGGACCCATTTAATGTTGGCTATTTCAGAAGGCTTACAAAGTCCCACAGGTTTCCCCTGAGGACTCAGAGCAGCAGAGGGAGGGAGAGCAGCAGTTTCAGATGACCATCAAGTCTATGCTTTCCACTGCCATGTTTTGGTACCTTGGCATGAGAGAGACCCTCTGTAACCAGCCTCCTGGGACATGGCTACTTTTTCCACAGCTTTGGCAGTGGCTGCCAGCACTAGTGCCCAGACACAAGTGACCTGCACCTCATCCCTGACAGTGCTTTGGAGGTGGGATGAGGGAGAAGTGCTATACCCTAAGCCATGCCAGCAGTGCGGCTGTGAGGGCCAGACTTGAAGAGTCAATTCTCCTGCCATAAATAATACTGCCAACATTGCCTTCAAAGAGGGGTCAAAAAAGGATGGAAACTCTTTCCCAGCATTCTTTACCCAAACCCCAAAGTAGATGTCCAAGAATAGTGCCATCTTCTATCTTATTCAAGCAGATTTTTTTTTTTACTTCAATTTTGGGTATCCCTGTTTTTTCTATCAATACCTAATCCCTTGTGAGCCCTCTGAAACTGTTGGCCAACAGGGCATCTTGTCCACCTGCACAAACCAGTTTGCTGGCTCTGTGAGAAGTGTGTCAGTTTATCTGTGTGAAATGAGTTGTCTTTCCATTTCTTTGAACATCTTGTGAGGGGGTGAGCAGAGGAACAGACTTATCTCATAGCCAGGCATTGCTCTGCATGTCTCTGTCACATGGCATTTTACTGGTTTCCACTCTAAACTAGTGGGACTTTTAGTCCCTACGTAGGGAAATTTTCCTGCAGCCCTAATTTAGGTCACACCTATCTTTGGATGTCTCCCAATTTCACAGCAGGGCAGACAAAAGCAAACACAGCATCCCAGGGAAGCTTCCCCCCATCTACTATGGCATTACAGTTATAAAGGATGGGTGTACTCTTCTTCATCCCATTCCTTATGCAGCCTTCCTCCCTTCCCCACTGCTGCACAATGAGAGGGAGGCACCAGTTAGCTCTACCCTGAATTTGGAGTGCAGTCCTGAACCCACTGGTATTCTCATCTAAACCACCTAGGTGCCAGCTGGCACTTAGGCATGCTACAGTGCATGGCTGGGAGAAATGCTGAGGTGTTGCAACCCCAGGGTACAAACCCAGCTGCTGAGCAGCACCGTACCTTGCAGCCACAGTGGATGGTTGCTATCAGATAAAGGAATGTGTCCCAAAGCCCTGACTGAATGAGGCTCCATGGCACATGCAAGGTGGCCAGGTAGGGTACACTGGCAGCTTGCATTGCTCTTTAAAATTGTGCAAGTGATCCAGCAACCTGAGGTGTCCAGTAGACAGCAGAGCAGGTGCCTGCATCCACGTGGCAGGCACAGAGAACACCTTGTGCGTGCAGACAAGAGAGTTTGTTTGAATCAGTGAGTTTGGTTTTGCCAGTCTGTTACACTGGCAGCATGGGCTGTCATCGTCCTGCCAGTCACACAGCAGTGCCAGCATGCACCAGCACCTGACTATCAGCCACTCAGCTATTATCTGCTAGCTGAAGCCGGTGAATGAATCAGATCACTTTGCTTACAGGGAAGGTCTGCACAGAAGAAAAGGGATGCCTCATTCAGCAACCATCTGTGTAATGCAGCAGTGCCTCTGTCTGGCACCCATGGAGCTTGACTCTGTCACAGCAGCCAGTAATCCCTGTATTGAGAGACACTTGCCAATACTCCCAGGTTAGTGCTAGCGCAAACGCCCTCTTGCTAACTGGTCACCAGGTGCTCAGCATCACCTTGTGATGAGCTGTCAGTAGCCATTTTATCCTCAGTCAGAAGCTATGTATTAGCTACCTAGTGGCTCCACTGGATTTGAGAGCCTGCAGCATAGCCTTGCTGCCCACTTCCTCCTGACAAGCCCATGCCCTTTCAGGACAAGCAGGTGTCCAGCAAATCCAACCAGCCCAGATGATGCTGCTGGAATTTGGGCTATGGCAAAGCAGAGGCAGGAACTGCAGTGTCAGGAGTCAGGACTTCCCCTGACAGTGCCACAGATGACAACTCAGCAAGTTCATTCTGCAGAAACTAGATAACATCAGCACAAGGTGGTGGTTACTGGCAAAGGATCCTGTTCCTGAAGCTTCATCTGAGACGTGACAGGCTGCATTCAGCTTTTGCTGAAACCCATGCAGGCTTCTGGAAGTAGCTTCTTGCTGGTGTTTGTTAAGAGCTCCAGGTCGCAATGCTGGGAGTCAGGGCTGGAAAAGTCCATCAGCTTACTAACACAGGGCCTTTTTGTGTAGTAGACTTCCTTGAGCTGGACAGGAATGCAGTGCTGTGAGTCCTGCCCATGGTGACCCAATTCCTGCCTTGAGTGGCAAGAGTGTTTCCTCCTCTACATGGGCTAACGTTTCCTCAAAACCCGTGGGGCCCTGCTCACACTCTTCACTGACAGCAGGACACAGGCCTGGAGAGAGGAAAGCCCTTTCTTCACTGAGAGAGAACCAAGAGCCTGTCTGCCCAGAAACATTCAGAACAGCTAAGCTGTATCAAATTTGGAAGTGACTGAAGTTTAACAAACACCTTGACAGAGGGTCTTAATTAGAATTAAAGCAGTCCTAATACAACTCAGCTCACTCCCTGCCCTCTGGGCAGGCTTTGCTCAAGAAGAGCTTGTCACCATGGGTAGTCATACACACTGCCCACTCTGCCAAATGCAATCCTGCGTTGGAGTCCACTTGAGTTGGTCACTCCACTTCAAAAAGCCAAACCAAAGTAAAACCACTGTAACACAGTGGCAGGGCATCTGGAGGAGGGTTTTTCACCACCACACTAGCCCCTCACTTTAGGTAATTGAAAATAAATTCTTGAGCACCAGATGCAGAGAAAAGGCAAATCCTGGCCATGCTGTCAGAGATGCCAGCCCTTCCCATTGGCCCTGCCCAGCAAAAGCCAGGGAGATCTCCTGGCTCTAGGGAAGGATCTTTTCCTCAGATGGAAAGTGTGGGCGGCAGAGGCATTGACAGCATGCTCACTGCCAGTGGGTCTGGCTACACCTCTGACAGTTCCTGCCCTGCTTGCCTCCATCACCAGCAGGGAGATGACCCTGGCCACCTGACCAGCTGCACAGTGTGTGGAGAATCATGCTCTCAATTAGAGACAGGTGACCCAGCCACTCTGTGCTCAGTGCAGTTTCCTGAGCCCAGCAGGAGCATGATGGTTCTGTGAGAGCATGGGACGCCTATGGATCCATTCCCATGGCTTGTACCCACTTCCCACCGTCTCACCCTGATGCTTCAACCACCAGCAACCACTGATCACAAACATGCAAAAAGTGTGCAAAGGCATGGGGAACCAAGTGATACTTCCAGGCTAAGGGAAGCAGTAGCCAGTTTTTCTCATTTCTCTGCAAACATCCTGGCAGTGCAGTTTTCCCTGGCTCCAGTCCTGCACTCAGTCATGGGCTGTGCTAGTGCCAGTGCTGCTCAGCATAGTCTGGCACCAATGGTAATCAAAGCAGTTTCCATGATTCTTGGTAAATATCAAGGCTGGGGATTTTTGGGGCTTGTTTTACAGCAAGTTGAGTAGATGAACCAATAAGGACAAAGATAAATGAATACCTGTTGCACGCCCTTGGCTCAAAACGAAACAAGAGAGGCAGGTCACTGGCAAAGGTTAGTTAATACCACTTACCACAGTGTCGCAGAGTTGCCCTTGGCCCCTGATGAGAAGGGCAGAGGAGGCAGTTTTTCAAACACAAAGCGAGAAAAATGAAAAACTGCAAAGTAATGGCCTCCAAGCATCCTGTGCCTGTGAGCAGCTACAGGCCAGGGGAGATGCTGTATGCCCTTGCCCCCAGGACAGCACACAGGGGCTGTCACCTCCCAGGGAATGGGGCAGCAGATGGGTAGAGGGTGACAAAAGGAGGAAAGGAAGGGAACCACCATGAAGCTTTGGAAGCACAAGAAGCTCAGCCTCTTTGGGATGAGCTGATTGCAGCAGAGAGGGGTGAGGAGCTGGCAAGACCAGGGACTCTTCTGGGGAAACTGAGATCCTGCTGCTCATGGGCCCTGCCACTTCTCAGGGGTCCAACAAGAAGGGAGCGAGGCATACAGTGTGCAGCACTCACACCAACCTGCTGTAGCTGGATCTTCAGCCCGTCACCTCTGCAGTGCCTCAGGCCTAGTGCTTTGAGGCAAAGTAGCACCTACTTTTCCTTAGGAGAGAAGAGGTAAGAGTGGCTTTGCAGAGAAAACTGGGGTAGTATGTGAAGGACACCAGAGAGCTGTGACAAGCATCTAAGCAATGGAAAAGTGATGGGGTTCACCTTCCTGGGATTCAGGAAAAATGTGGTACCACATTACCCTAGTGAGAGCTTTGGTCTGAACTGGGGAGTATGGGAAGGAGCACAAGGGTTATGACCTGAATGTAGATCTCAAAAACAAAGGATGGGCATGTGCTAGAGGGGGTTGCTGGCACGCCAGAGTTCCTTCTGGTGGTCCTGGTTGTTGAGGCACCTCAGGTATCTCAGAAACAGAAGGACCTTCAGGTGAAATGCCTGCAAGCACCAGTGCTGCTGAGTGGGCTCATGTCTGACAAGACCCATCTGACACTATGGGATGTTACAATGAGCTACAGAATGACAGAAAGTTTTGGGTTGGATGAGATCTTTAAAGCTCATTTAGGTCCATCCCTCTGCCATGGCCAGGGACACCTTCCACTGGACCAGGTTGCTCAGAGCTCCATCCAGCCTGGCCATGAACACTTCCAGGCTGGGGCACCCACAATTCTGTTCCAGCGCCTCTCCACTCTAATTTTAAAAAGTTCTTATATTGAAACCAAACTCTCAGTTTAAAACCAGTGCACCTTGTCCTGTCACCACAGGTCCTGGTAAAAAGTCACGCTCCATCTTCCTCATAAGCCCCTTTCAGGTACTGGAAGGTGCTCTACGGTCTCCCCAGAGACTCCTCTTCTTCAGGCTGAACAGCCCCAGCCTTTCCTCATAGGAGAGGTGCTCCAGCCCATTCCCGCTCTGGACCCGCTCTGACAGGGGTCCGCCGGCCCGGGGTGGTGGGTACCCGAGCCGCTCTCCCAAGTGGCGGGGCAGGCAGAGCCGGCGCTCCGGCAGCTGCTCCCGCGGCCGCGCGGCGCCTCCTGCCGGCGGTCCCGGCTCCTGTCCCGCCGCCTCCTCCCGCCCCGCCGGAGCGCACGGGCGGCCCTGCGCGCGCCCGGCCGGAGCAGCGGGGCCGGGGCCGGCTTAGGGAACGCGATCCAAAGGGACACGGCGAGCCCCCGAGAGCGGGAGAGGGACCGGGCGCGCCCCCCCCTCCAGGTGTCCGGTGCGCAGGCGGTGCAGCATCCCTGCCGCCGACGGGATCCTGCGCGCCTCTCTCAACCACCTCGCGTGCGGGTTTGCGCGAGCAAGGGCGAACCTCCGGCTAGAGCAGCCAGCGAGCGACACCAGAGCTGTGTGTCAGCGGCGGCTGCCGTCCTCAAGGCTCCTGCTCCCCGGGTTAGCAGCTGCGGCTCTATCTGCAACCAGCTACAGCCACCCACGGAAGGGATCCGCGTTTGTGCGCGCCCATCAGCACGAGGGGTGGGGCCTGATGACCTGAGGCTGGCAGCAACCCGTATCTATTAGGCTAACAGCTCCAGCACCACCGGCAGCAAGCTCAGTCCCAGAAGTACATCCCATAGCTCTGGGTGCACCACAGTGCACCTAGCACAGGATGTGGTGGGGTGGGACGGCCAGGCCTTTGGGAAGTGTCCGTTGATTTTTCCAAGCAAATCCACATTGCCAGCCCTTGCAGTACCTTCCAGGTAGGAGGACGCTGCCACAGGTACAAACATTGCTATGTTGGCATGCAGCAACATGGGCTGTGCCTGGCATATGACCACTACTCCTCCCCATGCCCAGGAGATGCCACTATAATGCACCAGGCTGAAAGGTGTCAAGGGGGACCGCCTGTCCTATGGCAAAATTTGTAACTCTGCTAAGGTCTCAAAAGGACACATGCTACCAGAGTCAGGAACATCAAACAGCCTGTCTCCTACAGGAACCAGGAGGGGTTTTGCAGCCCAGGACTGCACAGAGATGGAGCCTTTTCCACTGAACACTCACAGGCCGTGGCTTAAACAGGAAGAGACACAAACCCTCTGCTTTAACTTCAATGTGTTATAGCCTAAGTTATAACCTTCAAGTCCCCTGAAAAGAAATGCCCTAAACTTTGAGTGGCAAACCACTTGGTACTGAATTGAATGCAGCAGAAGGTTGTTTGGAGAACAGAATCATGGAGTGGTTTTGATTAGAAGGGATCTTAAAGATCACCTCATTCTAACTCCTGGGCATTGTCAGGATTCAGATAACTCCCGCCCAAGCCTTGGCTAGAATAGCTGAGCAGTAAACTGATGTAGATCCCTCACTCATCTGCTGCTGCCTTTGCTACTGCTTCTAGCATGCTTAGTTTCAAAGGGCATGTTATATTTCTCATCCAAGCCAGCTGTTTTCCTGGCAGAAATTTTTACTGCAGTGTGGCTATTTGCCAGAGAAGGGCCATCATCTGCATTCACAGCACTGCCACTGGCCCTGGAAGGTGTGTGGCAGGTGACAGGCTCTTCAGGTGAGCAAAAAGCACAAGATCCTGTGTCTGGATCATCTGATATTCCACAGGGAGCACCCACTGACCACCAAAGAGGAAACTGATATACGCAGGACCCTGAAAATTCATTACCATGTACACTTTGCAGAGGGAAATGAAATCCCAAAGAGATAAGCAGGCCCAGCAAGCACTCTGTCCTTTCAGCAGAACTTGATGAGAGGCAGAGGTATCATATATTTCAAAGTATGAAGATTGGCTGCTGACAGCAGTTGAGGAAAGGGTCACATCTGAGCCACCTACTCTAGGGTCTGGGCAAAGGAACCACAGAGGTTCAAGGGCTTCACAGCAGGCAGTGGGAGCCAGGCCAGACACTGGTTTTCTCCACCACCTTTGCTTCAGGTCCTTCCTTGCTCATCCCTCCAGAGAATATCAGCCAAAAAGTTCTCCCTTGTCTCTTACAGGCCCAACATGCTTCACACTAAATAAGGCAGCTGGCAGCATTTTGTGAGGGCTCAAAGAAGTTATGAAACAGAAGGAGAAATCCAGGAAGTAAGTATGAAGAAGAGAATGGACTAATGTCAGATATCCCTAGAGGTTAAGGATTATAAAAGGAGGCTACAGAGAGAAACACACAGAGGAATAGTCATGCTCAAGGAAGACCTCCTCCCATGCTGTTGTCACCTTTAGGTCAAGCTCATCTTCTCCCAGACTGCTTTAGTGCTCCTGGCTGGAGTGTGCATCTGTACTGGATGCTGAAAGCTTCCTTTCACTTGCAGTTTGCATCGAAGTAGCCTCATCCACACTGGAAAGGGGTTGGACACTGACTGGGAGAAGACTAGATGCACCACTGCTCCTCTGAGACAGCCCTCAGTGGTGAACATACATGGAGTCGAGACCACTGCCTCCATATCTTTGAGTCAGGAACAATGCCATGGTGTCAGGGCTTGGTTATTTCAGTTCTAACACCTGAAGTACACCTTGCTGATTATCTTCTCAACCTCCACACCCCTGTGCTCAGCACTGGCAAAAGCCCAAGGCAAGGTTTTAGGAGCTTTCCCAGCATGTCAGTCAGGGGCAAGCCTAGGACCTGGCAGAGATCCAAAGGAACTGTTCTCCACCTCCATCCATAAAGGGATCACCACCACAGGGACACTGTGATAGCTCCCCCGTCCCTTTCTTATCCCTGAAATGAGTTCAAACTGCTGTATTTGGGACTGAAACAAGAAGGATCAGGTAAGGATGAGATGGTCTCCCCTCTGTCTTTCCAGCTGGCAAGCCATCTGCCTGTCCTTTTTGAGCTACTTCTTGCTGAACAACAGTCAGAGCTGCCTCTGAGGTTCTCAGCTTGTCTAGGGTGAATTTCCTGGCCCACAGCTACTAACAGAGACAATCAGCAAAGACAGCTCTGGGATCTGCTCCACCATGCCACTCAGCCAGGAATGCACCTGACATGTTCATCCCTGGCACATTCTGCCACAATGCCAAGCTCTGCCCAGAGCCCACCACGGCCTGGCCCAAGCAGCGCTACAGGAGGACAGCATACGCAAAGGTAACATTTACTGAGAGATACAGAACTGAATATTATGAAGGACATACATGGATGGAGAGGGTAGCGACACCACTGCAGAGGGCAGCTTGGATGCCCTTCCTAGCATGCCAGGAAAGGAGCTGGATGCTACCAGACAATTAACACAATGGATATAAGCCTGGCATATGTGTTTGTAACAAACAGACCATCATAACATACATTTCTATGGGATCACATCTAGTGATTACATAAATCCATATAGAGATCGCTGTATAAAAACTTTGTAAAAAATACTTTAAAAAAAAGTGTAAAAATGTGCATTCAAAAGCACGGCCAACACGGACAGCTGGGCTGTAAACATTATACTGAGTGTGCTTGTGGGGGGCGCCTGCGCCACCAAGCCCCGACAGGCCTGCCCACCAGACGGGGCTGCATCAAGTGTTTGTGGTTCTTGGGTTCAGGTTTCCCTCTGGAATATGCTCCAGGAGCAGTGGCAGCCTCTGGGCAGGGTGCTGGTGGGCACCGTGCAGCTGCCACTCCTCTGCCTGCAGCCCCCTGTTACCCACAGGGTGTGTGGTCCTTGCAGGACATGCTGTGGCATCATGGGTCCACAGGGCTGCAAGCAGGCTGAAGGGCTGTGATGAGGTATCACAGGGAGGTTGCCCTCACTGGTGCCACTAGCCCTGCTCTCAGATTCAGCCTCAGAGTACATGGTTGACAGGTTCCTGATCTTCTCTGTCCCCATATTTGGTACATAGTCCCCAAGGAAGCCCACTGGGTTCTGACTGCACCAAGTCTAGGTGCGCAGTTCTTCATACAGTACATACACATTAGAGACCCTGGAAGACCCTGCACCACTGTCTCCTCCTCCTGGCCCAGTGCCACCTTCACTTCTTCTCCAGCTGCTCCAGCAGCGGGTTGGCTTCACTCTCGGGCGTCTTGATGCTGTCTGTCCGCACAATGCAGGTGGGACGGTGCCGGTTCAGCATCAGGATGAGCTGCTGCCTCTCCTGTTTCAGCTCTTCTATCTGGGCCTTCAGCTCAGCATTCATGAGCTCTAGACGCTCGGACTCCTAGCAGGACAGGAACACAACCGCAAGTGACTTTACTCCAGAAGGCAAGATATGAGGAGAAACAACTTGGCCAACAAGCCACCCCTGCTCAGTGCTGCCCCTCAGCCCCTGCAGCATGGGAGCAGACTGAAGACCTGCCAAGGCACCAGGTCCCTCCAGGCAGTTCACCCCCAGCCCAGCTGTCTTGTGCTACCCAGTGCCACCACAGGGAAATACACAGCCACTGCCTGAGGCAGGTCTCTGTTGCACCACAGCAAAACTGCTGCCCGGCTGCTTTCCATGGTCTGGAAGGATTCTTGGGAACAAAACCATGTTTAAATTTTCACCCCCTGCATCTGCAAGGATGTGAAACTGACATTGTGAAATGACTCCTTGTCCTCTGCTGTGTCATTTGTCCATGTCTCATCACTCTTTGCAGAAAAACAGCAAGGTGCTGTGACAGTTTTTCTGCCTTGGGGTCTGGCCTCTGAATAGGAAAACCTTCCGGAATTGGTCAAGGGGCCAGCACACTGCCAGCCCCTGTCCTGTGCCACACTCATATGGGTGCTCCTGCTCCAGCACTGAGGCAGGGACACTATCATCCCTCTCTCACCACAAGCCCAGAGCCCACCACCAGCCCTGGCACCACAGGTAAAGCTCTGCTGTGGCGTATACATGACCACCACCTTCAGAGCCTCATGGAAAGTGGGAGGCTGTATTTTCCCAGATAAAGGCACAGAAGCAAGAGGAGGCAGAGGGTCACTTCAGGAGGCAATGTTGCCTGCAGCCAGGGCACCTTTCTCGAGAGGTTCCTGCTGTGCCCTGGGACAGATTGGGGCACCCACCCGCTGCAGGAACTCTGTCCTCTCCTTCTTCTTGTTCCGACATCGTGCTGCTGCTACTTTGTTTTTCTCCCGGCGCCTTTTCCTTCTCTCCTCCTCCTCATCCAGCTGCAATGAGATAGAGAAACCCAGGTCAGAGCCAGCATGCATGGGTTGGGGATGAGCATCTGGCAGCCTCACCAGTGGCAAGGCAAGGTGGCAGCCTTGTGTGTGCATGTGTAAAATGTGTGCCTCCAGCAACATGATTTAATCCTCACCAGGAACCAGGTGTGCTGCTGCTACAGCCTCTAACTCCACTTTATGAGGACACAGAGAGGGAGAGCAGTGCAGTATCCACAGCTGAGGACTTGGCTGGCAGGGGCTAGACAACTCTTTGCAGGGCTGCTCCCTCCCCAAGGAAGGGCAGAGACAAGGAGAATAGAGCCCATTCCCATAAAGATGGGCACAGTTTGTCACACAGACATCTACAGCCACAACTCTGTGAGCACAGTCATTCAAAGCATCACACATACAGCCAAGTGTGAGAGGTGGAAAAACCTGAAAGATACACCAGCTGGGCCTGGCTGTTGCCCCCTTTCCAATACCTGGGACTGTCTGCTGCAGCTTCTGTGCTGGCTGAGTCACAGGGCAACCACAGTAAGGTGGGGACAGGTCCTGCATCCCCTGTAGAGGAGGAGGACATAGCAGTGCCTGCACTGTTCACCATGACTCAATTCCCTGTGCTCTCTGACACAAACCACACAGGCCAGGCCAATAAGCCCTATGGGTTGGAAACTCATAATCAAAGTATTTAGGGATATTTGCTACAAAGCCTGTGTAAATGGCCTATGGTGTGCTTATATCCAAGAACCCAAACCAGCTCATCCAAGAAAAATCTGAGTGCTGGAAAGCCCTGTGAAGTCAGCATCCAGGTTACACTTCATAGCATGGACAGAGACAAAAAGGTCCTTGGTGCCTTCATTCACCATTTGGCCTGGGACTCTGAAATCTGAGATGTCAGACTGAACTGCCTCACTCCTATTGACTGATGTCTGATGGCCACCAAATCATCCAGCATGCAGGTGCACCAATAGTGCCTGCCGGTAATGAAAGCTAGTGATGAAACACCTCAATGCGATGTGCAAGGACTGGATGAAACATCCACTCAAAGGTGAAGGGGTACCTCAAGTAATCTGCATGTCTGATACACAGCATGTAGCATGCTTTAGAAGGCAATGTCCGAGTTTTATAGCACTAATAGATTTTGCATCTTTTCTACCTTACTTCCCAAGTATTACTTCCCAAAGTTGTGATTTTAGCCAGAGCTAAAATATTAAGCAAAGTCAGCACAAGCTATGCACAGACTTCCCTAATGCCAGGCTGCCACCAATTCTTTGCCAAGGCAGTGACATACCATATACCACATTTGGAAGAACTAGGATAGGAAATGCACTGATACCCCCAAGCCCAGTCAGAAATGGACAGCTCACACTACACCCACATAACTCGGATGTGACAGGTGTTAGCAGAAATTACGAGGAAGGCTCTAACTCCATGCTCTGCTGCCAACTCTCAAGAAATTTCCTCACAGAGTTTAAGAGGAGGTAGACATCAGGGTAGCCACAATTTCTCTGCACATTTACCAACCATTCATTTATCCCTAAGACAGCTTCTTGGCCTTTTAGTTCAAGGGCTACTAGGAGGGTGCAGAGAAGGAACATGTGCTCACATCTCCAAAGCTCAAGAAACACCCCCCAACATTGCTGCAAATTCCATCCTGAGTTGTAATAGGAGCTGGAAGACCAACCAGTAACTGCATAAGCCCTGGGAACTGCCTGACATTTCCGCGCCCTGTTGCTCCATTCAACAAGAATCACAGCATAAGTGACCCTGTCCCCTTCAGCTTCCTTCCACCCTGCAGAGTGCCCAGCAAAGGGCAGTGTCCTTAAAATGGAGTGCAGATGTTCAAGAAAGGTGGCACAGCACAGACAGCAGCATCTTGACTTCTTGGCTCTGCTTTTTGACCACAGCTTCTGTAACTTCATAGAAACATAAAGGTTTGGGTTGGAAGGGACCTTAAAAATTATCTCATTCCAACCCCCTTGCCATGGGTGTTACACCTTCCAGAAGAGCAAGTTCCTGAAAGCCCCACCCAGCCTGGTCTTGAACCCATCCAGGGATGGGGAAGTCATGACTTCTCAGGGCAGAGAAGCTTTCTTCTTCATGAAAGCAGTTTTTCCCTACCTCCCTCAGCTTGATTTCAGTTCAGAAAGGTGACATGGCCCTGGTGCTGGGGGTTAGGACTCCACTCAGAGGCACAAGAGACAGTGATGTTGTATCACCCAATAGCATGTCTGAGCAGTTGATCTCCAGGGGATCCCTGTGGGTAGAAGGTCTGGGGGTGCCTCCTGAGTTGCTTCAGTCAGCAGCCTCAGAGACCAAGGTCATCATCCCCCTGAGAGGCAGGGCTCTGTCCCAGAGGGACCACCCCAGGTGGGTTCCAGTGGTGGAAGAGCCCAGCAGCACCTGTCTACAGCTGCCCCAAGAAGAGAGCAGCTTGGCCAGTGGGAATGTTCACTGCCCTGTGGGGAAGCCAGTGCCCAACACCCACTGGGTGGGTTTTGTGAGCACTCCCAGGCACAAACACCCCAATGCAAGGAGGTACAGGTGCCCCAGTAGAGCAGAGAGAGCTGCCTGTGCCCAAGCTGGCAGGGAGCAGCCAGCCCTCCTTGGCACCACACAAAGCATGACATGCCAGTACCCAGTGCTCCTGGGCTTTGGCTCCCTGCAAGAGGAAAGCAGCTGGAGGCTGCATTGCAAAATTATGCATGGGCAGCTTTTTGGCTACTCATGGGATAAGCAGCTACTGCTTCAGCTCCTTCAGGCTTTTGCTGCAAAGCTTTGCCAAGGGCAACTCCATTTGCTGTCTTCAGCTCCTCAGGTTCACAGGCCATGTAGGGGAGGAACCAGCTGCAGGGAAGGCAGTCACGCAGGGGCTGCCAGTGGATTTCCTCTTATCTTTCCTCTACATGGTGTCTCAACAGCTGGCTCAGAGGACACTCGGCACTTCCAGTGTCTGCTGTAGGGCAGAACTGCTGCATCCCTGTTACACAGATGCCCGTGAGATCACATACCCATGCCCACAAAAAGCAAAAGCAGCTGTTGCAGGGCCAGCTCAGAGGTGCCCAAGATGCCCCAGAAAAGGAGCTGGGCCTGGGAAAACAGCACAGCAACAGACTCCTTTCTTCCCCAACCTATGAAGCAAGATGGGCATTGCAGCCCTGTTCACTGAAGGATACCCAGGCCAAGAGCCTGGGAGAGAATTTGGTTTCAGTTGCAAATCCATGACTGCTTTGTCCATGGAGGGACCAAAGCCTTTAGCACCTCCCAGGCACTTACGATGTCCTCCCATGGCATCCTAGCCCAGCTCCTGCCACTGCAGAGCTGCCCAGTCCTTCCCCAGCTGATCTCCCGGCTGCACAAGCTGACTAGATACTCCCTTGGGCACAGAGCTCCTATGCAAGGGGATCAGATGGACTCCATTGTACCAGTTCTCCCTTCACGAGTTCACATCAAGGGACTAGGGGTAAAGAACAGGGAGCCTCCACACAAGTGGGCCTGGCTGCTGCTCTTCTGCCAAAAGAGTTGGGCTAAATCAAATGTAAGCACCATGTGGAGAGTGGGTTGTTCCCTGGAACTGCTATTTTACCCCCTTCAGCTCACAGCTCATCACAGGCAGCTTTTCACATCATCTAGCACCTCCTTGCTCCTGTCTCCAAGGAACAGACATCACCCCATCCTCATACAGCATCATCCAAGGTAACCCCACACATGAGCAAACACACTGTTCACTGTTTAGCTGACCTTCTGACAGCACCCACCATTCTCACAAACATAGGACCTCCAAACTGGTGGGATCCCAGCTCCCTCTGAAAGCAGTGGGAGGTGCAAACATTCACCACCTGTACAGCCAGAGTCAAAGACTGGGCAATCAACACATGGGACAACCATACAAGGAAAACACTGTGCAAGTGTCTCCCTGGTTCCTTCAGCCTGGTTCTGACGTGCCAGACGGCAGTACTGAGCAGAAACCACCCACCTTTCCCATCCCAGGAGACTCGAAGTGAAGCAAGGGCCCACCCTAAGCATTGGGGCAGGGGCAGTCCCCAGCCAGCAGTGCCTGTGGCTGAGTCACTGCTGCCATTCCTCACCACTCACCCATGCACCTCACCCCAGCTGGAGAGGCAACACCAGTGATAGAAGCACCATGGGTTTATTGGCACAGGTGACAGTTTGTATGATTCCTCCTTTGGGTGCGTGCCCCAACCTAGGGACATGTTGGCTGCACCAAATCCCACTCCATAGGCAGGGTTTGAGTTCAGCTGGCTGGCAATGGCCGCATGGGACAAGTCAGGTCTGGGATGCTAAGGCCACCACTGCCAGACACCACTGCAGGGACAGAAATTCAGGCACGTGGAAGAGGCAGCTAGTGGAGCAGCTGCCAACATGCATGCACATCACAAAACAGGCAGCATGACATGCTTTTAAAACATGCTGCTGGCCACCCTGGTAGGACAGCCAAGCACCAGCAGCAGGGAAACCCTACAGGTGCAGACAGTGACCTTGCAGGACCACCTGCAGCCAGCAGCCCCCAAGACTCACCTCACTTTTCACGGGCTGGGGTCTCTTCCCAAGCTTCACTTCCAGGAAGTGGAGCGGTGAGATCATGGCCCCAATGTTGCGGATGTCGGCGCACTTCAGCTCCTCAGCAGTCAGGGCTGTGCCAGGCAGTCCTGTCAAGGGGCCGAGCCCTGGCAGCGCACCAGCCGTCAGGGACGGGTCGGGGATCTGTCCTGGCATCATAGCAGGGGAAACAGGTTCATAGGCTGGAGGGAGAGTGAGACATCCCATTACAACCCAGCTACAGGGCATCATGACACAGTACAAGCCAAATTCATTCTCTAGTCTCATCCCATAATGGGGTGTGAACCAGGGAAGGCAGACATCCTTCCCCAGAGATGGCAAAGGCAGAGACTAAGCAGAATCTGCATGATGGAAACCAAAATATATGAATCCTCCTAGGAGGAATAGGCTACTGGGGTGTAGATCAGGAAGGGAAGAGACATGAGAGACAAAGCACCAGATCAGGAGCTGGCTACAGTGACGTGATCCCACAGAGTACTGGCTTTGGCACATCTTTCTCTGGAGTACAGAAGATAAAGGTTTGCTCTTAAAAAGGTTTGGATTAATTAATGTGTCGATTATTAACACAAGAAGAAAATGGCACAAAAAGGACCATAACATGCCCTAGGCTGCATTTCTTCTGGGCAGGCTCAGCCCACTGGTCAGGGCTGGGACGTGGCACATAACCATGGATAAAACCATAAGGGAAAAGCCTGCCACTCTCTATAGACACCTCCAAGCACAGACATGAGGAAGCAAAGGCTGGAGAGGAGTGGAAATGGAGCAAGGTGCAAGGGACTTTGTCACAAAAGAAAAAGAAAACTCTAGTGTGAGAATAGGATCAGAATAAACTTTGGCAAATCACAGGCAGAAGAAAGGGAGTTACCAAGAAATATGAAGAACAAGCAGCAAGGAGAGAAAGAAATAAAATTACACCTGAAACAGGAAGCTCATAGAGCTGGAGCTGTTACATCAGTCCAAAAGCAATGGGAGCAGATGGTCGTTGGCTGCAGTGCAAGTACATCCCTGCTGTGGAACTGGCCTGGGACACTTAAAAGTCACCTATTTACAACATGCAGAGTCAACTTCTGTCTGCACAGCAAGCACTTCCCCTCTTCCGCAACTCAACACACATCCCAGAGTGTGCACTGCTCTCCTTGCTCTGCCCAGCCAGACCAGTCCCAGCACACTACAGGAGCCTCCAGGCATCCCCCCCATCCTGCCCCTGTACAAGAAGCACTGACACAGCAGGGATAAGGACCAGCAATGTCAGGAGAGAGAAACAGGCTACAGGAGTGGACCCAAAATCTCACTGTACAGCTTCCTGCAACCACAAGAGCTAGTCACAAGGCAGGATTCAAGAACAGTTGGGGAAAATCATGGAAGCTCTCAGAGCACCAACTGCTAGAGTGGGGAGGTGCATTAAATGAGGGATAACATTCACTTGCCCTGCTCTTATCCAAGCACCCACTCTCAGCTGCTGAGAGACCATGTAAGAGGTGATGCAAACTTTTGGTCCAGGCAGCACAATTGTGCTAAGCAGAGACACACACACACACACCCTGCTAAGCCAGCTGCCGCAGTTGCTCTGCACTTGCCATCCCGGGGTGACAAATCTATGTCAGTACCAAGCTGAAAACTTGAATAAAGCTGTATGTGATATAGGACTGCTGGGTCACAGAGTCACTGAACATTTGAGGGTGGGAGCAACTTCTGGAGATCGCCTGGTCCAGTCTCCCTGCTCAAGCTGGGTCAGTAGGAGCAGGCTGAACAGAGCTAATCATGACAAACAGAGAAGTTAAGGATTTCTTGGCACTCTTTATCCAGGAGATTATTTAATATATTTCTTAGTGTGAAGGAACAGGAGATAAGTAGCAGAAGGAACGGAAAGACAAGCATACATGTTAGTCAAGGACAGAAGCTAACGCGAGCTCCGCAGCTTCCAGCATGCAGACAGGAGGATTTGCAACAGAGGGTGCCTACAAGCTGCAATGAGCAGTGAGCTGTCATATAGTATAATCTGCCACCAAAGAGGTCCAGGTGTCATCATGAGACATCTCCTGGCAAAGTTTGCTCAGCTGTGACCAACAGGACTTGAGAAAGAGAATGGAAAGCAAATGCAGTAAGACAGAGACCATAAAAAGGTGGCAAGCAGGAATCAAGCCCTCTGCTCCAGTCATCCTTTAGGAGACCAATAAGGGAAGAGCAAGCCAGTGCTCAGCAATGCCAGGAGCACTACTGTGGGGGGAGGAAGTGGGGTCCATGGGGTGTGATCTGCACAAGGTCATTAAAGCCTGAAAAGAGGAAGATGGGAAAGAGAAGGAGAGACAAGTAACTTCTGAAGTGAAGTGATCCTATCTGATTAAATGGACTCCTGCCCATTTGGTGACAGAAAAGAAAGAAAATACTTGACCTCAGAAGACTTCTTGCAATTGCAAGGACCTAAGCTGATCCAAAGCATTTATTCTTCCATGGTGGTCTCTACACCAGACAGCTGTAATTCCACATCTGCAGTGGTTGCCTTGTACTCTGTCTGGATATGCCGAATGCAGCAGGGTAGATATACGCTACTTCCCTTCCCCTTCCTTTCAGGCCTACACATGGCTAAGATGCTTCACCTATCCAGAAACCAGCACCACCATACCCCTCGGCAGCACTCCAGACAGAAAAATGCAAATTATTTGGGGACTGTGCCTAAATCCCTACCATGTTCTCAGACACTGTCCCTCCCTGGAAAGCACCAGGTCAGTGAGACAGCACAGCAAATAGGAGGCGACTCCAGTGGCTCTTTCCAGGACACACTGTCACAGGACACAGCTGTGTGACATTAAATTCAGTCTACCATTTTCAGATAGCTGCACACACTGCAGAGCTAGCCATTTCCCAGATGCTGCCACCAAGACAACACACTGTGGCACTGGGGAAGACACCTGCCAACAGCAGAGCACCCTGGGCCAGCTGCTGCACATCTGTCACCAGCAATCCCATAGATGCTCATACCAAGCTTGAACACCTTTAGTAAAAATTTAAAAAATAATTTTTTTTAAAAAATTGGTAAAGTATATGAACATCTGCCTGAAGCCTCTGTCCTGTAAATACCACATGAGCTGCCATGGCACAGACTGATCTGGGGCCCTGATCCGCTCTTTCACAGGCTTCAGGCTAAAAATTGAATTGAGGCCAGTACTGGACACTGAAATTCATTCCAGACTTGGGGAACCTGGTTTTAATTTATTCATAGAATATGCCAAGTTGGAAGGCACCCATCAGGATCATAGAGTCCAACACCTGACCCTGTACAGGACAATCCAAGAGCATTGGCCAAACTCTTCTTGAACTCTGTCAGACTTGATGCTGTGACCACTTCCCTCGGGAGCCCATTCCAGTGCCAAACCACCCTCACGGTGAAGAGCCTTTTGCTAGTACATAACTTACACCTTCCCTGACTCAGCTTAATGCCATTTCCTAGAGTCCTATCAATGGTCATGAGAGTGAATAGGGTCAGTGTCTGTCTCTCCACTTCCCCTCATGAGGAACTTGTAGACTGCAAAAAGATCTTCTGTCTCTTCTCCAGGTTGAACAAACCAAGTGACCTCAGCTGCTCCTCATAAGGATTCCCCCCTAGGCCCTTCACCATCCTTGTGGCCCTGCTTTGGACACGGTTTAATAGCTTAATGTCTTTTTTATATTGTGGTGCCCAACACTGCACACAGGACTCAAGGTGAAGCCATACCAGTGTGGAATAGAGTGGAACAATTCCCTCCTTTGACTGGCGGTTGATGCTGTGCTTAACTGTCTTTCACCACGATATGCAGCTGACAGCACCCACGCTGGACAGTCCAGGTCCTCAACCAGAGAGAGTCACTGCAATTTATGAAATAAGGAACAAGCATAAATCTGTTCACCAGACTGTGAGACAACCGGGCCACTGAGTATCCTTCCCCCCCGCACTCCTGAGCCCGCGGCAGCTCCTCGGGACAACTGGCTATTTGAGAAAATACTTTTCTCTGACACATCTTTTCCTTCTAGGTCTTTGATCCGGTAGCTTAATATGATTTGAAATAGCCTTTGCACAAGTGTAACATGTGACACATGTCAGAGTGACTGGCCCAGTATGCTCTAAAAATTTATCTGGGATCCAGGGGACTGCACTGCCAAAGCCCACATCACACCTGCAATAGTGTAAACTATATCTAAAGCTGAACAAACAAAAGTACGAGAAGCCCTCTGGAAGAACATACACCTGCACATTAAGATGAACTGAGAACTAGGTGGAAAGGGGGAAAAGTAACTTCTACAAACAAGATCTTGCTCAGGGGTCAGGATCAGAGGCACATTGAGAACTGCCAGGAGTCAAGCTGTGTTAAGACTTTGGAGAGGCATGTAACAACATTCCCAGCAGGACTATAACCATAGAAATAAGAAAGGAACGAAGAGAGAAGAGTCCCTCTCTGCAGACCAGGGGTGCAGTGACAGATCATCCTACCCAGTTCTTGATGGCACTCAGTCCCAGGCACTGTCACTCCCTACTGATTGGAGGGACTCTCATTCCACTCCTTTTCTTCCAATGTAAGCACAGCTTTCTTTTCATCCTGCATACTTTCACGTTGTTTTCTGGTTAGTGCTAGAGATCAGATACTTCAATCATGTAAAAAAAGCCAGGGCATGGAATACTATTTAATATCTCGGACTTCTTCCCGAGGCCGTTACCCTGGCAGACATGGACATACCTACCTACAGCTCCAGCACATTTCTACCACAGTCACATGGTAGGGCAGAAATAACTTTAAAGTTCAAGATCTGAGTTAAACATTTAAGTTGCAGTTTTTCAATACCACATCTTGCTGGATGGGGCAAATACGGCTGGTACCTTGCCAATTTTTAACTCCTTTCTGGATATTCCCTTACAGAGTTTGTTACTTCTAAGGCACCAAATCACTTCTGTATTCCTTCACTTTCTAATACAGTTCTTTAGCTGGGATTCTTATTAGATTTTTCTTTTTCAGAACTGATTAATAACAAGTCTTTTTCCCTCCCTCAGTCTTTCAATGTCTCCTTACATGAGCTTGGAAATGTCATGTCTTCAGCAAAACCTAGTCTTCTGGTGTCCTACAGCTGAACCACACAATCACTGCATTGTATCAGCTATGCTTTTTAACATAAGGAAGCCAACAGCAAAATAGCAAGGGGAAAGAGAATGTGCAGTCTTACCTATGACCCTGGGATCTGCATGACACCAGCTGCTTAAGTTTACATTCACCATAGCTATGCCTTCTGCACCAATGCTATTCATTATTTTATGCTGTGACATCAAGATGCTTCAGAGTGAATCAGGATACAGAGAAGGCTGTCTTACAACTTCAGTTCAATGGTGAGCATCTTATGTCATTCAGTGCTCTATCCAGCAACTATCTTTGCAGCAGAAATCTGGTCAACACTCAATTTAATGGGCCAAAATTCAGTTTGTATATATCCTTAGCTTGGACTCTACACTCTCCTTGTTCTGGTTAAAATGTTGTAACACAAGACCTGACTTCTTGCTGAAATGTCTGTAAACCCCCATAATTATTGCAGTAACTTTTGCCTCCTTGCTTTGGCACTGTTCTTCTCATGGTTTCAGTCAATTCAGTCATTTTATCATCAGTCTTATCCCCCAAAACTGACAACAGTACAGCTTCCTTCATTCAGCTTGGTTTTGCTGCATCTTTCCCACCACGGTCAAGTATTTCTGTGCTTTGTCCCCCAATTTTGTCCTTATGGTCAGTCTGTGACACTGAATGATAGAATATTTCTTAAAAGTATTTCTTAAAACTATTACTCAGTTTTTCTCCTATTGATGAAGACTTATATTCTGGAGCCCACAACTTAGAGGGAAGAAGCTTTACCAGGTTGTTACTGTCCCACACAGTTGCTCATCTTCCTCGCCAACACTGTCCCTACATGCCTTTCTGTTCTTTCTCCCACAGTTCTAATCTTCATGTGCTTGGGCTTTTTTTGGGTTGAGGCTTTTTTTTTTTTCCTCTCCCCATACTGATTTTGTTGCTGGTTTTTCAGGGGACTCTTTGTTTGGTTTTTGGGGTTTTTTGTCTAAAGAAGTTGATGTTTGCACAGTAGTTACAGATAAATCTATCATGCATAGGCATAATTCACCTAACCCAGTATCCCCAGGGGCTTGTACTCTGGTTGCTAGCTGGCATTCCCACCCCTCTTGCCACCTCTTCACTGCTATTCTTACCCACAGACTAAAACTGGCACAGGAATGCCTACCTGTGTTGAAATTCTACACTCATTTCTGTGTGCAGAGACAGCCTCTGTTTGCATCCACCATTCCTTCAGGACCATCCTATGCACCCTCGCTTATCTAGAGGTGCTGTTTGTTTCTTTACAAAACCAATGCAGGTGCTACTGTTGCATCAAGAGCACCATCCTGTAGAGAGAACCATGACATCCCAAAGCAAGCTCTGACAGTCACACTTCACTTTACATTGCCATTACTGCATTATCCCATTCCCACACAACTGCTATCTGCTCTAGAGGCATCTAGTTTTGAGTAGCACCTTACAGCAGGTCATCTCACCTTCTGTCTAGCTTTTTCTGGTCAGCTTCCTTGGCAAGAGTGAGGGCTATTTGCAAACTTATTTTCAATTTTGCTGTCTATAACATAATCACGATTTCTTACAATATAAGCTATTTTACATGTGCTGATATATGCAATGGTTGATCCAAGTACACTTCTGATGCTCAGAGAGCCAGTCTAGCACCTAATATTGCAAGCCAGCAGATTCTGACACACCATACATACCAGCAGGTTTCTCTTTTGCCCATGTTAACCACTAAGGCATAGTTTGTCCTAGTAGCCCTTCTCCATGCTGTCTGCAGAACCAAGGCCATGCTGGCCTGCTATTCTCTCACTCCAGGCTTGACCTGGGTGCCTGACATTACTTGTCAGCTGCCACACATCGAAGCACTGCCAAAGTCTGCAAGCCACCATACAGGCAATCTTTGATCTCTTCATCAGTGTGTTAGCACCTAATATACTATTGCCTTTTGTATGTACTGTCTTGGAACATTTAAGCCACAGCAACTGGCCTTTCATCTGCTACTGGTCAACAGGCAATTATAATACTGTTGTGGAGATCAGAAGCAGTGCTACCATCCATGAGAAGCAATTTCTGGTTCCATAGATTCTACTATGGCTTTATAGCCATTTTTAAGCTACATTTTAGCTCTTGGCTATCAAGTTAACTCAGCCTATATGTCATACACTGCAACTTCCTCATTCATTCTGTTGCCAGAAGGATGATTTATATGAAAGCCCTTTCCTGACATACCCAACTCCTCATGCCCCAACACTGGAACTTTCTAAACTAACACAGGGCAGTTAGCTATAACTCCTTCTCTGAATCACTGAGCCACTTGCTTTTTTCCATCTGGACTCTTCTGTCTGATGAGACTGCAGGGTTTTGTGGGTCACTGGAACCTACAGACCTTCCTCCATCTCAAGGTTCATCTCGCAGTGAGCACCAAGTTAAGCATGATGAAGTTGAAGGCAGAAAGACAGTACCCCATATTCCCAGGGCCATAAGTACCTTGCCATGCAAGTATAGCTTTCTTCTATTGTCTAAAATGTGAAACTCTCCCATTCCTACACAACTGCCATCTGCTCTAGAGGCATCTAATTTTGAGTAGCACCTTACAGCAGGTCATCTCACCTGTCTAGCTTCTTCTGGTCTGCACTGTCAAAAGCAGTACCTTAAGTGCCAAGGGCCACATTGCTCAGTGTCAAACTTATTTGCCAGCCATCAGAGTACAGCAGCAGACAAGTCCCTTGGGGATAGTCAGTCTTTTCAGATACCCATGCCTAGTGCTGGTAAACATGGACTTTAACAACAGCCACGGTGTATTCATTCATTCATCTGCTGAAACGATGGATGCCAAGGAACCCACCACCTGTAGCATACTGAAGAGCTGCAGTGACATCTGCTGGGTTAAAAACGTGCATGCTCTGTCTTTACCGAGGACTTAACATTACTCAGTGTTTTATGGCATCAGGGAAACATCCCTTTAAATAAAGGCCAGTTAAAGGCATGATAATAGCATGGTCTACCAAGTGCACCAAGGTGGAGCACACCATCTCAGTATGCTAGTCACTGTAGTTACCTCGTTACCTTCACACTCCACTTCCATCCCAAGAGGTAGAGACAGCTCCTACAACCCAGGTTCTGGGTTTGCAGAGGCACAGATGCATCTGTGCCCTTCCTGCAGGCACTCCTGGCTGCCACTCTTTCTGTTCCTTTCCCTGCAACAGGCAACCTCATGTGGTGGGAGAAGAATTGCAGGGTTCGTGAGCACCCGTTCATGTAACATCCCACCCACGATTCACAGAGTGGAGTGGGTGGTCACAATGCTAAAGAGAGGGAGGGACTGTAAAGAACTGTCCCTCAGGAGATGGAATTCTAAACCCACTTCACGAGTGGGAACATTCTGGCTCAGTCCTGCACATCCAGCTGGCAGGAGGAACATCCAAGTCATTCACAGACAGAAAGCTATGAAAAGCTTTCTGAAAACAGGAATACAGAGAGCCTTGCTGCCCTTTTTCCTCGTCTCCATTAGGGAAGCTTGCAGCTCCCTATACTGTGCACATGGGGCGGCCCAGAGCAGACAGCCCCTCCTTGGCAGAAATGCCTTTTTGCAGCCCCACATCCAGCTGAGTACCACACTTCCCTCCCTAATGCTTTGCCGCCTTATCCTTTTTATGAGGAGGGGGGATACAGTTTGCTACTTCTCAGCTTTAAAAATAACCCTCCTACCCATTAGCAATGAAATCAGTTCACAATCCTTCTTTCTGCCCGAGCATTTTCCTCCATACCTTCACAGGGTAGTAAAAAGCTCCAGTTTAGCTGCTCCCACCACTGCAATGCAGTGATTGACTTGTATGCAATCTGTGACAGCAGGGTTTTGTACAGCACCTACCATAGTAAGGCTCCTCTGTTGCAATAACTGAAAAAAATTTGCCACTGATTATCACATTATCTCAATCAATTGAGATTGCAATTATTTGCGGTCGCACCACCCATTGGATGGCAGTACAGAGCAGGAAGGTAAAAGCTATCAACAGCTTAAAAGGGATTTGAGGAGGAAGGAACATCGTGGTCTGAGAGGCTGCAGCTCAGATATTGAGGTTAACAACTGACTCGTTGAAAATCCCCAGGACCTCCCACAACCACATGTGGCCAGGGCTAGAATCTTCAAGACAGCCTCACTCCAGCACAGAGCTCTGCCCGCAGGGGCCAAGGATGGCATCAGAGATGATAGACAAACCCCTCCCCTCACAAACTTCAAAAGTATGCCCTGAATGCCAGGGTCATCTGCAAAGACCTCCAATCCATATTAAGACCAATTCTGGCTAGTTTGCAACAGCCCTGCTCAGCTGAGAGGCCTGTATGCAGCTTCAGCTCCCTTGGCTGCATGTTAAAATAGCCTGTGATGTTTGGATTGATACTCTGGACAGTCCAAGCAACGGAGGAATGCAGCCAAAACTAGATGGCATCAGGTTTGCCATGCTCCCTCCTTGCTGCACTGGCACTGCAGGACACACATATGCTGGCAAGGAGTCCATGCCACTCAACACGGCTCTGCCTCCCTTGCTCTTGAGGCCAGGCCCACAACAGTGAAAAGCGCCGCTTAACAGCTTCACACTCAAGACACTGCATGCTGCAAAGGACCTGGCCCAGGCAACGCAGCTGAAGTAGCAAACACAAGCACAGTGAAGGAGACCACAGAGCAGATGCTCAGCACTGCCTGTGCTTGAGCGGTCTAGTTGGCCACACTGCTCAGAGGAGAGGGCAGGAGGAGACAAGAAGTGTGAGGGAGTATTTACCCTTCCTTGGCAAGGATAGCACAAAGATCTTTGCATCCTGTAAGAAGGGAAATGCTCAGTTATGCAGATGCAAAAAAAGCATCCATAGGCATCTCAGCAAGGAGACAGAGGCAGCAACATGAACACTAACTACGCAGATTTTGTTAATCCCCCAAACACCAGGAACAACCAATCACTGCATGACAGGGATGGTTTGGAGGCCACTCCTGCACCCACAGTCTCAGCCCCCAGACAGGTAAGTTTTTGCTTTTTTAAATCACTAGGAGTCATACTAAGAATCTGAACTCCAAAGACTGGCATTCCCTGATGCCCACACACAAGCATTCATCAACAAATTCCCAGTGCAGACTCTGGCACGAGCCTCCAGCTAGAGTTTTTAATGCAAGTTTTCCCAAAACTAGCTAAAAAATCCTGGTCTGAGCTGCAGAAGCATTTGTTTCTGCTGAGCTCTCGGAGTCCAAACACACACACACTCGCAGTTTGGCAGTGGTTGTGTTCCAGGGCTGGTAATGCAAGCCATGGAGCAGGCTGCCAAGACAAGCAAGCGAACGGGCCAGGCTCCGTTTCATTGGCCACCATACGCTGCATATGGCCCTGGAACCAGCCAGCAGTGTTCTCACCCTCCTTGAAGGCATAGGAGACCCTGTGTTTTCAAATACACCTCCACAGGGCCTTCATTAAAGGAAAATGGAAACATAATGTGGCTCTTGCTCCCTTGGTATTTCTCCCTTTCCCCCAATTTGCTCTCAAACCCATTTCCCTTCCACGGAAAAAGAAAAGTGCCTCCTGGAGCAGACCGTGCAAAAGAATGCAACTTCCATTCAACTCCATGCTTGACTGCTAAAGCGGACTTGGGACGGCGCGGTGGGAGCACCTCCAGGGCCCCGTCCCTCCCCCGGGACTGGAGGCGGCTCGGCGACAGCCCGCCCCCCGCCACGGGCCGCAGCAGCTCCGCGCCCCTCACGCGCGAGCCCGGCCGGCAGGTGAAGCGGAGGCAGGGAGGGCNGGCGCCAGAAAGGGGGGGGAGCCCCCCCCCCGCCGCTCATCAGTACAGGGGCAGCAGCGCCGCTCCGAGCCGCCCATGCGGCTGTGCCCGTGCTCGCCCCCGCCGAGGGTCTCCGCGCATCTCCGCGGTGCGCCCGACCGCCCGGAGGGAGCACCCTGCCCGCCGCCGCCAGATGCCGGGATGCTCCCGCGGTGCCCCCCGCCCACGCCGCCGTCCGTCGCCCCCGCGGAGCCCCGCTCCCCCGCCCGCTGCCGCAATCCCGGCCGCTCGGCGAGCCCCTCGCCCGCGCTCACACCCA
>VWZG01004119.1:27103-63511 GCA_013396735.1 Grallaria varia | reverse complement strand
GGGGAGCGGGGCCGCGGGGCGGGGAGTGCCGCGCAGGGGTGGGACCAACCGGGGCACCCCGGCATCCCGCACCTCGGCATCCCGCATCCCGCACCCCACGGCGCGGCATCCCGCACCTCGCGGCATCTCCGCATCCTGCACCCTGGGACTTTGCACCCCCCACACTCCTCGGCTTCCCGGTGCCCTTGCATGCGGCATCCCCAGCATGCTCCGGCACCCCTGGACCCCTCCGCACCACGGCGCCCCGGCACCTCACATCCCCCGACCGGCTGCGCGCCTTTCCCGCTCTCCTGTTTGCGGCTCTCCACGTACTTTCCGCTCCGCGCCTCCTCTCTCCCCGCGCACGCCAGGACCCGGTCCAGAGCAGCCCCGGAGAGCCGGGCCGGTGCCGCCACAGCCGTGCCCGAGCCAGCCCGCTCTGTGTGCATCCCTCACTCCTCAGTCCTGCGCCTGGGAAGAAAGCGGCAAAGGGCCAGAGAGAGTAACCAGGGCTCCCTAGCACTAAGCCCACCTCGCCCAGGGCAGCAAAGGCACAGGAGCAGGGAGGGCTGCAGGGTCACCCCGTTGTCCCGTGGGAGGCAAGATCCTTTTCATGCCATCCCACCCCAGCCTGGGCTGCTCATGCCCCACTCAATGCCGTCTTCCTTATACAAGGGTCAACGACAACCAGCCCCAGCTCCACCAGCCCTTTGACTGGCATGGAGAGTAGCCAGGAGGAAGCAGAGGGGTTTAAGGCTCCTCTGCCCAGCTGCTGTATTTTCTTCCCTTATGATCACTGGGACATTGCCTGAAGCACAGACACACTCATGGTGCCCAATGCTCTAGCACTTTGATGTCAGACAGATGTGGTGGAGCAGGTGACATACTGGGACCTTCCTGATAAAAGGTTTGTGTGGATTTGAGTTGTCTCCTTCCTTTTTGTCTCTAACATTGGCCTCTTCCCACCTGCATCTGACAAACTGTTTTGGGAAGCAAAGCTTTGAAACCACAGGACCATGCTAGACCTGCCACAGGTACTGGATGCTCCAGTGCTGTTGCTTCTAAAGCATTTCAGGACAGAAATGCTCCTTTTTCTTTAGCAGGAAAAAATCCTAAGAGAAGTTAGCAAACCAGCCAGGCTGAGCAGCACTACCCAGCTAAGCAATAGTGCCACCTCTCTCACCCACCCAGCCTCACAGAAAGGCACTATCCACCCTACCTTATTTTCCTCCCCCCGCCTTGTCAATCATTATTTCTTTTCAGCATTCACCACTTTAATTTCTTTTCACAATTGACAATTCACACTATTCATCATCCAAATAGTCTCAGCATCAGTACTTCCAGCCTTGTCCTGTTCAAGAGGAACAGAACTCCATTGGGGAGAGCTGGGACTGAGCGGGAACAGGGGACCAGAAATGCTGGATTTAATGTAGGATATAATCTGACCAAGTTAGGCTACAGAAATAGGTAAGAGCCTGGCTTGGCAGAATACGGCACATGTATCCTCATTCCTACTTTCCTCATGCTGTTGTTCTTTTATTTTTGTTTTCAGAGAGGGAGAACACTTTTTATACACCTTTGCATACAACCCTGATAGTTCTTTAATCTTGGCACCTCATCTTGGGGGGAAGGGAGAAATGTGAGCTGAGATATGTTTTTTCCATAGGCATTCCTTCAACTTCGTACATCAGATAGGACAGACTTTTCTAGCACCTTAAGCTGCAGGTATCCCAATGTGGTTGACAAATAACTCTCTCTGCCAAATCAGACAAGTTGCCTTCAGGGCATGGTAGCTCCCTCACAACTGCTGTATCCTGATGGAGGGAGAGGGCAAATTGGGAGTGGTGGTGGGAGACAGCGGATTTCAGAAGAGGCTGATGACCTGGCTGAGCAAGGTCCAGTCCAGCATGTGGTTCCTCCTGCAGCCCTTCCCTGCTCTGGGGAAGGTGGGAAAGTGCCATTTCCCCTTCTACGCTGGGGGCTGGAAGAAAGAGAGCTCTCTCTGCTTTGTTTTCCACTGTTTTTCCCTTTTTCATTTCCCTTTCTCTACTGTGCAGAGCTAGGAGATCTCATTGCAACATAGACATCTACTACCCCAACCTTGAGTACTGGCCCCTACCCTCCCAGCCATCCCCCATGTGATAGGAGCAGGGACCCCACACTTACCAGTCTGTATATGACCAGCACTTGCAGCATGTTTGCAGTGCACTGATTTCAACACTGTGCTGAAGAAGATTGGGAACTGAGGAGGAGAGTCCTTCAGCCTACAATTTCTTTCCTTCCCTGCTTCCCCACTGCAGGTCCTGGGGGCAGCTGAGGCTCCCTTATTATAATAATCCAAGTTAGTCCTAACTGGGACTTGTTTAACTTAACTGTTGAAGAGCTAATTCCAGGGAAGCAATCCTCATTTGGGACAGTGCTTACGCACATGTTTAAAGGGACAAGCTTGCATCATCTTTTCTTGACTTGGGAACTCTTGTCTCACAGGGGAATTTTCCTCATTCTTGCAACTGCCTGTGCTTGAAATGTTCTTTTCCCAAGCTGGGTTTTACCTCATGTAAACACCAAATATGTTTACTTTTCAGATAGTTTCATTTTGGCTAGAAAAGGCATAACAATTCATTAAGAATTTGTGGCTTCAGTGGGTAAAAGTGAACAGAAAAGTCACCAACAACAGGCTGCTTGCTGAAAGATGCAGAGTGGTCAGATAAACATGTCTAGCCATACCAGAGCCTCTCAGTTTTGCTGCTGGTGCGGAAACATGCACTGACAAACTAACCAAATGTGAATGGCAGCATCTGCAATGGAGACAAGAGCTGTTGAGAAAAAACACAAAAGAGCCACTGCACAGAACACAAAAGCTGCCGATACCTTGCTACTTGGCAGATGACCTTCTCTTCAGACAAAAGGGATGATTTGCATACTTTTGTCCAAAATAAAGTGTGTGGAAGGTGAAGGCATATGGATACACCAGCACAGGAGTTTGACTGCAAAGGAATCACTCTCAATCCTTGGGAAAAGTCTTTGCCTTTCACCTGCCAGCATACATTCCTCTGCCTTCTCTACACGGATGAACTGTGCAGTTCACCAGCTGGATTCAAGCATAGGTCAGGACACCACAAAAAGGCACCACAGCCATCCTTGTTCTTCTCACCGCTCTCTTCTGGACTGTCTGGTGGCCCTCTCACAGCAGCAGTGGATGCTGCCTGGAGCAGGCCCATGTCTTCTGATGGTGGGCAGGGAAGGCAGGCAGTACTGGTCCCTCTTGCCAGGCTTCTCAGCATCACTCTTGCCATTAAGCCCTGTCCATGGCACAGTGATGAGAGCCAGAGCACTGACAAGGCTCCTGAAGGTCCTCACATTTAATGTGCCATATTCAAAATGCAGAGAGTATATTTAAGACCCCAGCAATGAAAGTCCTTTACTTGCTCTCTGCATCCTCCTGATGCCACCATTAGTGGAGATGAGCTCACAGTAATCTCCCTGGGACATTCTTGGCCAAGAAAGAAAATGATACAGCAGACCTAAACATCTCTGTTGCATGTTCAAGCACAATTTTATGTGATTTAAATTAATTGATATTCTAAGTCTCATCAGGATGTTAGCCACCCCAATTCACCTCCTTTATGTAATCTTTTGAGGGCTGATTAGCACAACAACATGAACATGGGACATGCCTGGCAAACATAAAGCCACACTGATGTTCTACATTTAAAATTCTCTCTGGCATTGCAATCTTGATGTCCAGTTCTGAAAACCATTCACTGAAAGACGTGACCTAGGACTTACACATTCAGACTCCTGTAAGTCAGAGTACAATACCTACCTGCAGCAAGAAAGAGCTTCATCCTGCAAGAGAGGACGGTGGTGACGCAAGTAAAGATGTAGCTGCCCTTTGGTCACCTCTGGCTACACGTCACACCATTCCCGGTGGCCACAACTCAGTTTTGACTTCACTGTTCCCTTCATGCAATCCTACCTCTAGTAGGGTTTCTAATCTGACTTCTCTTAAAAAAAAAACATTACTTCCAGTCATTTTGCAGAGTTGGGCTGGGAAGTGAAGAGAAAAATCACACAAGGAGTAGGAGTGAGAGGATGGTAAACTGCCCCCAGGTCACTGGGAGAAAGCAGCTGTGTCTGGGCTGGTGGCAGTGCTGAGGCCTCCACAGTCAACATCACAGCAGTCAGACAGTGTCCCAGTGGACATAGGCTGGTGAGCTGATTGATCCCCAGGCTTCTTGCTTAAAAAAATGGGACTGATTAGATATTGGGGCTGGCAAATGCTGTGCAAGAGCTTGTCTCTGACAGTGCTAGATCCTTAAGTTAATCTTTATGTTGGACAGTTGTGGAATAACCTCTCCAGAAAGGAATTTCTTTCTTATCTTTGTCAGTTAGGCATTGGCTTAGACTTGGAAATAAATAGTATTTCCTAAAAAAGTTATGGTTCTGTGTAATTCATATCCCTTCCCCATGTATCTTCTCTGTAAACTGACATGTTGCATTCCTTGCAATCCCTGCTCATGTGGAAGAAGTTTCATCTTTTTAGCAACTTTCTTTATCTGCCTGTATCTCCCTATTTTCCCCAGAAAGAGTGATAAGAAGCACACAGAGTATTCCAGCTAAAGGTCTATCCCTGTTGTCTGGGTGAGTTTCCATTCTACTATAAAGCCACCCTTGCATGGCTCCCAGGGACAGACTGCTCTGAGCCTTCAAGGCTTATGGTTTCTACTTCTTTGCAGTATTTCACCAGTGCCAGCACAAGTCATCTTGTGGCCACTTAGCCTCATCAAGAAGTTCCTGTGAAAGACACTGCTGCCAGCTTTTTGAAGATCTATGTCCTGCTGTTATTTCCTACAGCAGGAAACACTCCATAACTTTTAGCAGCTCCAGGAGTTTGATTTTCCTTTGCAGACAAAAGCGAGCTGCAAATTTATTCCTGCAATGTAGCTGACCAGGTGGGTGTGTGGAGGGGACCTGCACATCCTTAATGAGCATTCCAGCAATTTACCTGGGATAAAAATAAGACCTATGTGTGCAATTCCTTGGCACTCTCTGCCCTCTCCTATTGCTGCACACATCTGTTGCTCTCTAGCACTCTACTCCACCGGTACTGATGCCCAGTCCTGGGGACTGTTTTTTTTTTCTAAGACACCAGCCTTTGCTTTTAAAAGTTCTCAATGCCTGAGAGTGCCCTCTTTGTAGCAACTGAGCTGCACTATTAGGGGGATTTGTAATTTTTTCTTTTTGGTGTAAGAATTACTTATCTTCTCTAGAGTGATCTGCTTTCTTCTCTGTTCCCAAAACACATCAGCCCTCTCCCATACTTCCTACCTTCAACAGGCTGAACGAAGGTCCTATAATTTTTTCTGGGTCTTTATGCTTTACATTCTCTCCTTACTTTCCAGATGTCCATCTAACATTTTCCCTGCTGTAGCCTGTGCACCTACCAGCTGCTTTAGGCCTAGATGTTCATTTTCTGAAGGATCTCTTTACCTGAAATTAGCTGTCATGCCTTGTGTCCTAGACAATTTGGGGGCAGGGAGAGGTGGGGGTTCCTTGCCTTTCTCTGGACACTGCTGTTTGCTGCAGTAGTGTTATTAATAAAAGAACCAATGGAAAAGCTCTCCTTGATATTTATCCAAAACTCTTTCTCTCCACAATGTCCTCCATCCTCCTTCCCCCTTTCATTCCTTCACCATCTCTTCCATACCTCGCTGCCCTGCACACTTTGCTTTCTCACTTTCCTGGCTGTCTTCATCCCTCCCCTTGTACTCCCTCCTTCTTTCACTGCCTCCCTTCTTCCCTCCCTCTCCTTGGCTCAGTATTTGAAATCCCTGCCCATAGCGACGAAAGGAAAAACAACAACACAACACTCTAGCCTGAGGAGGCCAGAACACAGGATTCCTTCCGAGAAAACTCAGAAACCAGGGAAAGGAGGGAAAGCAAACAGTGAGACCAGGAAGAAGTCTGAAGCAAGCATGGATATTTCAAGGGGGAGGGATGAGCTGGTGTCTCAGGGAAACTTGGTGGGGTTTGAGACAAACACAGAGACAGAATCACAGGTCCAACCCAAGCACAGAGGAGTAAATTCTGCTTGCTGGGTCAGGAAGCCCAGCTCACACAGAAAAGAGGCCCAGTGCTATGGAAAGGACAGAGATAACTGTACAGACGTGAGGAAAGAGAAAGCAGTGATTTGCTCTAGGAAGTGGATGGGCCAATGCCCTAGGCCACAAGGAGAAGAAATCCCCACAGTGGAGGAAGAAGGGCTCACTTCCCCAGGGATGGTGCAGAATTCTTTCTACCCAAGGGAGACTGTGCACCTGGGGCTGAAGGGTTAATACCCCACAGGAGGGCCCTGGGGAATCCACTGTAAATAGGTGTGGTTTTCTCTGAAACTCCAAGAGGCATTTTCTCTCTGTACCAGTCTGGACAGGTGAGAAATCGGAAGAAGTTGGAGCCTGTGCTTCCCACTAGCACAAAGCAGGGCTGTTAGTACAGGTCTCACTGTTTGTTTGCACACTCCAGCCTGGCTGCTTAACTCCGTAGTACCTGGTGCCAGGAATCTCTGGCAGTCAGCATGGTGGTCCCCCGGGTACAAGCACCTGCCTGTTAATGGAAAGCCACAGATTAATGGAGCAGCACAAGGAGCCTTAGTCAGTTACTCATTGCAGAAAGGATAAATTCAGTGATAAGCGAAAGAGCCAGATACAGCATGTGCAGGAACAGCAATTCTCTTCCTTTCTCCTCCTCCCATACCTCATGGGCCTAGATCCCCTACCACAGTACTGCACTTGACCCCCCTTCCTTGCCTCATCACTCACAACTGCCTTCCTCATGCCACATCTCTGCACTGAACTACAGCAATTTTGTTTCTTTCAACAATGCAACTCAGTCTCTTGCCCTGGCTCTGCAGCCTGCCTGCTGCTAGGCAAGAACCAGTGTTCAATCTCCTCTGCTCCATTTTTCATTTTTAATGCAGAACATTTGAATCTTGAGGATAATTTTTGCTTCTTCAAATGAATTTTAAACATAGCTGACCCCCAGAAAGGTAGAACTAGAAGAGACACCAGATCATTAAATCCAGGCACAAGCTCTAACAGCATTACTTGTATAATCCCCTTCATAAACTAACCAGGCTCAAGCTTGAAACCAATTGGAATTTTGCTCTCCCTATTTCCACTAGAAAGCTCTTCAAGGATCCTACTGCTTTGAAAAGAAGAAATATTCTGTTAATTTCCAGCCTAAATTTGCTCAGGCAAGGAAAGACAGCGCCCATGCAGCAGTGTTGGGTAGGACATAAGCCTCAGAACAGAACCCAAACAAATCAGATTGAAACACAAAGAATAACATTGAGGAATGAAAGCAGAACTGTTTGCAAAGTGATTAATCTTTGTCTTGGAAGCACTGATTCCCCCAGCCATTTTAGATCCTGAAGGCTCCTCAGCCCTATAGAGTCCCCACATCTCTTCCATTCCCCAAATGCAGATTAGAGCCATGACACCAATGTGTCTCTGCACCAACAGCTCGTTTGAAAACTGCTTTAACATGAAGACCTAGCCACGACCCAGTTCCCCAAGTCCTACTTAGCACAGCTGCTGCCAAAATGCAGCTGAGCCCAGGAGAGTACAAGGTGTATATTGTCCAAAGTTCAACATATAAAACAGTAAAACAGTAAAATGAGGTTGCAGAGAGTTGAAAGCTGAAGGACAGCTACTACAAAGCCCAGGGAAACAGAAACTACAGGTATTGAACCTTCCTTTGGCCCACTGCTTCTAGACACCACTGAAGTCAGCAAGAAGTTGTTTATTTTAGGCTTTTGGTGAAGTTCCATTTCCAAGAAGCCAAAATAGTGATGCTAGACCCAAAGGCACCCTAGCAGAAACATGGCTTCCCAGTTTACATGGGTAGATGCACCCGGGCCACAGATACTTGCACTGAATCATAGATTCCTGTCATCCAACTGTGGATGAGGATAATGGGAAATACAACAGAAGAGATGGGGTAACCATCTGCTCCTCTCACTTGACTGCACCGTGACACTGTTTGCTCTCTTTGGGATAAACCAGCACTTATTTCTAAGGCAACAAATTGCAGTATTATAAACAACAGAGGACAGGGAGATGCCTGCAGGTTGGAAGCTGAGAGAAAGAACATCCTTCATGGAGGCATAGATGGACCAAGCAAAGATGAGGCAGGACTCTCAGCCCTTGCCCAGGGTGCTGGCTTTTCCAGTGTCACCATTTGAGATCTCTTCCCTGCTCCTCCCAAGGAAAAGGCATCCTCGTGTTAGGGTCTCGCCACTCTTGACCATGTAGTATAGCTGGATGTTGTCACAGCCGCAGAGGGGCTAAGTTGCCTTCCAGCCTTGTGGGTATAATTATCCACAATATGACTGAAGGAACAGCCATAAAAAACATAGATGCAGAGGGTACTTTTGGTGCCCTGCATCTAGAGCTACAAGCAGTTGTGACCAAGTCACTGCAGAGGCGTTGCTGGGACAAAACCCATGTATTCTGGTGCACCTTCACGTGACAAGTGCTCAGACCTAAGCAGGGGATCATAACGCTGGCTCTGACAGCCTGACACAAAGAAGAGAGAGCGGAACAACTACAGGCTAAGGCCCAGAGAGCCACAAGGTAAACATAAGCATGACTTGCTGTAGGATTGCCCCCCTCCCATGTGGTGACCCTACTGGACCCAGGGGAGATCAAGATGGATAAAAGCTGGAAGAATAAAACTGCAGCAGAAAGAGAAGCCTTCCTTAGGGGAGGAATGAGGCTGACCAGGAGGACCAGGAGTGAGAGGCAAAAGCAACACTGATTTAGGTAAGGCATTCGGTGCTAAAGAGATAGCGCCCTGCAGAAGAGCATAACGGGTTCAGGAGAAAAGAGATCAAAAGGAGGAGAGCTGAGCTATTTACTGAGGATGAAGCATGTTCTATGTGGGGCAGATGGACCAGGTAAGCACACTTGAGATCAAATCATGGGGCTAAATGTGGGACGCAATGAAGAGAGGAGAAGCTAGTGGGTGAAGAGAGGGAAGCCAAACCGCAAAGAGGAAAAAGGAGTGAGATTGCAATAATAGATGGCAGAATCATGGGTAATCACAGGACAGATGAGCTGCAGGCATTCTGACAGCTTAGACACCTCTTTAAAATGCAGACCTGGGATCCGAAAGACCTCAGTAAATTAGTCTGCAGCTGCAGAATGGGGGTGCCTCAAATACCAGGGAGCTTGAAAACTGGTTTGCATCTCTCCCACTGCATCGTTACTGCAGTTCCTGAGATGCTCACCCCATGTCCTCCCAGCAGTCCTGGGATTCTCAATCCTCACATACAGCACAGGCACTCTCGTGATGGGGCCAGATGAGTTCTTCTGCTACACACCACAAAGCTGAGGAAAGCGACTCTATGCAGAGGGCAGGAGGAACAAGAACAGTGGATTGGGGAAGCTGCTCTGGTAGGGTGCTGAAGACCTGTACGTGAGAAGAGGTTCATGCATATGAATGGACATGGGAAGAATCCCAGGAAGTGTTAGAATGAAATGGAGAAGGGTAAGGGACAGAGGTGCCAGAGCTGACCTGCTGAGGCTGCAAAAGCCAACAAGAAACCCTAGAAACTGGAGGATGAGATAGGGAAGTGCAAGGGTTGCAACTACCCACAGAGAAGGGAAGACAGCTGACCAGGGAGAAAGTGTACTTGCTCACAGGCAATTTTACTGAGGGCTCCTCCAAAAAATCATTAGCAGCAGAATCTCAGAGTGAGAACAGTTAAAGGGTTACAGGAGAGATCCAAAGGCAGAATCAGGACGGTGCAACCAAAAGATGCCATTGTGTGAGTTCTCAGTGGGGCAAACTATAACTCCTTGATGAGTCTGAGAGTGGAACAAGGGGCAGAGGAGAGAAGAAGAATGTCATCCCTCGAGACGCTTCAGCGATCTGCATGCTCTGGAGTTAATGGTCTGCCAGAAGAGACTGCGTGAGCCAGCACTACTGTACAAACTGGACTGGACTTTCCAGGAACCAAGGAAAACCACAAACTGTCTTTGTGACACGGACAAAATATGTGGAGTAGAGAAATGGCTTTCCCCATTACAATTGATAGCTATCAGTCAGTTCCCCCAAAGGCTGGAACAGATACATCCCGTATGAGACTGGATTCTCCACTGACACCAATACATAGGAATAGCGAAACCAATTTTAGCTTAGCATATGGCAGCAAGAAGGATTCATTGGCCTCTTACGGGTTTTTCCTCTGAGCTACACATGATCTCCATTTTAGAGTGGGAAATGTTTCTGTCCTTCCTTTACCCGCTCAATTCTTCCATACAAACACCTTCCTTTGTGCACTCTATGACTCCATCAGGGCTTCCTATTAACAGACACTGTGAAAAAGGAAATCTTCCTTTGGTGCACAGTCAGCCCTGTGTCATTGTTTGTTGGATTCATGTGCCAACAGGCCTGAGGAAATCCAGCATGGGATGTGGCTAGGTGCTACATGGTCAGATAACATGGTACACAGAGACAATATAAAACTTGTCCTCAGGTGTATGAGGGGTTAAATCCAACAAGAAAATGCTTCTGCTGCTTAAACCAAAATTAACTCTTTTGCTTCTTCTTCTTTTTTTTTTTTTCTCTTTTTTTTGTTGTTGTTATTAAGGAGTTCATGAAAAGGCAAAAAAAAGAGCTGCTATTTGTTTTGCCCCTGCTGGAGCCATGAAGGGAGCTCTGCAGAGTGGACAGTACAGTCACTGTGGCATCGCAGCAGTGAGGGAGCTGGACCGGGAGCAGCGAGGTGAAGGTCCCTGTTTAACGGCTTTCCGTTTGTTTACCAAAAAAATATTGTTCCATCATAAAAATTCCCAAAATAGTTCGCGTCTTGACAGACTGACTGGCAGCTACCCAGCTCTGCAGGATCCTGCTAAATGAAAGGAAATAAAAGAGCTAATCTGGTACCCACGGCCCAGTGCTTGCAGCTTGGGAATCTGCACAGTCTCAGGGCTCAGTTGTCCCAGTAGGTGTGGGGTAGGGTAGAGAGTTCTCCGATCAAAGGGCTGGGTTTACTGATGGCATCAGCTTTTCCATGGGTGCTGGGCTAGCTGATGAGGAAGGCAGTGTTCACCTTGCAATGAATAACCAGCTTCTGCTTTATTTTTATACCAAGGGTTTTTTCCCCTCCACCCAGCTCTGTAAAGCTTTACCTTCACAAGACAGGCTGCCCCACACTAATGGCTGTATCCCTCCAAGGTCTTCAGTTCCCCAGAGCTATCAATGGCTCCTTTGGGAGAATTTTTTATACAGGCTTTGTTCTAGATCAGTTTGACTCCTGGCCAACCAATGTATTGCTTGTTGCTGAGAAGACCTTAGGATAACAACTTACTGTTGCTGCAGATCATGGTGAGCTTATTACATATAAATGGAAAGCATCAAACTGCACATGGCAGCCAAGTCAAGGACAGTCATCCTCTGTAGGAAGAGCAAAAGGCCACTGTGAAGCCCTGCAGCCTGCTACGGTGACCAAAGGACCGTGCACACTGTGACTCACAGCACAGAGAAGCAGCAAACCCAGATTAGGTCATGCAGAATTAGCAGCCTCTGTGGAAAGAACCTACCCTCGCCAAATCGCAGATGTCTCTCCAGCTGCAGAGTTAACTTCTCCATGGCCCTCATGGTGCCCAGGGCAGGTCTGCTTTAGGGAGGGAATGAAGGAAACCTGCACTCCAGATCATTCTCAGTATTTGCCTCATGGGACTCACCATTCATTCCTTAGACTTTTTAGTATCTGGTCTTCAAATCAGGTCAGGCTAGAGCAGCAGAGTTGGGGGGATAGTGGAGGGATGAACATCCTGCCCAGTACTTGCCCTCATTAGTGGTCTGCAAAGTCAGGCTGGCTGGTGCTGTGGGAAGGGTCAGGGTGTCTAGGGCTGTGCTTGCTGTGGTGGTTCCTCTTCTTGTGACAAGATCAGCTTGGCCTCCCACTGCATGACATTCCTGAGCAGTGTCACACCAGCTCAGCAGCCAGACATGGGAGCTGTTTCAGTACCGGTGAGCACAGGTCTTGCTTGTTTTTTGTACACTTTTGTACACTTCTCACAAAAGAGAGCTGAGCTGGTGGAACAACCGGTTAGCTCTCAGCCCGGCCATCCATGAGCCAGACAAAAGGTGGCATTGCTAATGGATTTTATGCAACTCTGAGGTTCCTTTCATACTGCATATACTGTGCATGCTGCCAGCTGGGGCTCCCTTCGCCTATCTGTTGCACCTGGGAGAAAACATGACCAGTTTTGCACCAGAGGTACACTTCCATTGTAGGCTGGCTCTGTCCCATGATGGACCACTCTTCTTGATCCATTTCCACATACTGAGCTGGCACTGGGTAAGTCATATGGGTTCTTATGACGTAAAACAAACCCAAGAGCACTGGGTATTACTTCCACCATTTTCAGCCTCAAGGACACAAGGAGCTGAACCCTGCACAGCCCAAAAAAGAAGAAGAGAGCCTTTAGCGGAGGAAGAGGAGGTATGGTTTGCACATCAGGGCAAGTTGGAAGCATCTTTGGAATTCCTTATAAGCAATACATAATTTGTAGCCATCCCTTACATGCCCAGGAAAGCAAGGAGCCTCCATGAGCTTCCAGGTGGATCTCCAAGTAAGCATGCTGTGATCCTCCTGCCCAGGCTAGCCACCACATCCAAGTCAGCACCCACTCTTGATCCTTTCCCCTCTGTGTTCATCTCCCACAAGCTCCACATGGGAGTTTAATAAGTACCTGGCAGGAGCACACTGAGGGTCTTTCATGGGTGAAAACAGCAGAACTAGGGGGAGAGGAAGTGTCTCTGAAGTGATGCAGCCTGTTTGGGGATAACTGTGAACAATAGCCTTGCTGATCTGGCTGTTGAAGTGCCTGATTCTTATAGTTTGTTTTTCCTTTGTGCTTCCTTTCCTGTAGACTCTGAGAGGACTCCTTGTGCAGCTGTGGACGCACTCTGACAAACGTGATAAAAAGTGTCAACCACCAGCTCCTTTTCTTGAGTTTCTTCCTCTCGTTAGCTTGTGTCTCACATTTGCACAGTCTGACATTTTTATGCAGTGGGGCTGCTGTAAGGCAGGGCTGGAAACTCCTCTCCTTCAGCCCTCACAGAGCCTGTTGGGGACAGAGACTGATCACATGGATAGCATTTAGCAATTCTCAGACAGGACCCTGTAAGGCAACTGCCACTGCTGTGCTTTCAAGCCCTGAGTCACCCATTTCCTCTTCCAGTGGTGGGGCAGGTGATGCACAGGACTGGCACAGTTCTCCCAGACCCCCTGTCACAATTTTCCTTTTATCTTATGATTACCATATAGGACATAATCATCAGCAGACCAAGTGGGTAAGCGCACAAGTGAAGGGTATTCCCCCTTCACATTTTAATGTTCCACTACAATTCATGCTAAATAAAATCAAAGCTTCAAGTTTGGAAAGAAGACTAAATGCTGCCGTCTTGCTCCTGGGTTACCAAAGCAATCAAGGGTTCATCAGTCACCAAAACCAAGAGCCTCAAAACACTGGCTTTAACCCCATCTTTTTGAGTGCTGTATAAATAGGAAATTGTTGGTATTCTTTGCAAGAAACTAGCTGCAGAGGAACACAGGCCCTCGGCCCTGTAATGTGGAC
The DNA here is from genome assembly GCA_013396735.1 of Grallaria varia. Taxonomy (NCBI): domain Eukaryota; kingdom Metazoa; phylum Chordata; class Aves; order Passeriformes; family Formicariidae; genus Grallaria; species Grallaria varia. The sequence goes on along the minus strand of VWZG01004119.1, from coordinate 49,877 downwards.
GTCTGGGGCTCACTCGGGTCCATAAACCTTGTTGCTCTTCTCATCTACAGCTCTGCTTGCTCCCTTTGCTAGGGGGTCTTGGCCACATCTCAGAGGAGATGATTCTCACATACTCCTGGATGCGACTGTCTATTTAAGACCCCACTCCAGCTCTTGGCTCATATCACAGAATAGCCCCCAATCAAAACATACATTCCGCATTTTTTGCTGGAAGATCCTTCTACTCCAAACAGCATGTGAGTGAATCAAGCTGGTCGGGGCAGGTCTCTGGGATCCCACTGCCAGCAAATAAAGGACAAACTGATCACTGCTGTACCAGACTTCTCCTCCAAATGAAAAACCTCAGAGAAGAGGTTAGGAATTGAACTTACCTCTTCTCTGAAGTATTCAGTGAACAAAGCCTAAATACAGACTTTGTGGCTCAAGGAAGTCAGCAGAACTCTCAGGTGCACCCTGTCAGCATCACAAATCCCCCAAGTTCCACTCCTCTCATCCTCTGGCTTGTACATTTGGTTGCTATCAGAGAACACTATCTTTTTATCAAGACGAATTTTACAATATTCGTTATCATTATATAGTAAGTAATCAGATCTGTTATTCTTATTGCTGTTTCCATGTTGCCAGATATGGGACTCCCACCCCCTCCCTGGGGAGACACAGTTCACTTCTAGGAAGTATTTTCCTGATGCTCAGTCTAAATTTTCTTCTTTGCTAACGTAATCCTCATCGCCTCACAGATGTTTTGAGACAGCAATGCCTCCTCCATCTATGTCATCTTTTGGCTAAACTGGTTAGCATTATGCTCAATCTATCTCCCCTGTCTGTCAACACCTCCAACTATCCCCAGTTCAGATCACAGTATTTGGTGAACTGTTCAAGAGAGATTCTCACTCCCCTACATAAGAGGAAAATCACACTGCCCTTTCCCGCAACCATAACACAACACAGCTCCCCTGCCTGACTTGCTCCCCACTGCTGTCCTTTTGGGGCTGCACTCCAAAAATCAGTAAAAGTTATTAGAAAATTAATTCTATCTCTTATCTTTCTGTTTCCATACGGGTAGGACCACGCTTGCTACGAACTGCTGTTTACAAGCGTAAACAAATTATCACAGTCCTTTTTCAGCCAGTCCATGCTGGAATCAGTGAGGTCAGGGCATGAAGTTTTGTGAAAGCCACAGGGAACAGTTGTTACCTGTTTTGCCCCTCCCTCAAATTGCCCACAATTTCATCTCTTTTGTAAGCAGGAGGGCGGGAGCTGATCTCATCCATCACAGATGGCAGAAGGAAGACCAGCCCATGCACTAGGGAAGGGGGAAGCAAGACTTCATTGGCAATGACCAGCTGGCTACAAGAGAAAGCTCCCCCATCAAACCAGATTAACAGGCCCTATTTTCACTTGTTCTCCGTATGACACACCAGCCCAGTCAGTCAGTTGTAGGTCTGATTGCATGGAGGTCTAGAGGGAAATATTTCACACACGTTCTCCACATTCTGGTTTGAGAAAAATCACAAAGATAATTGCTTAGTTCAAGAAGTCACTGGTTGACATCATTCTTCATGCTCCTTGTGCCAGGTGCAGTGTTTCTCACTTAATTCACATCAACTGGCTCCAGCTTTGGGCTTCTCCTTCCCACTCTCCCAAAGATCCCATGACAGCGGGTGGATCACAATAAAAAAGAGAGCACCTAAGAAATCTCTGCATAGTTTCACTCCCCACCTCCAGAGAAGAAACGTTTTCTTAAGTAGCAGGAAAATGTGCTATGCTGGCCACAGCCACAGTGAACAAGGAATGCCTTGCAGTCAAGCAGTTCTCCACTGCAGGACTTCAAAGGGGCTCCAACAAGTGCTGGTGGTCATGTAGGGCAGCTGTGGAGTGCAGAAAGCTGCAGAGATGGAAAAGCCACAAAGGAGAAGTAGCATGGGAGAGTTCCTGCAAAACTCTGTCTTTTTTGCATGCTCTGTGGCAGCACTAAAAGCATCATTGTTTGTTTATCTCTTCTGGAAGTGAATTAAGCAAAACTGAAGGATGGTATGCAAAGTTCAGTGTCCTTGCAGGGAGCTTGTGCAGAAGAGTCACTGCTCTCGCACTCTTTGCCCTCAGCACTCTCTGCTACATGTGGTAGAGAGATTGCAGCAGCAAGAAGAAGAAAAAAGAGAAAGAACCATCCCTTTTGACACCCGGTGGTGAGAAAGCCATTTCCAGGCACAGTGATGGTCATGAGAAGGGGTATTAATTCCTCTCCTTTACAGATCTGGAAAGGACTTGTGAATGTTTCCTGCATTCTGCCATTAACAGTTCTGCAGGGTGATATCATCGGGGCTTTTTCCAAACTCAGGGCGTCTCAGACATTACAACACCAGGTTTTGGCTGCCTATACATACCACCAGCTACGCCCACTCCAGCCCCCTCCCTGCGACAGCCCCAGAGGGACCAGTGAACTCCTGCTGCCAGACTCACTAAACCTCTGAGCAGCATCTCAGCAGTCACAAGTGCCCAAGACCACCTCCTCAATGTCTCTTGAAAGCGGCTCAGCTAAAAATAGATTCTAATTGCTCTGAAAAGTCTAACATTCTGAGTCCCATTGTTTTGAAGGTCAAGGAGGTAAGTGGCTCATGATGCCAGGCATCAGGATGTGGACAGGTGGGTTTGGAAGTGGAAGGAGGAATGAGGAGTGTGAGTGCCTCTGAAGAGTATCTCCAAATAGGCCATGGTCAATGCAAATATCCATTTCTCTTGTGCTATAGAGCAAGTACCGGGGAAATTAACCAGCTCCCACCAGAAAACCTGCTCTTGGTGAAGGCACTTTCAAGCTGGAAGAAAGAGTTGAGAACTCCCTAGTCCCCAGCATATTCATCTCTGTTGCACAGATCTTGCTGGCTGCAGAAGGGGAGAGTTGCAGCTCTCCTTTATGTATGGCGGGGCTCATATCCAAACTAGCTCTGCATCAGCATAAAGAGGAAATGTCTCCACTGACATTAATGAAATTAGTCCAGAGTGTCAAGTTAGGCCAAGTGAGAGCAGAATCTGGGTATTCTGGAGATTTGCAGCCACAGAGCAGCCTATCAGCACAACAGACAAAAACAGTGTGTCAGTGAAGAGGTTTTAGTTTCAATTTGTCCAAGAATCACAAAAAAACAGCAGTCATTTAAGAAATATCTGACCTGGGTTCTTCAAAATAGTGGGAGTTTCGTTTAGCGCTTACCCCAAGCAGTGTGTTAGCAATGCACTCAGGGCGCCTTCTGTAGAGAGCAAAAGTGCCAAAGGCAGAGGAAAAATAAACAAACCAAATGCCTGGGCTGTTCCACTGGCCAGCACAGATGTCCGATTTACTGTTACTAATGCCAGTGATTTGACCTGCTCCCCTGCCTGCAATCACATCTAGGAAGGTGTGAGAAGCCCCAGAGATGCAGACAGCATGTGCTTGAAGTGTGAGATGGTCCCCCAGTGGGTTTGCATGACGGCCTGGCAGCTCTGCTCTACAGATGTACTCTGTCAGTATAAAACCTCCGAGGACTGTCAGCGTGCTCCCAGAAGTCTCTTTCACTCCTCTTTATGCTTAAGGATCACAGAATTGCAAGGCTTTCTTCTGTTTACTGTAAGGACATGTTGCCTGGATCCTTTTTGGATGGAAACTCTCTGCTACTCTGCTCTCTAGCAACCTTGGTCAAGGTTCCCCAGAGCTTTTTCCAGCCCACCGGACAGTTTAGTTGCTCCAAAACAAGACCGCTTTGGTTCAAATCCAGTATTTGATCTAATGGCTCAGCTACATTCTTGCTAGGATATTAGCCTCAGTATCACCACTCTGCCTATTTAGCAAGCAGTCCACGGATGAGAAAGACAATTGCATGCCAACAGTTACTGGGTTCACCAAAGCAAACTAACTACAAAGGTCCAGAGCTGGCAGCCTTTCATCAAGAAGAGATCTGCTTCTAAGGTTCTGCTCTTCCAATGCTCTGGCAGCTTTCTGCCACTTTTGTTTCCCCTCTCTCTCTTCAGAGATTTATTTTAGTACTGACAGGGACACTGCAAGGACCTTTCTTTCCTCTCTCCATTCTAAGGCACTTCCTTTTTAATCTCTCCCACCCTCTGTGTAGATGAGAGGGCTCATTTCCCTGCAGTGATTAATTTCTTTTGGCTCTTACAACTCAAAAAAGATTTTCTGTGATTGCTGGTTTTGTCCCTCTCTGATTCAGCATGCACCTTGCATCACATAAAATAGCTCCAAGCACTTCCCCTTAGGAATATGCATAAAAATCCATCCTGAGTCCCCACAGTAGACACTCAGAGAAGGACGTGGTGGGTAGGGGTAAAGGAAAGTATGTGATGCCAGTGTACAGCACTGGCAAAAGCATTACTTCCCTGCGTAAAAGGGATGTTGACCACTGGGTAATGCAAGAGGAAGAGGGACTCCAATGGCTGAGACCTGCACTATTGGCCCCATAGTAAGCTCAGCCTGTTTAGCCTCTCCAACAGAAGAAAGTGCCTTTATTCCACTGTAATTCCAGGGAGCAAACATGGGGCGCTCAAAAAGTCTTTTATCTCCTGAAGAAAGGAAGAACGGGAACCACAGCCGGATACCATAACTAGGCAACCTCTGATTAGAAATAAAACACTGCTTTGTAGAGTGTGGCTGATCAGCCCATGTACATGGGAGATTCCCTGTCTCCATTTGATTCTGCACTGAGGTTGGTTAACCTCCCAAAAGCACTACTGGGAAGCACATATTATTGGGTGTGGGACAGGGATAACTACTTGAAATGAAGGGGCCAGTCTTATACAAGAGGTGAGACTGGATGATTGCCTGTCAAATCTGTGGAGCCTGTGAATTGCCAGAGCTCTCGTTTTGCCTGTGGCATTTCTGTAAATCTGCCACTGGTGCTGGTTCAATGCTGGCACGTGTCCTGGAAGAACACCTTCTCCGAGCTGTTCTCTGTTCCAGGTCTGCCAGAGATTGAATTTGCTCCCATGCCGCTGGCAAGAAAATTTCAGCTTTCCTTGTATAACCTTGCAGAAGCAGGGAGCATGGTGACCAGAGGGGACTGGCTGCACCCTCAAGCCACAGACAAGAGGTCGTGTGCTCCTGATCCAACTGGAGAGGAGGGTCGCTGGTCAAGGTGACCCCAGAGTCACAGAGAACACGGACAACCCAGCAGATCAGCTCAGATGAGATGCACTGAAGTGTAGTACAGATGAAGGAGGAACTCCCATGGTATGCAAATAATCACAAGGATCCACCTGCAGCAGTTGTACAGCAGGAAACCACCTCACAACACTGAGCTACAACCCTTCCAGACTAATGTGGAAAGGTGCTCTGTAAGGCAAAAACTATGATTTCTGCTTGGGTATGAGGTTGTTTATGCCAAAAAAAGAAAAAGAAAAAAAAAGAAAACAAACACAACGCTGTGGGCCCATGAAATTTATGCACAGGCACTACTCAAGGGAAACTTCAACTGCTACTTAGCACCCCCTCAGTCTTTGTTGCCCTGTAGATCTGATGCAAGGCGACAGCATATATAGACCAGACAGTGAGGATTTTCCAAGGAAAGAAACCATGACACCTTAGAAGCTTGCTAAGAACTGATAAGTTGCATCCAAATCCTTGCAAAGTCCCTAGGGATGGAGGCACTGCTTTCCAGCTTCACGCCAAGTTAAACAGGAGCTTAGGATGCAGCCAATCAAGTGAGTCTCACACTCAGTGGATGAAGCTATAGAGGTGTATCAAAATCTTCACACATAAGCATAGATTGTCTAGTTTTCTTTCCAGAAATAACAAGCACAAGCTGGTCTAGATAAGAATTTTGGTACAGAAGAAAACAGCTGGTAAGCCAATTTCCACACTGATGTCCTTTGCCTTTGTATGCCTCTCCCACACTGCATTAATCTTGGCTTCCACTTTACACCTCTCCTATCCCCTGTTCTGGCTAGTCCTGATGGATGTGTGTGCTGGCTGTGACACCCACATATACAACCTGTGTACACGAGTCACAGTTGCCAGAACAGGGTCCAAAACAGCTGCACTCTCCATGCCTGTCCCATGGCATGGCACTGTACTGGGCCTAATTCTTCTGTCCACCTGTAGAGCCTCACAAAACCCTTTGTGAATGGGTCACAGGCAGCTGCCTGGCAGTGGCGCTTTGCTGTCTTTCCAGCTCAACTGCACATTGTAACCTCGATGAGAAATAAACTGCTTATTAGGCAGTTACCCTGGGTTTGCCTAGTTTTGTTGGTGGTGGGTGTTGATCCTCACCGAGATGATTCATGACTTGACACTATTTTCTGTGCTCCCCTTCGGTCTCCAGCCAGCACACCCAATACCCTTGGCTCCCAGCCAGGGTGCAGGGCGAGTGTCTCTCACTTGTTTATAGCAGGGCTGGGGGATGTTTAAACGAGGGTGATGATGGGAATCTTGGGAATTTCACAGCACACATAACTGCAGCTATAATCCTTCCTGCAGCTGAAAAACTCCACCCAGGCCAGAGTATAGAAATTTCTTTATCTAAAGACAAATCCATTGTCCAGCTACTTCTGGAAATGAAGGCACTCTCAGGGATTGTACTAGTTCCAAAGCAAATTTAAAAACCATAATCACTCGTGGTCTCATCCTTAAAGGGCAGGAGTCCAAATCAAAAACTATGTGTGCAGCTGCATGCTTAGTAGACACATGCAGCTACCATGACTGCCTGCACAAAGAAACACTTTAACAGGAGAGAGTCTGGCCTTACCTCTGTGGCAAAAGCAAGTCCAGGCTGAACCGCAACTTCATTGGTGATGGTGCCATAGTACAACCCTGGCTTTAAAATAAAAAATACTTCTGTCATTCATTTAGTAAGGAAGCCCTACAGATTATTATTAAACCTGAAAGAATTTGTTTAGATCCATGCTGTGTTTCACTATGAACGTTTATTTTATTTCAGCACTTCATTCAGCTTGGGCAACGATACCGACCTAATTAGTTTCACATTTGTCCATACTTTAAAGCTCTTGTCCTTCATAGGATTTCATGACTGCAATACCAAGTTTGTAAGCATGACAAACAAAGGCATATTTGGGTTTTTTTGAGAAAGTCTTCTGTTGATCAAGTGATTTTGATAACTTATTTTTTATCATCAAGTGATTCCAATAAGTTTGTTGCTAGCTAAAGACTACACTAGAGGGTCAAAGCTGATCTGATCATGTTTCCTTAACAAACAAACGACAAAACCAAACAAAGAAACCAAAAAAAGAAACCAACTTGCTCCCCTTCTCCCCCCATGTCTAGCTTAGGAGACTGAAAAACTTGCAAGCAGAAAAACTTCTGCAATCAGAGGAAGAGGAATCAATTCTGACATGACACATGATTATTTTTTTATGCCTTACTGCTCTAAGGTCAGTGGTATACTTAATGCTTTGAAAGGCACCAAGACCCAGCTACACCACACCCATCTACATTTGCAGTTCAAGTCAACAAACACATTCAGGGGCTCTACACGACTGTCTGTTAATTATCCTTTTCAGAAAAGCATTTGGACTCCTTACAAGAGAGTCTCAAACACAGGAGTTTGAGGAACCCCTAGACAAACAATGCACCTGAGTTTCTGAAGCTCCTTTTTCCATGGGCAGTTGTGTCTGAGAGTGCAGCTAGGCACTGGATGAGTGCTGAATTGCTTGTTTTCTGGGGATGCAGCATCAGACATAGGAGGTCCAGATCCATCACTGGCAATGAGTGTGTCACACAGGACTGCTTAAGAAAAGAAAGAACCTGAAAGGCAGACAGCGATGGGCAGCAGTACGCTCTAACTCCTGCATGTGTTTCCCCCACTGTCATCACTAGCACCACCAGGAGCAGTGGCACAGCAGCTTGGGTGCTGAACACTGTCACTTTACAGGGTCTCAATTCACCTTACCAGGGACATGTCATAGTTGGGGAACTCCTGGAACAGAGTTGGATTCCACCTATCACATGGCACCTTCAAAGAGCAAGCACAGACCAAGTAATTCTGCAGAACAATTCTCAGCTGCATGCTCTTCCCTGGTCCCACCACAATAACTCTGCATAAAAGCCAATGTCACACTTTCCCTGCCTTCCCACAATTACTCTGTACCAACTTTATTTTCTTGTCTCTGCTTCCTTCCCACATTCTGCCCCAGCTTCCATGTCTCATCTTCAGTAATTTCTACTGATGGACAGTCCTGTTACTCATCAACACCAACCTTTTGAAGAGTAAAAGCTCCAAGCAACAAGAGATCCTATGTTGCATCTATGCAAAATGTAGAGACCCAGAAGTTGCACACATAAGCCAATCCATTCACTGGCAACAGCCACCTGTCTGCCTACCAACAGGCTCAGGGTTGCCACTGCTATTGCTTCACTGTATTGACCTGTGCCACAGCTCTGGACAGATCACTTGACTCAAGAGATTACCCACAACAGCAGTACAGCAAGTCTTACCAACTGACGGCGCAGTGTCAGGGTGATGGGCTGCACGGGGAGATAAGTCCAGGTAAATATGTAAGAGCTGAGACTAGAGATAACTTGGAAACAAAGTCTAACCTGAACATCACAGTGATGAGAATCTGCTGAGGATCTAGAAAAAAGATCCTTCTGACTTGCCTAAAACCCCTAAATCATCCTCCTCTGTTGAAGCTTAAAATAAAGAAGAACATGAAAGTGGGTTCCTTATAGCATAAAGCAAGAGCCAAAATTTCCCCCAGAAAAAGTGCAGTATTTTCCACACTGGTGGCTGTCTCACCATGGAAAGGCATCTGAGACACTTCATTAGTCACTGCCTGCAGTTTGCCTCCTCAAACACATCCCCAAAGCAGTAGAGACCAAAAATAAAACGAGAAAAGAGGAATCTCTCTATCTCCTTGAAAATGTGGAATTAACTGGAGCAGCAGTTTAGATGCCAGGCAAAGCACTTTTTACAGGCCAAACCCTGACCTCTTCTCCAGTGCTACTTTCATCTGCAAATATCTCCTCTAGAACAGGGGCCAGGTCCAGAAAACCACCACTAAAAAAGCCCAGAAGTAATTCTCTTCAAACAGGTCTCTTTGCTAGTAAGTCCAAATACTGAAAATAATTTATTTAAAGCTGCCACTTCCTACTGGAGCTTCTTTCGTGAGTCTGGAGATGTGCTGGTGAGGCCCACATGCTGAAAGCTAGGCTGGATGTGAGTACTCAAAGTCCTGCCAACTGTGACCCGAAAGGGGGATGCAACTCTTCACTGGCAGGGTCAGCAGAGACCACTGGGAGGAGCCAGAAGAATGGAGAAAGCAGGGGGGATGGAAGAAGGTACTGCCGTACCTAAACAATTTCTTTGCAACTCTGACTTCCATTTAATTAAAATGTTAAGAACCAGTAAGGTACAGGACAGACACTCCACTTTCAAATCTCTCTGAGACCCTGGGCTGCACATACAGCATCAATTCAGACCTGAGATTGACAAAAATGCCAAGTGAAGTATGGAAAATGGCTCAGTATCTTTTCCGGACTCTGACAAAGGGCAAAATCACTATGTCAAAGTTTTCTCAGCTTCCTGACATTCTGTGGTTCTTATCTGTCACGCACTCACTTCAAAATCAAAGAATAAAACTGGACCTGTCCTTCCAGCTCTAGCAGACTGCATGTGAGTATCACAGAATTGTTTAGGTTGGAAAAGACCTTTAAGATCAAGTCCAGCCATTGCCCTAGCACTGCCAAGTCCACCACTAAACCATGTCCCTAAGTGCCACATCTCCATGTCTTATAAATACCTCCAGGGATGGTGACTCAACCACTTCTCTGGGCAGCCTGTTCCTGTCACCTGTTATCTGGGAAAGGAGACCAATCCCCACCTGTCTAGAACCTCCTTTCAGGTAGTTGTAGAGAGCAATAAGGTCTCTCCTGAGCCTTCTTTTCCCCAGACTAAACAACCCCAGCTCCCTCAGCTGCTATTCATAAGCCTTGTGCTCCAGACCCTTCACCAGCTCTGTTGCCCTTCTCTCGACACACTCCAGCACCTCAGTGTCTTTCCTGCCATGAGAGGCCCAAAACTGAACACAGTACTCACAGTCTAGCCTCATCACTGCCCTAGTCCTGCTGGCCACACTATTTCTGACACAAGCCTGGCTGCCACTGGCGCTCTTGGCCACCTGGGCACACCCTGGCTCATGTTCAGCAGCTTCCAACCAGCACCACCAGGTCCTTTTCTGCTGTGCAGCCCTCCAGACACTGCCCCCAGCCTGTACCCCTGTGTGGCCAAAGTGCAGGACCCCACACTTTGTTGAACCTCATACAATTGGCCTCAGTGTATCAATCCAACCCGTCCAGACACCCCTGCAGAGCCTTCCTAGCTTTCAGCAGATCAACATCCCACCCAGCTTGGTGTATCTGTGAAATGACTGAGGGAAAAGCTCCCCAGAGCCAGCCAGGCCTATCAGAGCAGGCAGATGACTTGGTGAGGGGAAGGCAAGGCTCGTTCACCTGCCCTGACAGTCAGCCCATGCTCAGCTCTTGCTTGGACATCCCTCCCTGTGACTGACGGAAGGCGAATTCCTCTGGAGCCAAGCCAGGCTGCAGAGCACGCGCAGGGAGCGGAGGCAGCTGCTTTCCCGGTGTTCCCGGTTAGGGCAGTGCGGCGCGGGTGACGACTGCCCCTTTCCCCCGGCCCCGGCCATGCCCGGCAGCTCCAGCTGCACTGCAGGGCCGCTCCCCCAGCCCCGGGCCCCGCCGGCAGTCCCGGTGCTCGCGGGCCGCTCGGGATGGAGCGGGGAGCGCGCGAGGCCGGGCCCACCGCACGCGCACTTTGTTGGCCCCCGCCGCCACCGCCGCCGCCACTGCCACCGCCGCCGCCACCGCGTCCCGAGCCAGCGCTGCAGCGGGATGAAACGGGACAGCAGGCGCCACGAGTGTACTCGCGTTCCGGACCGGGCACAGGTGGGAGCTGCCAACGCCACGGCCTCCAGCCCAGCCTCTCTGCCTTCTCCCACTTCGCCCTGAGCCGGGAGCGCTCCACAGACAGGCGAATTCCATCTGCCTGGATTCCCCTTGCAGAAGAGCAGCTCCCCCAGCTCTGCCAGAGCAAAGGTCCTGCTTTTGGTCACACGGCCGCTGCAGGCTTTTGTCACCGAATCTTCATTGCACACACTCATCGAGCCCCCAGACACTGTGAGTTGCTAAACCACAAGGCCCGGAGCTCACTTGAAGAGTGAATATCGTGCCACCAGACCAAGTGCGTTCATTTTGATATGACAGCCTTCACCAGCACAAAGACTCAACCTCTGCTGAGGCACCTACAATGCCCAGTGCTCTGTAGTCTCAAAACAGGGTCCAAGGAGCTTCGAGAAAGGAAACAAGGCAACTAACATTGCAAAGAGCGCAAGGGAAATGGTGATGAATCATTTTTCTGGTGAGCTACCACTCATTAATTGATCATCTCCAACATTCTGTGGTGGTGGGACCCCATACAGATGCACAGCACTCCCCACAGCTGGCAAGCCAGGGTTCCTGCAGGACAGCATGCTGTGAGACACATTATCAGCCTCAACACAAAAAGATTTGCCTTTTTCCTCACCACGTTTCTCCCACAGGGCAGTTTGTAATTCCAAGATGCAGTTAACAGCAGCCAGTTATCTGGAAGTTACTAGTTGCGGTTTCAGGCTATGATAGATGGCACTCACTGGTAATCCTTCCCTCCCTCTCTCCATTAATACTCCTCCTCCCTCCAGTTACCAGAAAATACAGCAGTGTTTCCTTCTGCCTGCCCCTCTCTCCTCCCTCCAGGCTACTCCTTTGGAGAATTGGATCCACAGCTGGATTGTAAAATAATCCAGCTGTTCCTATGACAACGTGCTGGCAGCGGGCAGAGATGACGCCAGCATGCAGTGTTGGCCCATTCACTACCAACACCCAACTCTGTTTTGGTTTGGGAAGCATTTGTTTTTCTATGCGGGCAGCTCTGCTGAGTACATTTCTGAGGGCCGGAGGGGCAGGAGGAGCCACAATCCCAGAGACGCCAAGAAAGTTGCTGGCTCTGTGATTTACCCTTGTTTTGGTTTGGTTTTTCTTTTGCCCCAGCTTCATCTGATGTAAGGCTAAAAACCCCTCCAGCAATCTTGCAGCTGCACCTAATCTCTGCAAGACTTGATCCAGAGCCTGATTTGAAAGGCACAGTGCAAGACTTTGCGTGTCAGGCTTCCACGAGAGAAAAAAAAAAAGCCTTAGGTAGAATCAATAGGGGCCACACAGCCTTTATTTTAAGATCTTGCCTGTCAGCAGAAAGTTTGCAGGGTAGAGGGAAGCAAAGGAAAAGCTTGTTCCTTGTGAAGCATTAGCCAAACACTTGGCTGGACTCACCCAGCCTCTCCAGCTTTGACAGAAGCTAGTTCATGTATTGAGGGATTTGGGCAGAGCCCATTAGCAAGAGCAGAAGGACCTTGCCGCCAGGCTCAGCAAACAGAGGAGGCTCCTCAGGTACTACAGTTATTAAATCTCCTCAGGAAAGCACCCTCCTTCAGGGTCACTCAGGTAATTCTACACACACAGCTCTGTGAATCCAATGACAGGGCTCCCACAGGGAAGGGCAGGAATATGCTTGACAGTCCTCAGAAGAGGAAGACAGTTTTCGTGGGACTAATGCCCTCACTCTAAAGGAAACTCAGTACAGCAAAATGCCCCCACTTCCAGCATCAACAAAACAAGAGGCACCATTTGTTACTGCATGTACATTTCACTATGTCTCCATTTTTATTCTGAACATCTTGAGAACAGACCATAGTTTGTAAGACAGGCAGAACTCTCTAGCTGCATAACTACTAAAATTTTCCTTTCAAACTCAGGTAATTAACAACCATTACAAGCACAACAGTGGCCGTTTCTATTGCACAGCTGCAATGACTGGAAGGGATGTCTGACTGCAATGACCAGAGCTCCCACTGCTCTGCCACCAACATGCTGAATGTCAGCACACAGGGGTGAAGAAAGGTGGCCCTCAGCAAGAAAATAAAATAATGAAATTGGTATTATGTTGTTTTTGAAGAGAGACCTCCATGGGCCTCTCTTGTGACAGGACACAAATGGCCAATTAAAGCAAGTGTAATGAAGGGATTGTATCTCAAACTACACAAGGTTAGTTCTCTGATCTGGCATGGTGAGGAGATGGACATAGCAGTCAGGTACATGGGAAGTCAAGACATCAGATTAGCTTAAAGCTATAGATGCTTCTTTGATGAGAGCAAGAAAAGAAGAACATCTAGACAAATAACTATTTCTGGAAATGCCTCAGAAATTGCAGATGCAACAACGCACCTTGGTACCCATTGCACAGTCATCAGTTGTGTTTGGACAGACTTTTACAGGCTCAGGAAGCTATTCTTCCAATGCCGCACCTGGCATGGCGGTAACACTGATGCTTCAGGATGCCTCACTTTCTTGGCTGTCCACAGCCATTTCCAAATTGCCCTCAGCATCTGTCCCCTGCCCACTCTTCAACCATGTAAAAGTTCTGGCCATCAGAGATAGCAACAGGTCAGTGCTCAGTTCAGAAGTCTTCTAACTTGCCTCCCCTTCTCCACTGTGCAAGGAGAAAAGACAAACTAACTTTTAAGAACTCGTTGCACTGCTGCTGCTCTACTGTACACTTTACCCAAACTCTTATCCAAGTCTTAATCCCAGTTTCCCTTTTCACCACACAGGGATTTCTGTCCTGGTTCAAAAGATCATAAATAAATATCACGACCCATATGTTGCCAGGGCTTTTCCCCTACTATTCATTTTGCAAGGACATAATTTAATAGCAGGGCAGAAAGTTTTGAGGTACCTTCCACCTCAGGTGTATTTTCCTACAATTTTACTTCCTTTAGAAATGGCTCACAACTTAGATACACAATGCAATGTTTGAATCCAAGAAGCTCTACAGCCTCTTCTGAGCCCTTAAGCCTCAGTGCCACCTAAACATCCAGCATGGTGATTATGGCAAGACACTCCTTCTGGGATCTAGTCTCTCACTGGTCAGTAGTGGGCTCTCTCACTGGCCTAAGATAGGCTTAACGCATGAACTCCCTAAGTCCTTCCTTCAGAACACAGGTCAAAGAGTCAAAGAACAGTAAAATAAACAAAAGCAAGGTTCTTCCCCTGGCTGGCATAGCCTGTGAGGGTCCAAGTTCCTTTGTGCTGCGCTTTAGTCTTCAGCACTTAGATCCCAGCCCAACAGTCTCCTCCAGATCCTACTCTACAGTCTCTCAGACTTTTTACTATTTCCTAGAGCAAAATCTGATAAGAGGTTGCCAGGCCCCTGGTCTGTATGGTGTTTACAGGAACAGACCACTCTATCCAAAGCTCATTAGATAAACTAGACTCAATATCAGCACATGTACATATTTGAGAGGATTAAGAACAAGATTTCATCAAAAGGTATTTAAATTATCAGACTGCACAGCAGATACACAGCAAGGCAAAGGACTCTGAGAGCAAGTCTGGCCATGTATCAACAACCTGTCCGTACCATGAAAAGTCTACCTCCCTACTTGGTCCTGCCCCAGGAAGCACCCTTGTGAGGCTCAGCAATCCTGGGAAAGCAGACTGGTGAGAGGAAAGAGTAGTGAGAGTAGTGTCAGTGCAGATGGGAGAGGGGATCAGGGGACTAGAGGGTCTAAGTGGGGCAGCTGGCAAAGCAGGCTGCTGCACTGGGAATGAAGCATCAGCTCTTTGGTTCTGATTGAGCCACCAGTTGACTTTAGTGAAGGCCTCACTGCCACCTACCCTAATAACCTTAGAGCCAAATTAGTGATCCAGCCACATATTCACCTCATGAATAATGAGCTGAGTTGGAAACTGTCTGGATCACCATGCGCAAAGCCAGTTGGCAGTATAAAGTCCAAGTGACAACCAGTGGACTTGAGTGGCATTCTCTTAAGGGTCAATACTGGGGCCAGTACTCTGTGTGATGTCTTTATTAACATCCTGAATGATATGACAAAGCTTATGGAAAGCAAATTGATGCACAACACCAAATCATGGGTAGTGTCTGAAATGCTTAGGCAGCAGTGCTATCCAAACAGGCTGGATGAATGGCTGATAGGAACTTCATGAAGTGCAAAAATAATCCAATGCAAAGTCCCCCATCCGGGAGAGAATAACTCCACACAACAGTACTTGGTACCACCTGGATGAGGAGCCACTTTGCTGAAAAAGTGTTTGGCATTTGTAAAATGTTGGGGAACACAGCGGGGAAATACTAACTCTTCAGAACATGTTCCCAGGATCCTGATTGTTTACTGTAAGGCAGTTCAAACACTGGATCAAGTTGTCCAGAAATGTAGAACCTTCATTCCCAGGGGCATTCAAAATCCAGCTGGACAACACAGTGAGCACCACACTCTTGGGGGACCTGTTTTGAGCCGGGGGCTGGAGTAATGACCTCTGATGTCAGAACATTCTAATTCAATATTCCTTAACTAAGACTAGTCGCTTCTGCTTTTCTCCCCCGGTGCTCAGCTTCCCAGAGACCAGCAGGGAGCAGTGAAAGGCGAGAAATGACGACTCACCCACCAAACCAGTAGCAAGGCTGCAGATACATGCCGGGACCGCCCAGGGCTGAAGTTCGGAGCGCCCAGCCCAGGCAGGCGGGGTAGGGCCCCGACCAGCCATCGGCCAAGAGAGGGCACTGCGGGATGCGCGCTCCGGGTACGGGGCGCCGAGCAGCCGACCGGGAGAGCGGGAGGCGACTATAGAGGGGACATGGGCAAGGGACCGAGAGGCTGGGGGCGTTTTCTACAGCCGGGGGCTCGGGCGGAGGGGGCTGCCTAGCCGGCTGCACCCACGAGTGCCATCCCACGAGCCAGATCCCCAGAACTCCGGAGATGGACACGATATTGCTGCTGTCAGCGTTGGAAGTTCCTTGTTGCTTCACGTGTCTGGTGCTACAGGGTTCGCATTGCCCAACTCTCCTCCTTCATCTCGAGATCTAAACACATGCTTAACAAAAATCAAAACTTAAATTCTCACATAACCACATGACTCCAGGCACTGGGATGATGAAAACCCGAGTAGCATAAAGGCTCTTCAACTGACACTGGACCTGGAGGGGGCTGCCAAAACTCAGGAGACACGGGCTGCCCCGTGCTGTGTTACTGGACGGCTTTGCTGCAGCTGAGGATTGTGCACATATCCATCATGGAACTGAGCACCAAGGCTGCAAAGACATTTGCACCACTGTTGTCAGTTCCAGTATAAACTATAGCATGTTGGTTTAAGGTACAGCATTTTATCCACAAATGACAAATATGGAAAATCAGACACAGATGGAAAGAAACTCCAGCTAATGGACGTCTTGGGACCCCAAAGATTTGGTTTTACAGGTGGCTGAGCCTAAAAGTGCTGCCTCAGGGGTCTGACTCTGGGATGGGTGACTGATGGAGTGGTTTCAGGCATTCTCATGCAAGTCTCTCCATTCTGCTCTCCTGGCCTGGGTTAACACACCTCTTCCACCAGAGACAGAAAAAGAATGGGAAAGTCACCCTTTGTCGCTAGGCATCAGGGAGCTCTGCGCAAACCCCTTTCCTCAGTCAGCTGGTTAACTAACAGCACTGGGGGTGGGCAAGGGACAGCACAGACTGTCACCCAGGAGAGCTAGGAACCCACTACAGACAGCAAAGATGGTATTTTAAACTGCTAGTTAGAGATGTCAGATCTTAGAGATGCTCATACATATACATAGAGACATTGCATACATCTGGAGTAGCACCTTGCCACAAACCCTGTTACCACTCAGCTGCTTTCACACACACCACCAGCGCATTACTCTGCTCTCCCTGACCCAACTGATCGTACACTCAATGCATCAACACAGGTTGGAAGGGGTCTCTGGACACCACTCAACCCATCCTTGCTCAAGGCAGTGCCAGTTAGAGACGGTGGCTCAGGCCAGTCAAGTTTTGATGACCTGCAAGGCTGGAGGTTCTACAGCCTCTCCAGGCAACCCACTCCAGTGTTTGATTATTTTCATGGTAAAACATAAGGATTTTATTGCATGCTCTGAAGAGTGAGCACTCCAAACTGAATTTAGGCAAATCACTTACCGCCTCCATGAGCTCTTCCATGGGAGTTTATACAGTTCTGTCAGCTACAGCATCTGCTTCTTCCATTGCTCTGGTATTAGCAATTCACTGGTCCTGCAGTAACTTTGGCCAGGGACTCAAAGCAGATGGAACTTAACCCTCCTGTATAAATACATTTGCTTGCCAGTGTAACTTTCTGAACCATTTAATTGAGAGGTCAGACAAGTAACTGTGTAGAAGCCAGGAAGAAAACAGAATCACATGGATAGTAACAGAAGATAGCAGGACCACACATGTACATTGATTTAAGCTATCCTGAAACTGTAATTCCAGCCTCAATATATGTTCCTATTCTTCACCTGCTTCATATGGCTCTGGGGGACAGTTAATTGAGTCAGTGAAAAGCCAAAGTTGTCACTTTCAGGGGACCAGTAGCCGAGCACCAGCACATCAAAAGAAAAGGTCTCCTCAAACACCAAGATAGATGGTGTGCAACAACTGTGACTATCTGGCACAAGAGGACTCAGCAATAATATAATATTGGCCTTTGCTAGAGACATCATTTTCCAAGGACCTGTCCAAATTTGGAAAATGAGCTCCCAGTGGGCCAAGGACCCTTCAGTACCTGCCTGTTCAGACTGCAAGCTATGCTGCTTTCATGTGTAATGCAAACACACTGCAACACAAAATCTGCTGGGGAGAGGAGAGGGGAACAAACCACATATTTGCGTATTAGTCACTTTTGAGGTTAACGGGAAAGTGCTCAGATGCGGCTTTGAATGGCTCATGGTAAGCTGCAAACTAGAACACAACACTTCAATCATTTGGGGCCAAAAGGAGCTCTAAGATCCTCAGGTGGAAATAATATAATAAATACTTTGTTCTCATAAATACAGATTATTATTTCAGTGCATAATGTATCTTAAAAGGAAATACAAACCTTTGGTTAAGAGTCAGAACTGGTCTTTACCACATTCTGTGCTTTATCACCTGCAGGGCACAACCTGTTATGCATTATCCAGTAATTAAGCTATATTTATGACAAGACTGGAGGCTGTGAAGTCATTCCCTGTGCTACTACACGTGCCTTAAATTAGCTATGATAATCATTCTCACATGCACACAACAGTTCAGGCCTTCACCCACAGCCAATGTCTGATGTTACAACAGCGAGTGACAAAGTGTCATGGAGTAGAAAAATATTGCAGACTTTGGTCATGAAGTGGTTTGGAAAAATGAGATTTTGCTGGGGTTTGACTGCATGGAGTTATACTCTATTTCATACATCCAGCAAATGGAATTCGCTGGCACTTTTATCACAAACACAGAAGTATCACCATTCCAGAACCATGTTATTTATAGTACTCTGTAAGGAATCAGCAAATAAGCTGCATTTATTTTTGGCATGAAAATACTTGCACAGTAAAATCCTTCTTAAATTATAGGTTCTAAAAATTATGAAAAAAATATTTAATTCTGAAGTGCTCAACTTTTCTTGGCAAAGATGGCTTATGTTTACACTATATGACAGGTTTATCAAGAAGCCACGTTAACACTGCTCTGGTGTAAGGAGCGAGAGTCTTGAGCTCCTGTAATGCCTTTCACAAAAAACCCCTAAGGAGACAACAAAAGGAGTTTCATTAGGAAGGCAATTAAAAGTTTGGGTCTTGACTAAATGTGTTGGGACTAAGACCCAATGAAACATTTGCCCTCAGTAGGGTCCCTTGGAACCTAGAGGTATTTGGAGTATGCACAAAACTATTCTTAATTGGGATCAGCCCTTCTGGGGTAGGTGGCTTGTGACTATCATTTAGTGGTTCTTAAAGCTGTGGAAACCACCCCATCAGCTTGCCATGCCCCTTAGCTGAGCTCACTGACAGAGCTCAGATCACAAAGATCTTGAAGATAAACAACCAGGTAGAGTAACATGTTTCCTTGTCTGTTACTTCACCGTGTTTATTTCCAACTACAGCTAGGTATCTACTACTCAGTGAAAAACATCAGTTCATGTTTCCCTTAAATCCCACCCCACATTTAGGGTGATTTGGAGATAGGTTACCAAACACTACAATCATCAGGATTCCTTTTGGAGCACTGAACATGTTACACAACCCTTCCAGTGAGGTAAATCCTTTAACCTGCCAGAGCTCGTTTATAACATGACACAGGCACCACCTACAATGCCAAGTGAAGCTGGGCCAGGAACTGTTCCATGGTGGAAGGGCCAGGCCATACACTCACCACATTCACACTACACAGTTCTTGGCCCACGGTCACCTCTGAACTACATGTGGTGTCATACAAGTATTATTTGAGGAGTGTTATTTCAAACACTCAGAACTGAATAAAAGAGCCCGGAGGGGCGATTTACAGCATGAAGCTAAAGGACCTCTATACGCCAGAGCGCAGAGGTGTGTCTGACACTGTGACACCTGCTAGGATATTGCTGCATGACCCAGTAGTGTGGAGAGGGCCCATTTTCACAGTCTTGCCCACTGCTCATCAGACACATGCTATTCTCTGAACTACACCCAAGTTGCATCTTGGAGACAGGCCAAGACTGTTTCAGGGACCAGAGCTGTTACTGTGTAGTAGAGCAGAGTGGAGAATCTGCAGTTGAATGCTCAAGCCTTTGATTTAGTAGCACAGGCATCGCCAAGGAACCCAAGCTTGTGGCCCCTGGAACTTGCCAACAAATAGTGGGAAGAAAAAAACAACCAAAGAGGGGAAGGATTGGGAGGATCTGAGACTCTGTGCACAGTTATAGCTTTGAAGAGCTGAGTTCTTTTAAAGTCTTGGAGTGAAATCCTTATCTGTGCCGAAAACTCATTCTTGGCTTTGCACTCAGTTCTTATGTAATGACAGCAAATTACTTTGGTTTATCTTCCCTGGTGTCCTCAAGGTTAGTGACACATCATCACTGGGTTACATTACTATTTTAATTCAATTGCCATACGACATGCCTAAATGGTGTAACAGAGCTTGTCCTTCTCTCTACCATGTGTTACTAGCAGCTGTCCTTTTCTCTACAATTAGAGTTCAAATGCTTCATAGCAGGAATTGCATCATTCTCACGCTGAAGCACCCACTATACTTCAGAGCACTGTCAAAATAACATTTTACTTAAAAACCCAAATAACCTCACAATATCTGAATCCCACGTACCTTTCATGCTTTAAGACTAATACTGCTATTTTATGGCCATTGCAATACCCTTATCTATTCAGGAACAATATTTAATTTGCAAACAAAACCAGATAAATACTATATTATGAGTTAGTTTCACTTCCCTTATTCCCTAGCATGAGAAGATTTAAGATGAGCTATTTAAAAAGCACTAAATCCTTACCAAGTGGAAGATGCGATGCAATCAGAATTAAAATTACTCCCTTAATGTTGCAGCTGGTTATCTTTAGCCAACAGACCAAGTCACAAAACATTTGTATAAAAACAGAGCTCAAATATAATCAGTGAAGTGGAACTGAAAATCTGTTGTTCTGCAGACTAGAGATGCTGGGGGAGGTGGGGGGGCACCGGGACGACACAGAACAAGAGTTCCTTAATTGGAAATAATAAAGATACATTGTCCACATGCTAGTTATGACCTTCTTTTGTTTTCCCATGATATCCTGTTGATATAATATCCAGGTCCCTTGTCGACATCCGCTGTTTCCAAATCAGAAGAATGAGTTGTTGGTTTCACTTTAACACCTCACTGGGTCACCAGCCTAGCTATGCCTGGAAAGCCTGCCGGAAGCAGCGCCAAAGAACAACCTTATCTGCAAAAGATCGGAACAGATAAGGCAGGTGGACATATGACATCACATCTTGTGGTAACTTAAACAAATTTCAAATACCATTACAATAAGGAAGCACAGAAAAGAGCAAAAGTTCAGCTAAATCCTTACAAATCCACACAAAAATAGTCATATTTGATGAGGTCAAGCAGAGCTTTTGCCCCTCTGTTACCAGCCCCGGTCTTCTAACACTACCTGGCAGCAACCACCCGAAGAAAGTATTAACAACAAGGTCAGGCGTAATGCTGCCTCCCCAAAGTATTCCCTAAGGCCTCAGAAATTTCAAAACCAGTACTTCCACAGCCAAAGAAGATATTTGTGTATATATTAGTCCTAGCTTTTCCTTCTGTTCATTTTCTGGACTTTCATTCCAAAAGAAACCCTTGTAGTATCCACAAAACCATACAACAAGATTTACTACAAGTATCCACAATGTGAAATGAGCAAACTTGTCAAGTTTGGTTTTATCCCACATTTCCCCAAGCTTTATTTGTTGCACATCATTCTTGCATTGAAAGAAACCTCACCTCAGTCTCTGTAAAACTGAAAAGTCCTAGTTACCTGTTTGTGACCCAGAAGCTTTCCCACACCTCATAACACTTACTTACTTTTCTACATCCTTCTGAAGATCAGAACTGTACACAGCATTCAAAGCACTGGCACACCATGGATTTATCCTGTGCCATAATGACACTCTGCTTTATTCCCTTGCTCTTACTCCATATCTCTTTACACTCAGTTTGCTCATTTACCAAGCCTTGAGCTGAGGTTTTCACAGAACTATTGTTATGCCAAGATCTTGTGACAAATCAGCTTCTAGGCTATTTCTGTATATTTGAAGTTAGGATTGTTTATCTCCCACTTAAAACACTTTACATTTATGTACATCAAATTGTATTACCCATTCATTTTGTATTGTGACCTTTTACTAACTTTCCTCTCATTTCACAGGCTCCAATTCAGATCATTGTGGAACTTTGCATATTGACTCCTTCTACTAAGAAACATTTTTGCTCTGTCTTACAGAGACCTGTCTTTAATGGAGTGTCAGCTACCTATGTGAAAACTTCTCCTCTTATTCCACAGTTTCTTCAGAAGCTTTTGCTGATAGATCTCCTTGAATGCTTTTTAGAAACTCAAGTAGACAACATCAGCTGAATCTCTCTTGTCCATATGTTTTGCTGACTCATCACAGGACTCCAATGTGTGAGGCCAGGACTTCTCATCAGACAAGCTCTGCCAGCTCTCCTAGTAGACTATTAACTCCCTGCACCCACTAGCTCACCTTTTTAAATGGTTCTCACTAACTTAACTGGTACAGATAACAGGCTCATTACTCAGCAGATCTCCAGAAGCTTTCAGGTTGCCTTTTTTTTTAATTGGCATATTAACTCCCTTCCCATTCTCTGTTATAAAAGTGCTTCTAAATTCAATGCTATACAAAACAATTAGTAAGCAGCTCAGCTATTTAAGTCTTGACTTCCCCTAGAACTCTTGGATGAATATCATGAAGCCGAAGAGTTCATCGCTTTTTATTTTAGGCATTTGTTTTGCAACCTTTTCTACAGGCCCTTCAGCTTCAAACATATGCTCTGATAAATCTTTCACAAAATCAAGTATAAGTACAGGAATCTGTTTAAGTACCTCTAAGTGAGCACAGGGCCAAATGCTAATTTAATTTTTTTTCCCAGAACTTTATTTCCTCTGAATAATCAATTTATTTTTGACTGTCCACTGGCTTTGACAACTTTTTTGACAGGCTTCCCGTTCTGTTTTCACCAAAAGCAGTAGAGTTAGATTTACTGGCAAAGTAACAACAAAAACAAATGGCATGAGAACGGGCAGAGCAAGTGTTCAAGGATAGAGGTGCTCGGTCACCTGGTACGCTGCGGTCAGGTTTCACAGCTCGTGCTGCAAGTGAAGTTAAAAAAAAAAAAAAAAAGGAAATTATTTTTTTTAAC
>VWZG01004119.1:0-13384 GCA_013396735.1 Grallaria varia | reverse complement strand
CCCCCCCGCCGGCGTCCTGCGACGGGGCACCGCTGCCCGGCCCGGGGAGTCCCGCAGCGGCAGAAGGCAGCGGCGTGCGGCGGGGTTAACGGAGGCCCCTTCGACCGGCAGCTCCCCGGGCGGCTTGAGGCTGCTGGGCACCCCTGCGCCGTACGGGCGCGGCGTGGTGGTAACCCGAGGAGGGACTTGGGCCCAGGGTTAGAAATGACGCCGCTGGGAAGGAAGGGTTATTTTTAACTGGGATCAGGGGTGCAGCCCGCTGCGCTGGGAGCCTGGGCGGCAGTGCCAACACCCCAGCTGCAGGAACAGCTCGTGGCTGGGAGGGACGGACAGATGGATGGTCTTGCCACAATGCTCTGAGAGGAGTAGGCATGAGCTCTGGCCCTGTGGCAGGCGCTGGCTGAGCACCCCGACTGCATGTGCCACAGGCCTGTCATCCAGGTTGCTGAGTGAGGGGCACGTGCGAAGTGCATGTCCTACAAACCTCAGAAATCTAGCGTTGAAATAAATAAAGTGAGACGTGAACCACAGATGTTGCAGTGTTTTCTAGTCCATTTCTTGAAGAGTGGCCTGGTCCCCTCCGAATCTCCTCCCCGCAGAGTCCTTTGAGAAGCCTGCCGTGCCAAGATCACCCAGCAGAGCCCCCAGTGCCAGCCGTGCTCCTGCTACCGGCAGCGGAGGTGCCCAGCAGAGGCCAGACACGCTAATTGCTAATCCAGAGAGCCCTGCTCCTGGCGCCCTGTCTCCTGCCGGGCTGCTGGCCTTTGGGTGTGCTTCGGGCTCCTTTCCCTCTGACATCAACATCCTCCCTTGCAGTGTGTGCCCGCCAGAGCCCTTCCTAGGTGCAACACCCGGGAAGGAGGGCGGCTGGCGGAGGGACCGACCCACCGACATTCCTGGCCTCTCCTAGCCAGGGCCCGCTGGCTGAGTGCCTTTGGCGAGGGGCTCCCCGGAAATCCTAAAAAGCTGCCTTGGCTTTGGGGCTGCGCAGGCGCTGCTGGCAGGCGGGAGGGGAGGGAACCCCGGGGCCGCCCCGGTCTGGCCGCGGCGTCGGGAGCCTGCGGGGTGGGAACTCCCAGGGACTGTTCCCGCCGCCGCCGCTGCTGCTGAGGACAGCAAACTGGAAACCAGCTGCTTGCCCAACCCTCGCCACCAGCCAGCCTGTTGTCACTGCTGTTTGCTTTACATCAGCTCTGTTTAGTTTGGCAGGCTGAGGGCAGCAGGTTCAATCCGGGCGATTTTACGAGGGCTGGTTCCTGTCCCACACCCCTGTGGTGAACACGGCGTACATTGAGGATCCCCTCGCCCTGCAGCTCCAGGGCAGGAAAGGGTGCGGCTGCAATTACTGTTTGCTTCTCAAGGGCAAGCCTGAAGTGCCGGTATTTGGGAAGGTAATCACCGGGCGGGCATGAGAAAAGGCTTTCTGCATGGTCACGGCAGCTCCCCGCATGCCGAGGGTACCCGATCACCTGCTCACGGAGGCCGACAGCTGTGTGGGAAAGTGTGGGTAGGTGGTCAAAGGCAGGCATCATGCCAGGGGTCTGGCAGCTGCAATGCAGAGCATGTCCGAAGTCCCCTGCCAGGGCAACTGAGGCCAGTGGGAGGGATGTCCCACCAGGACATGTACCCTCCCACAGCCCTTACCTCATGCAGTGCCTGCTACTGACACCCGCACATGGAGGATGCTCCATTTCCATCTAAGATGCATCCAGGCAGCTGGTGCCCATGGTAAGGGGAGTGGATTCTCCTCCAGGTTTTACACTGAAGTGAGAAAGGAAACATGTCACTAGTTACTCCTGCCGGTCCCCTTTTGCCAGAACAGGCTGTCTGCCCCATCCCATCCCATCCCATCCCATCTCATCTTATCCTAACCCATCCCAGGGTGCAGGCAACAGTGCTATTGGCACAGGCTCTCACAGCTCCTGGGCTGCAGGGAGCCACAGAGACCAATTAGCCCAATGTCCTCCTCCTCATTAGCTCGTGCCTCATCTCAGTTATCTGGGCATTCACAGTGCCCTATCCTGCCAGCCAGGACTGCCTCAGGGCCGCCGCTCTGTCTGCTGCAGGACCTCACCTGTGGGAAGGGAGCAGCGGGGCAGAGGACAGGGAAGGAGCAGGAGGACAGAGGACAGAGTTCAACATGCAGCAGTGCCTCCGCCCAGCCCTGCCCCGACTTTTCCTTACCAAACCTAGCCTGCCCTGCCCTCCGGTACACAGGCCTAGCTGAGTGTTGATGTGGGACAATGAGCGGCTGGAGACTTGAGGTGTGAGGGGGCAGCCACGTAGCCCTGTGTTACTCCTGGTCCTCTCCTGCCCGAGTCGCAGCATGCAGCCATGAGGCAAGCCAGTTCAGAGAGCTGACCTGGCTGGATACAGAACACTGTATTTCAGCAGGCTGGAGGTCAGCTTGGGCTGCTTGCTGCTCAGGCTTGCCATGGGCTGAGTGTCTGCCAGGGTACACTCCCCACTGCAGGATCCCATTCGCAGTCTTGCCAGGTCTCAGCTGTGGAGTGAGGAGCTGCCATCCTGTGCTATGCTAGCAGAAAACCCTTTGCTGTCTTTTGTCAGTCAGTCCTCTGCCATTTTAGCATGGTGAAATGACTGAGAGCAAAGTCAGGAGTCAGCAACCAGTGCAGGGAAAAGGCTGGGTCCCATGCCAGGAGGAGTGGGAAAAGCCAGCCTATGGCAGCTCAGCTCAGACTGCTGTGGAGTTGCAACTTGGGCAGATGGGCACTCGCCTGTGCTGGAAAGACAAAGGGTGCAGTGCTGGATGCTTCCCAACATCCTCTCTACCAGCTAATTTGAATCTGGGAGGCACAGCCAGCACCTCCCAAGCTGAGCCAGGGTGCACAGTGCTGTTCAGGAGCCTTGCAGTGAGCTGTGCTGGAAGACGACTAACCTCACAAAGACAAAAGATGATGGTTTCTCCGCCAGAACAGCTCCTGGATCTGGTTTGCCAAGCAGTTGTGTATAATCTTGTACTGGCATGACAGGGAGGATGTGAGTTCCCACTCCAGGAAGCTCTGAGGAGTTGGGATTGCTTAGACCACTTTAAAAAGCCTTGTCACCATAAAGTGCATAGCCACACAGGCAACCTCGAGCTAACAGGATTCCAGTTATCTGCAGAGTCTCTGTGAGTCCAGGCCTGGGAGAAGTCTTTACCAAATTGCTGCACTAGGACAGGAGTGCTGGAGCTGAGCTCTTGCAAGAGGGTTTGGGGGGTGTTACCTGTCCTTTCACACAGTATTTGAACGTGTTTGCACTTCCCTGCAGAACTGAGAGGGGTTTAGTTGCCTGCTCTCCCATTGCAGTTTAGCCAGAGTCCATGACATTTTCATTCCCTGACGTGTTTTAGTTTCTTTGTGCATGTCTTCATGGCTCTGGCACTAGTTCTGGAGTTTTAGTGACCTCTGCTCCCAGGCAGCATGCACAGCGAGGTGCATCCCCATCATTGCTGGAGGGGGCTGCGTTACTGTGTTACTGAATAACAGTCCTTTCCTGTCCCTGCTCCCCACTGCACGCTGTATGGGCTTACAGGGCTGCTGCACTCCCCGCGCAAATAGTCTCCCTCCATGCACACTGAATCCATCCACATAATGTTCGGGATGCTCCCCCGAACGCCGGGTTGGGCTACACTCCTCCTCTCAGCTCTGATCATCCTCTCCCACCCCAGCAAGTAGGATCACTCTGGAGTGAACTACTCACTGCGATCGTGACTGTTGTGAAATAGTTTATCTTCCTACGGGAGCGGCAGCCTTTGCCTGTCAGCCTGTGCCTGGCGCTCACAACGCCTCCAGCACTCGCAGCCCTGCTTCCTCCTCCCTGACGTGCACATATGCACGCTGCTGCACGCACACCCTGTCCTTCCTCTGGCATGCCTTCTGCGCCCGCTGGTCTCCCCGGGGATGGTGCCAGCGAAGGGATGCGGTGGTGTGCTGAGGGGACTGGAGCTCCTGGCGCCAGTGGGGGATGCATGAGGAAGACAGATATGGGTCCTTTTGGGGACACCCCAAGGATGCAGTTCTACCAGCACAGCCAGCAGGTCCTTGGGTGGGTGGATGAGTGGTGGTTGCACATGGACCGTAGCCCCCTTGCCCTGCGGGTTATCCATTGCCCAGCAGTGCCTCCTTGGGAGCGGCCAGGTGGCAGGTATGGGCTTTCAGGCAGGCCCATGCCCGGAAGGGGAGGGAGTCAGATGCCGTGGCCACCGCGGAGGCTCGGCGGTGTTCCCAGAGGTGACTCTTTAGGAAGTGGGTGCGTCCTGCCGATGCCACGGCGGGAGGCCCAGCGGGAACTGCGTGGGAGTGGGGAGAGCCATGGAGCAGGCTGGGTCTGGGCCTGACCCCCAGTCATTAGGGAGAAGGCAGCTTTGACATGAATCAGCAGCAGAGCTCAGCACAGGGTACACAGCACCCGGAGACTGGAGGAGCAGGGAGGTGCCAATCGACATCGTGACACGTCTTAATTACTTCAGCTTCCAAATCCACGTTATGCTATTAAATATGCTTGCTTGCACAAGAGATAAAAGCAAGAGGCATTCCCCAAAACTCCCTCCAGGCAGTGGGCTCTAGCACCTAACCCAGATGTGGGCAGACTCTTCCCATGCCAGACAAAGGAGTCCCAGTCATGCCACCTCCTGCCAAAAATTCCCAAGCCAGCAAGCCCAAAGTTTGCTACTCTGTCTTGCCAGCCTGAGATCAAACGCCGGAGCATCACTGATGAAGACACCACCAGGGAGGACCAGGCGTGGAGGAGCCACAGACCACATGGGCAAGAAGGTCTGTGTAATGCCTCAGCTCCCTGCAGTTGGGAAATGGCTATTGCGTGGAGCCTGGGTGCTGCGGTCAGCTAGCACGGGACAGGATCGCCACCAGAAGCTTACCACGTCGTGCCTTACGTGCGGAGGGAGGTCAGCCCAGGGAGCAGCCCCTGGGATCTTCCAGGGCTCAGCCAGTGTGAGACCAGCGTACCACAGAGCACCAGAAAGCACAGGGAGAAAGGGCAGGAGCCCACCACATCCTCTGCACCCCATGGCAGCATGCTGCTCGGCTCCCAGTACCAGGTGCATGGCTGGCCCTGCCACGGGCCTCCTGCACACCTGCAGAGGTCCCACCAGGAGAGCAGCCTCCTGCTGCTGCTCCTGTTGTGACTGCTGCTGCCACCTAATGGAGCCACTCCTCTGCCCAAGGGTGAGATGAGAGTGTCAGTCCTCTGCAGCGGCCGGCCAAAACTTGCGCCCCGCGGGCAGCCTGTGCCCACCTGTGCCTACCTGTGCCTGTGCCCACTGTGCTGGTGGGGGAGCACGTGTGATGTGAAGGTGCTGGAATGAGTGAAACCCCTGAGTGCACATCACACTGCACAGCAAGGAGGAGTCCCAGTGTCTGCCTGTAGATGGTCGCCCCTGAATCTCGTGAACACACTCTCCATGTCTGTACGCGCACACACACACACGGCACACTTGACACACACAACACACCTGGCCCACGCAGCCGCCACACCGGGAGAGAGCATCCAAGCCTCCAGCTCTTGGCAGCTGAGACAGGGAATGCAAAGCAGCTCCCAAGCGACGTGGGTCATGGCAAGATGCTTTATATAACCCACAGCCACACAGAAAACCAAAATAGCTGCTTCCCTGCTGCTCAGTTCATCTCTTCCATCAAACACAGATAAAATTAGAGCAGGCTGTGACGTGTAACTACGTCTGCGCAGGGACTCCAGGGAGACGGAGGGAGCCGGCTCAGGGCTCTGCCATTAGTGGCACAGCCTGCCAGAGCTTTCAAGTAAGATCTATCAGCAAGGCTGGTGTGTGGCCACAGGGGATAGATGTGTGGAAGAGGAGGAGGCAACAGGGGGGAGCACAGCTGCCGAAGGCTCAAAGGCTCGAGGGGACCGCTCCACGCCTCATCACTGCCTTTTGGGAATGCAGCCTGAGCACTCACACACAAGCTGGGCTTCAGCACTGCTCTTACCCTTGTGCTTTTTGGGCACGAACACCACTGCGGACAGACCAGGACTTCTCGGAAGGCTCTGGATTCAGAGTCTCTGAGGCCAAGCCCCCAAGCAGAGGAGTGCTGGAGCAGGAATACTTCTGCTAGAGACTTTGAGCAAACCTGTTTCTGGGGGCTGGGACCCAGAGCTGCTCCTGTCCCCTGGGAGGTGACCCACAGAACTGACCAGCCTCCCTTGTCTGCTGACTTTGCAACCTGGTGGAGCCACAGGATGTGTACTACTGGAGGGAGGTGAAAAGCTGAGTCAGAAAACACTGTGTGGAGACTCAGACCCCTTTAAGAAAAAAATTACCAGGAAAAAAAGACAGGATAAAAGCTTAGACTAGAAGCCAGAAAACAGTCACCTACATTCCTGTACTGACACACAGAAAAGGTCTGAACCTTTTCCTGGTGACATGAGAAACCTCAACTGCTCAAAGCTCCTGAATACTAGGTAAAAAGAATTAGTATTATTGTTCAAACACATGCAGGTGAAGGTGTTTAATTTCAACTCACTTTTTTTGGACATGTTGACTTTGATTTTTATTGCCTGGTTTACTGGTCTGGATAGAGGAGAGGGAGCCATGAATGTGTTTGTCTGCTATTCTGCGACATTGTCCAGTCTGTGACTTTGGGCACATCTTTCCCTGATGTCCATGTGTCTGTGTGGGTGTTTTGGTGTCCCATCTTCTCTGTGGCTAATGGTCTTCATTCTTGTTCAGCTGACAGGGTAAAGGTTTGTGAAGGTGAGCAAGTTAATATTTGTCAAACAGTGAAGATGACAAGAGCCCTGGAGAAAATCTCCATGTTAATTTTTATTTATGGAGAAAAAAAAGAAAAATGGGAAAAAAAGAAAAAAGGTTTAAAAAAGTTTAAACTGCTTTCCTGGCCTGAGGGACATGTACCCACTTATGAAGGTAATTTATGCCCCATCCTGTGCAGCTCTGCCACCTTCCCCCTCACCTCTGTTTTATGAGACTGCTGCATACCTCTCTTTTTGAAGAGGTGGCTCATCTCCCAGCCACATCCTGGTGGCAGGAATCACAGCTATATATGGCAGCATGGCAAGAGGTGGGCTAGGCAGCCACAAGTAACAGTTCCTCATGCTGGGCTCAAAAAAAGCCCCAAAGCCACATAGTGCAAATGAAATCTGTTCAGCTCCCCCATGAGTTCCTGAGTTGAAAGGCTCAACAGGAGAGAAGTGGCTGGAGGAGAGGAGGAATATCTGTGTCACGTGGTGGAGTCCCTCCTCACAGAGTCCTGCCCTGAGCCTGGTGAGGCCACCTGGAAGTTGCTTGCATGTTCCTGGGGACAGTTTGCTGAGTATCCATCACTGCCTGCTATCTTACCTCACTGATTTCTGAGGAATTGCTCTGCTGCAATCCAAATGTCAACCCGATGTCAGTGCAGAACATCCAGTGTACCCCTGCATCGTCTATGATTTTCATCTCCTTGGGCCCTTGACAAGTCTGCAGGATGTGGAGTGCCTGAAGCGGCGCACACTGGTTTTGTGTATTCACTGAGACAGTTCAGAAAGAGTGTTTGTGAATCAAAGGGCTTCATATACTGTACAGCAAAAACCAGCTTCCCTGAGTTGGTACCAAAGTCTGTGTGACTCCCCCCAAGCCACCAACATCTGTGTCTGCACAACCCAGCGCAGCCTTGTGCCCCTACAATGCTGCTCCAAGAGGACTCCTGCCCAGTGCTGCCCAGGACACTGACTTTGTGTGCAGGCAGAGCTCCTGGTGTTGCCTGCCACTGGACAGAGAATATTCATCCTGTGGCTGCCCTGGTTACCAGGTTCCTTTGTTCCACTGAAATTGCTAATTGATTCATATCAGAAAGCCTCTGAGAGACCAGAGAAGACAGAGGTGAAAAGTACCAGCAAGGATGGGACAGGTCAGAAGGGCCCACAAAATGTGTCCTTTCCCCACAAGCCACAAGTCATCCCTCCTCAGGCCAGGCTGGCTGTTGCTGAAGATTTATGAGACACCAAAGGCAGGTGAGGCAGCCATGGAGCACTATTGGGAAAGTGGAGAGGGGGTCACACAGCTCCATGGCATGGAATGTCAGAAGTCTTTGGTGCTTCCACTGCACTCACACCTCACCTGTGCCTTCTCCTACACACCAGCTCTTGAGGAATGAAATAAGTAATGCATGAACATCAGGTATCAGGAGTATTTGTTCCAGACAAGGGCAGGAGAGCACTGTGATACAGTCTGGGATTCCCCTTGTGGCTGTTGGAGTACTGATTTTACTGAAGGGATCTCTGCTGGGATGAGATGAATGGGGAGGCAGGATTAATTTTCAATCCCTCTTACGTCAACACATGACGGAAGACTTAATGACTGGGATTTCCCTCTGATTATCCTGAGGGAATTGGAGATCATTTTACAAGCTCTCAGCATCAGGCAAGGAGCCATTCTCAGGCTGTTTGAGTCTTTCTAGATGTCAGGAATAAAAATTGTTTCCTGTGAACAAGCAGCATCCTGGCACAATTGTGGTCTGAAAAGGATACTTAAAACAGGAGCATCTTTTTCCTCAAACCCTCAGCATATTGCTCTTTCATAACTGTTCTATAGCTCAAAATAACCTGTCCTGGCAGCTGGTGTTACTTGCATAAAGAGGAAGCTGAGGCCCTCAATGAGGTCAAAGGGAAGAGCACCCTGTCTAGACTAACATCCCTGGGGATTTCAGCCCCTGCCTCCTGGAAACCCCCCTGATCCAGAATCACCGTGGTGAGTCAGAGCCACTTGCACAAAGCCAGCACTGAGGCAAACTCCAGAGCTATCCCACAACAGATACCTCTTGGGAAGGCTTCTGCAAGGCAAAGCAAATTTCCACCTTGCTCTTACCACTTGATCCAGGATGGATGAAACCCCGCAATTACGCATCCTGTCCATCTTCACTGCCTATTTCCTTTCCTTCCAGCTAGAAGGCCTTCCTTGTGCAGCTCACCAAAAGGCCTGTCTACTGATACTCTCCATATCAGATGTTGCATGCAGTGGTTAGCAAGGTCTTTGGTGCTCACTGAGCCCAGTACACTGGCAATGCTCACGTGGCTCACCAGCCTTTGGTACGATGCTTAGGTGTGACTTAGCAACTTCTTGTCTATGGCCAGTAATGAGAAAGCCAGTATCCCCAAGCTGTTTCTTCCGTGGGTTTTGGAGTGCCTCCTGCACCCCTATCCAGCCTGGCAGCTCAGTTTGCCCTTGCAGAAGGAACTCCTCTATGCAGAAGTTGCCCATCTGCACTGAGTGGCCATGGAGGCTGTGGTTTGGGTGAGCCATCCTGCCCACAGAAGTCTTGCTGTAGAGGAGTTATTAATATTCCTTTTGCCCACGTGCCATGCTGACTAGCTTCCAGAGATAAGTGCTCTGCTCATGTGCCTGTGGAGAGAGGGGACTTCCCAGGCCTAATTCAATGCTTCCCATTCCTGCTTTCTTACACACCAGTCTCTGCTGAGACTGCTGAATCAGTGTTCATCCAGCCAACTTCCCTTTTTCACAAGGGGAAATATTTATAATCTAGCACTCAAGCCACCATGCAGTGCAGCTGGTGGAAGACATCCAATAAACATCCCATCTAACTGCTGCCTTTGCTGCCAAGCCTCCTCCCAAGAGCTGGCGACTTCAGTAGCATTCAGCTGCACTGTTGTTGATATACAGGAGGTAATATTCATTATGCTGTTCATTAGATGCTGACCGCTCTAACGGGTTGCAGGAAGAAATGTTCCTGATGTTAATCTTCAAATAAACAGCAAGGTTGTTCTAAGTTGAAAAAAATCATGTCAGTCTGGAAGGATTCATTAGGCTTTGTCCTCAGTGAAGAATCTGGCTTGGTACTCTCCATTGATTCTAGAGTAAAGACATTTTTGGAGTAGGTACTGTTGCTGTACATAACTATTCTCTTTTTATTATTACCAGGTGATATGAGGATAATACCATTCAGAAATTGTGGCTCCATAGGTACAGCTGAGATTAATTTTGTGTTTCAAGTAGAGATTTGAGCACTCTCCTGTTTGGTGTTCCCTCCCCAGCGTTCTTGCACTTACTTTCTATGTATAAGAAGGAAAGATCTAAGAACAGACAGATGCAAATGTTAAATAGCTGAAAAGTTAAAAATAATTAAAATTAGCCCTTGAAGAAATACAGCTTCTAGTAACAAACCTTTTTGACCTTTAATCATCATCATAGTGGAATAATAAAAAGACTTCAGGCTTCCTACACAGTAAAAGCTTACTGCTATCGTGTGCAAAACACACACAAGAATATTCATTTTTTTAATTCCTGGGTATTTTTCACATTACTTATGACATGTGAAAGTGTCTCTGTCTGATTACAGTAAGAACTCAGTTCAGAATTTGTTTTTTAAAAACACCACTGAAATCACAGCTTGTCTTAAGTGGGAATCATTTGGAAGAGTTACCCTTAAACACACTGATAAATGTACAGCTGGAGGACAGGTTCTGTGACAGATAGGCTTTCAGTTACAAAAAAATGAAATTGCTTTTAAGGAAATACCTTCACAGACATTGGACAGCAGGTCTGGAAAGCATCTGATTAAAGAATTCAGCAATATTAAAAAGCAGTGAAATTTATACAGCTGGCAGGGACATATTTTTAAAAATGAATGCATGTTGTAAAAAGGATAGTGAGTCTTCTTCTGAGGGCCTCTGGTTAGCTCTAACTCATAATATTTTGATGCTGGAATAAATAATTCCTGTCTTTCTGCTGTGGGCTTCTCCATTATCCTATGCTATGACCATCGGTAGCCATTATCAGAGAGAAGACAATGGAGGAGCTGGTCTTTGTGGTCTTGGAGCTGGTCTGGGGGTCCCCAGCAGTTCACAGGGATGGGGTGGGTCAGGACTCCAGCTGAGCTGCACGGGGGTGGACTAAGCATGGCAACTACCTCTTATTTAAGATGCTGTACATCTGGTAAGGAAACAGCTCAGTCAGACTTGTACCGAGCAACAATACACAATGTAACTGCTGACTAGACCTCTACTTCAGCATAAATTCAGTTTGAAGAAACCTGGGGTGGGATTTACCTCACCAGATTTGTATATCTGGTTCAGAATGGGATAACCTTCTCTCTAGAACAACCTCTTTCTCTCCATTGCTTGGAAAGGGGATGCAGCCCCCATGCCTCATCAGATGCAGAAATGTGCATTTGATTAGATGGATCTCAGCTCTGGTCTTTTAAGAAAAAGTAACTATAAAGTCATGCCCCAAACCTTAAATGAACTCTCTTTTGTGTTGTTGTGAGCCTGCACTGTGTTTCACAACTGAAAGAAAAATACTGGGATGACTTAACATTGGAGAGTTTGCCTGTTGAGACATGACAATACTCCAAGCTTCTAGTTTTTTTTAGGGTTGTGGCTTAGGTAACAAAGCCGGATGCAACCTTTCATAGAGATTCTTGAAAACCTGTATAAACAGCAATTGGTTACCCTCCCTGAGCAGAGGCATGTTTATTGTGAAGGTCAGAGGAGGACAGGGTGAGGGCTGGGGGTTTGAGAGGACATAATAAGCCAACTGCTTCTTGCAGAGAGGGGGGTTTCTAGGTGAACTCCATTTTGGTGTTCCCTGGGAAAGTTCATCTCAACGCAGTTGCCAGTGAGCAGAAGAAGCCAGCAGGCCTCTGCTGGACAGGGAAAGGTTGTGGTGGACACTGCTGGGGCTGTGGGAGAACCAGGGCTTCAGCTGGAGCTGCCTGCTGGGAATGGAACGGGAAATGGTCTTCTCTTTAGCTCCAGGAGGGCAGTAGGTGAAAGTTGCTGGGAAGTGAAGTGGGAGGTTTCCTCAAAAAGCAAGGATAGAGCCTTGCAAGGCTGTCAGGCTATTGCCTGAAAGCTGAAAACCTGCCTAGCAGCAGAAAAAGCGCTTGGGAGAGATGAGAGAAGCTTCGTGAATGCTCACTTCCTTAAAGTGGTTTGTGTAGGATTGAACCTGGGCTGTCTTCAGTGAAGGATGTTTTGTTTCCCTAAATAAGCTCATGCTTTAGATCAAGTCCCATATACTTGATTTCAGGCAAAAGCAATGCACATTCATGCCTGATTCTTAAGTACTTTAGGTAGAAATAACTTTAGTCACTGGGTGAAATGGAAACAGATATGTATATTGTAACAATAATTTGTGTCAACAAAGGAGTTAACCTATATATTTCTTCATGTCTAAAGGTTATTTTGACCCATGCCTCTTATCCAAATGCATTTTAGCCATATGGCCAGCACACAGTATCTCGGGTCTCTGAGACAGGTTACAGGGGAGGCAAAGCAGAGCCCCACTGTGTTGTGGTTGTTTAGCCACTAATTTATTTTTAGTTGATGGAATAACATCCCTATCTGGATTGGGATCTTGATGGTGGCTGTGCTGCTTATATCCTAGAAATGAGTTCAAATATAGCCCCTTAAAAGAAGTGGCCTTGCACTTTCCAGAAGTGGTGGATGAATAATTTTGCACGGTTAGTAAAAACAGTGATTAGCATCATAAAGCATATGCAGTTTTTATAGAATTTTCTCAGTAGCTTATAGTGGATTGCCAGGTGCAAAACAGAATGCAAAAGGATGACAGCATAAAAGTAAGTCTAGAATAGTTTTTAAGAGGAACACTGTTTCAACTTTTTATTGTCTAAAAGATGAAAATGCAGAAATGCCATAGCAGCTGACGCAAAAACAGTAAAAAAAAAAGGTCTAATTATGTAATTCACACACATTCATACACATTGTTTCACAGAGACAGCAAATCAGTGTTGTTTTCTATGCCACTTACCACAGATAAAAGATACATTTTGGTATGGCAAGAACTGACTACTGCTAACACTCTGTGAACTTTGTCAGTTGGGAGAAAATTAGAAATTTTTTGGGAAAGGGTATATTCCTCAGTGGCCTTTGATGCTTCAAACTGCAGAGATACCTAAAGGTTTCCAGAGCTCCTTTGCTAACACTGGGCTGCAAGCAGAATAATTAATTACTCTCTTCACAATTTTCAAGACAGCAATGAAACTGCATTAGGGATATTTGGAAATATAAAAGATATACACAAACAAAATGGTTTAAATTTTGGCAATGCATTGTGATTGGTCATCATGGCCAGGCTTTGTGAACGAAGATTTGGGAAGGGCTCTACCCACGCTTGCTGCAAGTGCACTGATGGTGAAAGAGGCCGATGCGAGATAGGCAAGTCCGGTTGCAAAAGGCACAGCAGAAAGTCTCCATAGGCGATGCTGGTGAGGCGCGGTTCTTTCTGCATTGTCTTCTCCTCAAGACTGATTCTGCGTGCATTCTCAAAGGAAGCAGCATTGTTATGGATGGTGTGTCTCCATGTCTCCCAATAGAAGGCCAGAGTGGACCATTTATGGTCCAAGGCGGAGATATTGTTTCAGGGAGTCCT